>JADQWA010000978.1:0-532500 GCA_018344505.1 Nebria ingens riversi | reverse complement strand
ACATTCCTGTAAAATATTATAATAATTCTTTTTATAGGAAACTAATTTATGTTGAGTTTTAACTAAAAAGTCTAATTACATATAAACAAGTTGCGATTTTGAGCAGAAACTATAAAATGTTGAAAGACATGTAGTTCTGTAACGAATACATATTCAAGGATAACTCATTACTGAAAACAATTATATTCGATATATTTTATATAGATTCCACCATTTTTCATATGCAATTCAATGCAAAACACTATCAAAACATATTACAAATTCTCGTTGCAGATCAACAAACTTGCTCAGAATGTCATTACAAAATCTGTTATAATTCATAAATCTTTCAAACATGTATACTCTGCCAGATTTACATATATTACCGTATTATGTATATGTATAACAGTTCTGTGCAGGTATAAACACCTCTACAAGTACTTGTTGCCTATACACATATACGACACATAACCAAAAACATGACGCCATCAAAGAATAGATAATAAATGCACTTACATTTTACGATATACGCCATCCTGTCCATCAATTGTTATCACAAACACTTAAAAACGTTTCAATTGTTAGTTTTCACATATTTTCGAACAGTTCTTCCCGGTAATCACCCAATTTTCACTGTACCAACACGTGGAACAACTCCAATGACAATTCACTTATCATCACTACCATCTACCACTGGCCGCAAGGGTTGTGCGCAAACGCGGAAGTGTTTTTTGAATTTTCTATAGAACACTATAGGGGGCTAGATTTTAATTCGTTTTTGTGTATTACTATATAAATATTTCAACGTTTAAATTGTTTAATTCATATAATTAGTATTTTTTTATTGATTTTTATACACAAAATAGATTCCGTTGATAATTGAGACGACGAACCTTTCACATTGCGAATAGATGCGTGGCCCAAACAGGTCAATAAGGTCAATTTCGCTTCTCAATGGTGCGTTATATTACAAAATTGTGATTTTGACACGGTTAGGGGCACCTAATTGCATAACGCAACCAATGTCTATCAATAAATTACATACGGATTCGAAACGATCAATAAATTATTACAAAACTAGTGTTTTTTAAAATTTAAAATGTATAATACTACTACGAAGATGAACAGATGTTTTTTTTTTAGCATATATATATATATATATATATATATATATATATATATATATATATATATATATATATATATATATATATATTTATATATATATATATATATATATATATATATATATATATATATATATATATATATATATATATATATATATATATATATATATATATATATATATATATATATATATATATATATATATACATACATATATATATATATATATATATATATATATATATATATATATATATATATATATATACATATATATATATATACATATATATATATACATATATATATATATATATATATATATATATATATATATATATATATATATATATACATATATATATATATATATATATATATATATATATATATATATATATATATATATATATATATATATACATATATATACATATATATATATATATATATATATATATATATATATATATATATATATATATATATATATATATATATATATATATACTATACATTTTTGATTACAACTATTGCACTGGACATTCTTATACGTAGTAGGTAAATTTTTTGTTTATACTCAATAACTTATTCGGCTATTCTAAAACAAACGTTCCATTAAATATTTAGCAAAAACGTGTGGAGCCTGTTAGTTTGCACAGAAGGATCATTTACGATTCCCATTTTAGAGGTGGTATTGTAAATGATCCTTAAGTGCGTAAGCTCTGTCACCACGTCAAGGTCGGCTCCACATCGACAGAGGCCCGACCCACCCGCCAACATTGGGACATCCTTCCATCCTTCCTTCCTTCTCACATCAGAGTGCCGTTCTCCTGCTACTTTTAATCTAGAATCATTGTAGATGGCACCATATGGGATAGCCGCCATATCATACTAACCCAGATTCCTAGCCATTTTACAACAGCGGTTATGCCTACTAAAGTTAAGTAGGACTTCCATCGAAACTCATCCATTCCTGGCGTCGTTGCTCCATTAGTGCAACACACCGTTCCGCCTCTAGAAGAGACTTGAAACGCATTACCGAGTCGCTGGAGCTCCGCTTTCCTGGTCCAGCTCCAGATTGCCTAATAACCGGTTCAGCAAGGTTGCGATTGGAAAATAACTAGGGGAGCGTTTTAATATTTTGGATCTAGCCCATACGCTGACCTGACCTACAAGATTCTAGATTAACTTTTCACTGTTGAAGGACACTCTGAGCAAACTGCTGCGTTTCTAGAACATAAAAGATTAGTGAGTAACATATATTTCATTCATAATTACCGTCAATACTGTTCAATATTCTTCACTTTATTATTAGCACTTTATTTAATACACTACACGATTATTTTATTCTTCACTTTGTTTATTATTTACTTTAGTTTATACACTAATATATTTATTCTTCACTTGATTTATTCATCACTTTATTTAATACACAAATATATTTATCAAAATATATACATCTGGGTATATAAATAAGATAATGCATAAAAATGCATGCAAGGTCGTATTTAAGCATGAACATATATTAGCCATCTAAGTTTAAAAGTTTTGGGAGAACAATTATCAGGGACCAATTGCCGAAAACGAATTGTCGGGGACGAATTTTTAGGGACCAATTATCAGGGACGAATTGTTGGGGACCAATTATCAGGGACGAATTGCCGGAAACGAATTGTCGGGGACGAATTGTTGGGGACCAATTATCAGATCAGGGACGAATTGTCGGAAACGAATTGTCGAGAACGAATTGTTGGGGACCAATTATCAGGGACGAATTGCCGAAACACTTAAATCCGAAACTAAAAAACCAATCAAATATCCGGAAATTGTATACAGAAATACAAATGAACCTCTTCGTCGGAAGTATGAATAAACACTAAATAAAAAACACATATTTCGAATCAATTAGCTCACTTTAATGACTTACATAAGGGTGACGTTATGTTATTTAAAATTTAAAAAAACCTGTATTTGTGAGATACGGCTATATATTTTGCATATGTATTTAAGGGGTACGAAGCATGTGTATTTTCGTAGTTTAGCACAGGTCCGGCTTAAGGAGTGGCTCTCCCGTTTACGAATTGCGGAGAATCTCACAAAAAAAGTTATAACTGAAAGCCGTAAAAAGATAAGTAAATAATAATTTTGAAAATAAATAAAATCAATAAAATTGAACTGTTTTTGTTTTTTCCCGGCTTGCGCGGTACTTTAACTAGTACATATGATAGTTGATATTTTAGATTGATTACTATATTGTTGTTGATTTGATTGTTACTTCGATTATTTTAATTATAGTGCAATAATAGTTATTTATACAGAAATTCGACATGCCAAAATTTGGGCAACAACTCGGTGACGCCAAGTATATTTTTTATATTAACCAAGGTATGAATAAAGATATCTTTGATTAATTACTATGCCATTGTTGGTTTAATTGTTACTTTGATCGCTATAAATATATTGTTTATTTATTCAGAAACTCGCCATGCCAAACTTTAGGCATTGGCGTAGCCGCCAATGCTTGTTTTTTTATAGGAATGCAAATAAAGATATTCGACCTTCATCAGACATCGAGTACACGAAATATAATTAATTTCTATATTGATACCATGAGATTGCAAGTCGTGAAATCTATATTTTATTCGATTTTAAACTATTAGGATTGATGAGAAAATTATATACACTATTGTTTTTAACTATAAATTATAGATTTGAGTAGGTTTATTAATAGCACTTCTTCGTTTAAGAATGCAGTCTTGCAAATAAATCATTGAATTTCCGCAAATAAAAATGATAAAAATCTTTTAAATACTTTTATAAACAAATGAAACCAGTTTAACAAATGTAACTCATTGATAGGTAAAAACTAATAAAAGAATAGAGACATCAAGCAATTATGATCTCACCTTGAACTTTATGTAAAATAGTGGGACTATTTATTGCAAAGAAACTGAATATTATTTCATTTTATTGGTTAGGGTACCACACACCTTTTAACAATTTACTAAACCTTAGTTGCTTATCACGTTTTTTCGCTTTTGCAATTGAATTAATTCTTTGTCTACAAACTGTTCACCTACATTTTAAAAATGGCGCTATTTACAGACATCTAGACAGTTAACCTTGCGCGTCTGTGTCAAAATTTGACATGCAGAGTTCTTCTCATCGGTAAAGAGCAAGGACGTTTTAAAAATATTTTTTTCCGCAATCTATTAATTGCTTTGTTAACTCGAATTTGAGAATTGTCGTGAATTGACTATTTAAAAACATGTCACGAAAGTAACTGCAATTGGAACATTACCAAACCAAGGTCTATTGCATTCTTTGAGTACATCCCTGATGCTAGAAAATATTTTAAAGACCATATAAATAGAATTGCTTGACTTTCTGATTGTAATTTATTAAATTACTGCAATCTATTCTAAGTATTGTGTTGTTCAAATTGTTCTTTACAGAAATCCTATTCCAACTGCTTGTTTTAGAAAAATGTTAATGATTCGTCATCATTTTTCTACTGACGTTTTCTAAATTGTATTTCATGGATGTATAGTTATTAAAATGTATTATATACATCTTGAATTTTTAATATAAGCGGTTGACGGAAATGCGAAAAAAAAACACGTTTACGAACGCGACAGAAAATTACGTATACGAATTGCTCATTTCCAGGACGCGCATAAATCAAATAATATATAGCCTTGTATTGTTGTCGTAGTTGTCTCAAACTGAAAGTGGAAAGCATCTTCATAACCACGCACAGGAAGCACATCTAACTACAACTACAAATGCGAACATAAAATATTCTCATTCTACATACGTAAAATGCATCAACGACCGCTAAAAAAACCAATCAACTTGCCCATAAGTAATAACAAATCTAGCTTATCTTAGCCTTGGTCACCCTTAGTACACAACGATCTTGTCCTAATATAATAAGTTTCGGAACGCAGCCTTCGAAACAAGCTACTTCTGTCAGAATAAACATAACCAATATTTTTGTTGTTAAAGTATCACTTAACATTTATTTTAACCGTGCTTAATTAATCATGAGTAATCCACTAGAGGGTACTGCTCATTTATTACATGAATTAGACAGTAAGTTAGTTATACTATAATTTAAAATAAATTCTATAAACAAATTTGTTACTAGAAAAACTAATGGTACTTTTACGCGATGGTCGTACACTTATTGGTGTGTTACGAAGTGTAGACCAGTTTGCAAATTTAGTGCTGCATTGTACTATAGAAAGAATTCATGTTGGGAAGGAATACGGGGATATATCCCGTGGTGTATTTATTGTAAGGGGTGAAAATGTGGTTCTTCTAGGTGAAATTGTAGGTTTATTACTAAATTATGCAACTAGTTCGTTCCCTAACAACAAATGTTTAAGGATCCTGCGAAAGAAGCTGAGCTTCCATTAACACAAGTATCCGTAGATGATATTTTAGATGCACAGCGACGAGAACAGGAATCAAAACAAGATAAACAAAAATTATTATCTAAGGCTCTCAAAGAACGAGGGTTAAATCTTATGCCAGATTTAAGTCATGATGATATGTTTTAAGCTTATTATTTAATATTTACATGGACTTATATTTAAAATATTTCTTTTTATATTCTTAAAGTTTACTAATAAAATAAATGATTTCTAATTTGTATTTTATTTATATATAATAATTAATATTATATAAACAATCATTTTTACATCTATACATAATTTGTTCAAATCAATATTAATTACTCTAGTTTTTAGGGAAATGTACATATTAAAAATCAAACTTGTTTTATAATTGTGTTATTTACAAAATTACTATTTTACAATATGGGCAGTGCAATTCAAAAATATACAAAAGTCAAAACATAAATATATACAAAATTATCAAAATGATGTTTCAAACACAACAGCTTCTCCGTCAGAGTTGTACTGTGTAGGTTTTAATATAGGTTCTTTATCAAGAGAATGTCTTTTTGCAATGGGATCACTTGATTCACTAGCAAATCGTTTTCGACTAGTTTCCATGTCATCAATAGATTCGGGTGGTTGATTTTCCTCGTTTTCATCGTCCAACATAGGTGATGTGTCCATCGAGTAGCAACTGTAACCGTAGTCATCAGTTCGACTAGAAAAACTAGCGTCGATCGGCGATTCTGTACTGAGTACACTTCGCGATCGAGAAATTGACGATGACTCTCCAGTTTGCTCTTCTTCCAGTAAACTCGAAATACTGGAATCCCTTTTTGACAGTTCCATCTTTGGTATTCCACAGACATTGGTGCCAGACATTAGAAGCACAGGTTTGCGGCTTCTTGGTGTCATCATTGTCTCCTACAGAAAATTACATTTTATTCTAGTAAATCCCAATATTTGAATTAATTAATTAATCCGGAAACATGTTTTACATTAAACGGGATAACAAAGCGAAAGCACAATTAGTTATTAGTTAAAATTGATTAAAATGCGTTAGATATTTGCACACACAAGCAAAAATTATATATTTGCAAATGTCTACTCCTTTTCTATTTAATCATACCTGCATAGCCCTAGACATTTTTTGTGTAGATCGTGTAATGGGCGACATGGATTTTCGTCCATTGTGACTCAAAGGCGTGAAAGTCACATCGCGATTAAGCTGCAACGTTGCGAACGGCAACACCGCTGGTGTACTTGTTAAACAAGGAGTTTGAGCCGCCCAACATAAGCCAGTCCCGCTTTCTGAGCTCAAATCTGGCTCAGAAAAACATCGTGTTAAACGACGTTTTGGTTCACTCCATTTTTCACTATCGTCCAGGATCAAATTTTCAGTCACTTCAGCGGTAGATTCTGAAGCAGATTCAATGAGCCGTTCGTTAGTTTGTGCTTCATCGTCGGATTTGAGAGAGTCTGAGCTGGATTCGCAGTCGACACAGAAGAGTTTGGTACGAGCGGCACCCAAAGGAACGCAGTTAGGGCTCTGTAAGGGCACAATTGCGCATGCAAAACATTTAGAGACGAGCACATTTAGGTTAGACACAAACACAGAGACATGCATAAGCTTTCAATAGTCAGTTTGTAAAGTGTCAAAAAATGTGTTTTATTTGGATTAACAATGATTAGAATGTTATCAAAAAAAATTAACAATTTGCTAAAATTAGTTAGGCGGATCCGTTTCTGTATCATTTTATTTTTATTAAACTTTAAAATTAATCAATTTTGAAAAAAAAGCGAAAAATATAGGTCGTTCGATACAGAATAAGATCCAATTATATATATATATATACAAAATTATTAACAGTGTTGTTAAAATTAACTAGATGAGTCTATTGTGTATCATTTTTAAATTTAATTTAAATGTTATTTAAGTTGATTTTTGAACTGGATATAGATATTTCGATACAGAATAAGGCCCTTTTAAACATAGAATTTGAAACAGCGAAACAGTTAGAATTTTTACGATTCAAATTAAATAGAACAACCAATATTCTTAAACTTGTAAAATAAAATGATTATGACATTAAATTTAGGTAGGTGACGTTATTTTTAATTGTGAGAGTTGAAATTCAAATTTGATTCAACGTAGTATTAACTTGAAAATATGATTAATTTTTATTTATTAGTATTTGTAAATGAAATTAGAGCAATGTGACTGTGTCGCTGTTTTAATTAATAAGCAAAAAATTTGTACTTGATTACAGACCAGAATAATAAATAAATTTGATTCGTGTTAAAAGTGAGTAGCGATCTTTTCAAGCAGCTTGCCACAGAGAATTTTGTATTTTTTTAGTATGAACAAGCGAGACCGACGACTCATCGGACATTGCGCGGCGGCGTTGGCAGCGGCGGCACGTGCCGACAAGAACGAACACACAGTGCACGCGTCGTGGCACGCGCCTCTCTCGACCTCCTACAACAATACACAGACGAAACGCGTACATTAGACAAACAGTTAGAACATCTAAGTGAAATTTAAACGCAACAGAGCTCGCTGAAGGAGGACTCGAGGCTGCTACTAATAACCGCGGCGCAACCACTACCTACACTTAAAACTTCTTCACTAGATGATCGAAGGCGCGTAGCTTGTTGTTCGGTGCGCTTCATCGCTTTGTGAAAGAAAATATGTCGTTTAATTGAATCTCCTAAGCTTTTACTGCGTAGAGCAGCTCCAGCTTGTAGTGGTGTTCCTTGCCCGTTTTGACGATTAAATTGTTTGACTAGCTTGCGTTTTTTAGAAGATTCCGGCAATCCTTGAATGTACGCGTACAGTTGAGCCAACGCAGTTTCAGTTGGATCTGTTGCGTGAGCTCTTGCAGTCCGTTCACGATCTACGAAACTGTAAACCGTATTCGCAGCGGGTGAACGCTCCGAAGTGGCAGACGTAAAATACGATCTGATATCCAGCGCGAGTTTTGGTGGTATCTCAAACAAGCCCACACCTCGACGGATCATGAAAGCTACAATCCCCGATAAAGTTTGAGAATCAGTGTGTAATGCTTCGGGGCTCAATCGTCTTGGACACAATAAATGCGGAGTAAACAGCGTAGCTAAACTATCCGCAGACATTTTGTTACTGGGTTCGCGGCTCGCGGTATCGTTTAGTAATTGTAGTACGTCTCGTAACAGAACACGATTCTCGGTTGGTAAGAGTAGAAGGAGAAGTTGTAAGGCTTGTAAAAGGCGAGTTTCCGCCGCGGGCGCTTGTGGTGTGCCCGCATTTATACATAATTCGGCGATTTGGCAGTGAGCAGGATAATGAGCGTCAGTTAGGAGCGGTTCAGGGAGCTCGGCGAGGAAACCTTTAAGTACGGACGCGCAATCGTGAACGCTGTACCGGCCACCATCGAGGTTTAACGGTTGACCTTGGTTGAGCAACGCACGAAGTTCTTGTTGGCGTGTTAAGGATCCCGTGCGACGAAAAATACCTTCAGCGTTTATGTCTAGAATTAGACAAAATCACTTTTAAAAATCATTCCATACTGTGTGAAGCTTAGATAACTAAGTTTAAATTTCTCCACGATAATTATTAGCCATCATTGGACAACTAAATTTAATATTAAATTGGAAATAAAACTTACTTGGTTCCTTGCTCAAATACTCGATCAGTTGGTATACTTGACAGATACCCTCTTGTGTAAGAGGCGCTCCATCCATGACGCCACGATTTGGGCATTTCGACTTTTTAACAAAAGGTACGAAACTCCACTTCTTGAATTTGGTTTTCTCAGTGATACATTCATTGCTGTAATATACATACATTTTCATATAAAAACATCTAAATAGAAAGGTTTAAATTTGATTGTTTACAAAGGGTTTGGTCTAATATAAATAGAGAAATAATAAAATTGAACTCACTCATCAGTGTTTAAATCCAAGACAAAGGACAAATGCATCCGCACTAATGTATTAAACTGATCACAGTTCTCACGGCGCAATTTCTCCGCCCAATATTCATCACTCGTATTATTGAACGACATGGTCCCGAAACGATACGCACTGTTAAATCATTTCACAAAGACTGACAAATAATATTTTACAGACCGAGCATTTGGGTTTGATGTAACCGTTACACAAGTAATCACATTCATTTCTCATTTTATCAATTAAACTTTTCACATAACACATTAACAAGAACGTTAGACAATTAATATATTCATTGGTTTCGTAATGCTTGGAATAATTAACTCCATAATAATATAAAATCAACTAATAAACATAACAACACAGACACTTCAATCACCTGCAACCGCTTTGCACGCACGTTGCATTAGAAATAATTTGAATTTGTTTGGGGTTGGGGATACAAGGATACCAAACTATTAAACCATATGATTTCGGGGAAATCCCTAGAAACCCAGTTTAACCAGCCTAAATTAAATCTGACCAATCACAGACCTGTTCTTTTATTCACATTAACCATCAGCTAAAAACTTGTTGCGAATTCTAAACCAAATACTTTGTTTTACTATAGAGATTGTGATTGGTCGCAATCAACTGAATTATATATAATATGTAGTCAATTTAGGAATTGGGATTCCCCGGCGCAAGTAATCCCGTTTTATATTCTAGTTGAAAGAACGCGTTTTAGATTTATGAAAAGTCGTACGAAATAATATTAATATATAAATAATAGTCAAGGATTTGCTTTACAACCTTTATTAAAAGTTGAATAATGATTCTTTTTAAACGAATAAATTATTTCATGGCATGTCAAAAAGTATTGATATATTTTTTTTGCATCCCTGACCTGTCAAACCTGCTCTTGACAGGACGAGTTGTTTTAAGTTTTTCTTCCCTTTAACAATAAATATCTATAATATTTAAATAATATGTGAATCTCCAGTTGTTATTAAATGTTTCGTTGTGATTTTAAAGTAAATGTACAACAATTTTCATTCAATTATTTGTGATTAGAAGAGAATTGTTTCATCGATCATTATGAAGAAAATGATGAAATTTGTGAAGGGAAAACGAGAAGATGAAAGTGTTAAACATGAACCGGTTGATTCTAAAAAAGTAGTTAGTGAAAAAGTAGAGGAGCCTCCGAAAGAGGACGATTTTATTTCTCGGGATAAATCCATTACAAAACTGCATAAAGCAGTGTGGCTTGAGAATAGTGATAAGTTAAAAACTATAATTAAAACGCACGACATCGATATCACTGATAAATTAGACCGTACCGCTTTGTATTTTGCCATTCTTAAAAATAATCCTAATATCGTGGATTTACTATTAGATAATAATGCAAACCAAAATATTCCAGATATAGATGGAATAACGCCGTTTTTAAAGGTATCACAAATGTATATGTCAGTTTATATAGTGTAATTAATTTTAATAATAATTATAGAGTGTTCAACTTGGTTTTAAACAATGCGCTGCCATTTTACTACAACGGGGTGCAGATGTAAAAAAGACTGACAAAGATTTGAATTCCTGTCTACATTTTGCTGTTTTGGAGAATCATGCTGATATGGTGCCGTTTTTGTTGAAATATCACGCCGATCCGAACGTATCAAATGCCGTAAGTACTTTTTTAATTCATTTAAATTATTCTTTTATTTTTACGCGTTACAAGTAGCAATAATTATTGTTTATACTATATTACAAATATTTGAAATAAGAATATCGGAAATAATCAAGGTTGACTAACACTAGCCGAATGTGTTCATTCAATCATACATTCTGCGCGCATTCATTTATTCTAAAATATATATTAGAATAGTTCATAAAACCACTACAACTTGAATCGCTGTGGTGTGTATTGTATCGCCATTTTTCTTTGGCAGAATGGCGAATATCCTCTACATATCGCGGTAAAAATGCAAAATATTCAAATGATCGCTTCACTTTTGGATAATAACGCAGATATTCGTGCGAAAAACGCCGCCGGGCAAACCCCACTCACATTTGCTATTCAATATGGCGATACAAATATTATATCAATACTAGAAGAATATAACGTTATACCCCCACCAAAACCAAAACGAAATATTCCACCAAAACAAATCGACGCACATACGCAATCGAAACAAAATGATGTTAACTCTATTAAAATTCAAACCGAACCCCCAAAAATCGAACCACGAAAATTTGAAGCCCAACGAATCGAAACGCATCCAATCGCACCTCGTAAAATTGAACCACAACAAAATGATATAAAAAAAGTTGAATCAGATGTTGAAACTTGGAATGATAGTCCAATTTCAAGTCCGCGACAAATAACGGAAAAACCTCAAACGAAAGTATCTAAATTTTTCAACGAAGAAACTGATGTTTCGGAACAATCCGAATCGGATGTTTCGATTAAGTGTTCCGAAAATACATCGCCCCAATCCGGTATTATTCCGCCGCCTTGCAAACCATTACGAAGTCTAGAATACCTGCAATCTGGTCTTGCACTGGAAAGTGGTCGACCAGTTCATTTATTGACGTTAGGTACAGTTCGGACTTCGGTTCGTACGAGACATATCAGCATGACTGAATCGGATCGCTCAAAAACCAACACTCCACATCGATACAGCTATCAAGGCGATTTAGATGCAGAAGCAAAAGAAAAAGATATTAGCAGTAATGTGTCGATTAAAAGTAAAATAATGAGTAAACTAGATTGTGACGTAGAGACATTGCATAGTGATTGGGGTTCGAATGAGAGTTTACCGTTAGATGATTTGGATCCAAGTCGAAATAAATCTACGCCGAAAACGAACGCAAAGAATAATGATTTCTTGCAAAAGCAATTTTCAATTTTGGAAGATTATGAGAAGAAACACTCTGGTTCACGTGGTAGCGAACCTATAGATTCTAACGATAATTTGGACGATATAAGCCACTTACTGGAAGACAATAACCGTATTAACGCCCAGCTGGAAAAGTACGCCGGACAGTCTGATCACATGCTGCGCCCCGAACCCAAATCTAAATCTTTACCACGAAACTGTGAACCGTACAATTCGTATCATAACGGTTCATTTTCATTACCAAGAACTCTTGATTCTGGAGTGAAAGATGATGCATTCCGTGAAATGCGATCATATGGTTATTTTAAACCTCGTTCGCATTTTTTCTCGCTGAAACTGTACAAAGGGGAGAAGAAAGCTACGTTTATGGAGAAACTAAAAAGTATGTTTAATAAAAAAGCACAAATACACGATTCGATTGAAAACAATGGCACCTGGTTATACCGGGATAAATCAAAATTAAAAAATGACAGTGAATTTTATGCAGAATCGAAGAAATGCCATCAAGCTTCTTCGTCAGCGTCCACTGAAGAATCCAGAAAATACGCTGCTGCGCAAGCAATAAAAACTGATTGTGAATTTTATGCAGACATTACCCATCGGGCAACTTCTTCAACTTCCAGCGAAGAATCCCGAAAATATGTTGCTGTTGACGTGCTACCAAGGGAGGAAGAAGAAGATGACGTATCGCTGGAGCCGTTTATGTTGTAAGTTATTTTTGTTTTTTTATTGCTTCACCACAATCAGAGATGATAATTTTTGTTACTGGACGTCCATACATGGTTCCCAAATCATTTATTTTGTACAAATTTGCGGCGCCTTGTATTATTTTGCCAACAACCATCATTTTATTATCCAATTCTGGTATTGCGTTAAATGTTATTAAAAATTGTGAATTTACTTTACCACATGCGACAGAATACATTGATAATACACCTGCAAACAATAAATGCAACAAACCATCTAATGAGCGAAATTGAAATTGTATACCTGGTCGGCAGTGTTGCAATGAGTAATTCTCAATACTAAATGTATCTCCATATATAGATGTTCCCCCTTTTCCATTAAATTTCGTTATGTCTCCCATTACGCAAAACGTATTCTTGTAAATCTTATGTACTGGACAATTCTTATATGTTAGTTTGTCCTTTCCTTTACAAATACTCAAAAAATTATCTACGGCTATTGGCACAATATCAGTGTACAATTCAACTATAATTTTGCCTAAAACTAAGCCATTGTCTATTTTGAATTCTAAGAAAATTCTAAAAATAAATAAATTTTTAAATTAATAATATAAATGAATGACAAGAAAAATTACTTGGGTCGATCTTCAGTTACGCTAAAATATATAAGATTACTTATTGATGGATATTCTCTCATTTCTTCATCTTTAGTTTTCTTTTTGAAAATTGCTACTGGATATTTGCTACCACTTTCCAATTTTTCTACAATTTTTTTCCAATCTTTTAAATGTTCTTCTCTACTATAACTAGATGTCTAAAATTTTAAATATGCCATAAATAGTATTCGGAAATCATTTTTTTTTTAAATATTATTAATAAGATAAAAAAATAATTATACCACAGCCACCAGTCTTCGATAAAACTTTTTATTCTCTTTATCAATTTGTATAAATTTATATTTTTGTACTGGCCAATTTGACAATTTCACATAAGCATGTGGATTAAAAGAGTCTATAATTCCCTATAAGTGATTTTATTAGCATGGGTCAATTTGAACTGTTTTTTTTTTAATTAAAAAATACCTTACTCCTATTTATTGAGTTAATTCTTTGTACCAATTTTTTATTTTGTACATCAAGCGCTCGTACTGTAAACATATCTGCGGTTAAATCAAAAGGTTTGAAATAACTTTTGATATGAAATGGCGGTGGTTTTGTGTCCGTTTTTGTGACTGCAGTAAAGCACTGTTTAGGAAAAAATTGATTTAAATTTTAATCAAGCTTATTTAGTTACAAGTAAACGTACAGCATATAGATGAGCGTTGTATGTTTTGAGATCATTTTTCAAAGTACTGTAATCAACAGAGCCAGGCAAATATCTAGGTACTTTTCGTGGTCGAAATTTCTTAGCTGGGACGCTAGTTTCTTCATTAGAATTTGTGGATTTCTTCATTTTCAATTTATTTTACTACCAAGCAGTAATGACATTTTCAAATAATTAAAATTTAAAACAACTGCAGCAAACATGTATCATTTTTGACATTTTGTGTTGTAAAATTGTTGTCGTGTGTCACGTTCTTGTCATTTTCATTTAAATTTTGGTGCATTTTAATATTAATTTTTAGCAATGAACCGAATAAAATTGTCGAGAAGAAATTCTTATCCGTGAACAGTATGAGTTCAGATAGCGGCCATTCAAGGAAATCTTCTAGCAGTCAAAGTCATTCGCCGAAATGTAATTTTGAAGGTTGTTTAGATGATGAATCGAAATTTTATAAAACTAGCGTTAAGGTAAGATTTTTTACATCTCCAGTGGTGACGTGGACACATAGGACACTAACAGTGGTGGTAGTAAAATATATTATACTTAAGTTTTCTTTATTAATATAAAAAATGCCTATTTTAATAAACTATCCGTGTTAACTAATTAAGCTTGCTTTATATCTAACAAAAACGATTTAACTAATGTAATTATGAATTTAAAAAAAAATATATAAACTATGCACCATAGAGTAGTTTCCAGAGAATTAGTTATACGAGATGATTTTTAATGCAATTTAAAGATTTTGTGATACCTTACATCACCACTGAAACATTTCCATAGATGCAGTATATAATTACGACAAGAATAAACATTTTAACAATTAATATTTCTCTGGTTAAGACCCAAGATCCGTGTAGCGAAATTGAACCATTCGTTTGTGAAGATTGTTCTGAATTTTTAAATTTGAAACTAGCCGACGCCGAACAAAGCATTTTAAACAAAGACACATTCATTAAATTATTACAAGATCAACTGCAATCACTAAAAGACCGTAATGTACAGAGTATAAATGAAGCGCAAACCGTTTGCAAAAAATACTGTTTAGCTAAACAAGAACTAACTTACCTGAATACAATTTGTAAGAAGGTAGCATTAGGGGGCAATAAAAATTGTTGTTGTTAATTTATAAGGATGGGTAATGTAGATTTTATTTTAGTATGATGAGGAATTGCAAAGACTACGTTCGGAAAGATCAAGTAAAACAAGTAAAAGTCAGGAATCGGCGAAGTTGAGAGAAGAAGCAGAAAAATGGAGAAAACAGTTCAGTAAATACTGTAGTAATTGTTTTGTCCAAAGTTTTATAACATCTATGCAATGCCGCTATTTTATATTGTGTTTTGTAGGTATTATCTCGTTGCGCGCATGGCTTTTGGCTGGAAAATTACAAAAAAAAAAAAACAAAAAACAAAACATAACTATAAGGGTATAACATGTCACAAAAATAATTTTCTTTATTCTTTGTTATAACACAGCATGTTATTCCCTTGTAGTCTCCATATGCTGTATTAGATCACCTCGGATTAGTGTTAACCGATTCAATTCCAGATATGAAGACTTAATAACACAAGTTAATCAAGTAGAAAATGTTAATCAAGCTCCTCTTGCGGTTAAATCAAACACTATACCCTTAAGTGAAGAAGATCATTGGCGAAGCATCATTCAAACGGAAGTTACAAATGCTGTAACAATCTTAAAAGAAAACTCTCAATCAGTGATTACTTCATTAGAAAAACACAATCAAAAATTAGAAGAAATTGTTGAGAAATTACAAGTCGAACTAAATCAATCATCAAATCGTCAACAAGAATTAGAAAAACAGTTAAAATCAACACAAAAAGAACTGTCCGAAGTTGGAATCCACAAATCTGAAGATGATTTGAAAATTGTGCAAAAAGAAAATAAACGGTTACAAAAAGATTTGGATAATATGAGCCGTTTATATAATGAACTACGAAACAATTATGAAGCTAATGTGAAGAAAATTGAGCAAGATATTGAGCAGTCTTCTGTGTTGACGAATGAATGTGAAGCTGTGAAACAAGAATATAATCGTATGAAATATAGTATTTGCGAGTTGACAACAGGCGTAGCAACATTACGGAATTCAGTCATGTCGAAAACCGAATCATTACGCGAAAAATTAAGAAATACTGACTCCGCTGTTTTCGATGAATGTTACCTGAACAATGTTACGAGTTCATTGCAAAGTATTGAAATCCGTACAGAGAAGGATAACGAGAAACCTAACTCGAAAAGCATTACAGATCAATATCACGCTATAAATTCTTGCCGGAATGCAATGAACGATATTGAACAATTAAATATAATTAATTCTGATTTGGAAATAAAATTAAGAGAAATCGAATTGGATCAAGATATTACTCAAATTGAAGAAGAAAATGGTAAACTTAAAGATGAGTTATTAAATCATTCGAAACTTATAGAAAATTTAGAAGATGATGTACAAGGTTTGAAAGAAGAACTAGTAAGCAAATCTGTAGTTGATCAACGAATGCAAGAAACACTTCAAGAAAATGCAGTTTTAACAGAAACTGCAAAGGAATCTTTACATAAAATTAAGTCATGTACTACAGAATTAAAACAAAAAGAATCTATAATAAAGAAACAAAATGCCCAATTGGCTGAACTAAGCGAAACTGCTGAAAGAATACAAAATAAATCAGAAGATTTAGTGAAAGAAGTTGAAACTCTAAAAATAGAATTGCAGACCGAAAAAAATACAAATTATAGCTTAACTGATGAAAATAACGAGTTAAGGACGCGCCTTAATGAGCTGGTAAAAGAAAACAATAAAATGGAGGTTGATATCGAAAATTTACAAGACACGTTAGAAAGCACAACAAAAGATAATCAAATATTGAATGAGAAATTGAGTGAAGCATTAAAGATGGCTGAGGAATTACAGGAAGAAAATGAGAATAATCAAGAAAAAATTGAGACTTACGAAAAAATCAACAAAGATTTGAAGCTTTACATCGATTCGTTAACACATCGGTTAGACTGCACCGTTTCTGAATCGGAAATAGAAAATTATAAAACACAAATTACAGAATTATGTAAACGTAATTGTGAACTTAAAGCACAACATGATAAAGACAAAACTAGCAATGATGTGTTACTGCAAAGAATGGAATCATTGAAGTTCTATCATGAAAATGAAGCAAGAGCACATGATGAAAGATTTAAAGAACTTCAACTAGAAAATGACAAGTTGAAAGAAGCTTTAAAAAAAGATTTAGACATTCTACGATCCGACAATGATTTGCTGATTAAAAGATTGGATTCAATTGAAGACGAAAATCATTCGTTACGCACAAGTAACACAAAATTAAACTCACAACTTGAAGTACTCAATGAATCAATGAGTAATCGTAACATGGCGATTGATAGGTGTTGTTCACCAATACAAATGCGAGATGACAATTTAGAAACGTCTATGGTTATCGCTGATAAAAATGTGAATTCATCCAAAATCATGCAAAAATCGAAACGAATGCTGGAAAAGAACTCAAGTAGTGAAAATATAAATACAACAAAACAGCGAGAGCCGAAGATAGATTGTTGTGAAATAGAAGATAAGACAGATATTATACTAGAACGACTGAGCAGTATTGAAAAACAGGTTCATGCTATCCTAAATACAAATAAAGACAAAACTGATGACGTTAAATCAATTTCAATGCCTAATTTAGATGCTATAGATGATGAAGAACACAAAGATAAAACATGTCAAGCTAATTTAGAAGTGCTGTTTGCGACAGATAAACCTGAAATAAAAACAGTGCGAAAATCATCATCGTTAGAATTCATAAATTCAGATGACAAATCTGATAAGAATGTTATGTGTGTACAATCCAGTAAAAGTAAATGGGATGGACATATAGATATAATAACAAAATTAAGAAAAGAGTTGATGGATATTATCGAGAAATTAAATCTTTCACAAACTTTAAAATCTACATCGTGTAAAAGCCCATCGTATTCAGATCATTATAAACAGGTGGTTGCAAGTCTGCAACGCCAAGTCAATGAGTTGACTGTGAAATCAGCAGAAGAACGAAACAAATGTTATGGTCTTGAAGCTGAATTGCAAGGTTTGAAAGGGGAGATGGTCCAGAAAAATGAGATGGAAAAAGAAATATCGAAATTGCGCAAAGAAATGTCGACGCAGAAATATAAAAAGTAAGTGCTTCAACATTTGAAACCTACGCCGATGGATGATTGCGTACTCAGGAAATTTATAGCAGTAATATTTTAGGATTCAAGAAATAGAATCAGCTAAAAAGCAAAAAGAAGCGGAAATGATGCGTGCGCAACAGAAGTTACAAGAGGAATATTTGGACAATAAACAAAAATTACTTTCAGATTTGGGAGCCGTTCAAAAGGCGTTGCAAGGTAGACGAGTTATGTTACACAAGATGAAACACTTACAAATTATTAATTTTTTTATAAGAGAAAACTGAGGAGGAGTTTGTGTTGCGGAAAAAATGTTCCGTCATTGTTAAAGAAGCAACTAAAGCTACTTGCTCAAGGCCTTCGAAACCCGCAACTAGGTAAGTGCTATAGAGTATATGTTTAAATATTGTTTTCCATATAAAATACAAAATTAATGAAACCTTGTATATTTGTTTGTTTTCTAGTGGGTTAGCGTCAAATATTAAATTTGTGGAACCAGTGCCTATTATAACTCAAGTAAAGCAACCATGTGCTGCTTGTAAAATAAAACCATCAACGTCTGGCCAGACGGCGACTAAGTGTTGCCATAAAGAAAAACCGAAAGTCCCGCTTAGAAATGCTAGAGATAAACTTAATACTACAATCGAAAAACATCGAATAAGCTCAGGTATTATTATATTTCTCTTTATAGTTTACAGTGTAGTGTAACATTAGTAATTATTTATTAATTCAAATATATATTTATATATTTCTAAACTTAATTGTAGGAAGATAGAATTATAATTTCTGTTTGCTTGGAATATCTTGTATTGCTTTATTTCTCAGGAATGAGCGTATTCGTTATTTAATAATACATTTTAACACGTTCACTACTATATGCATAAATATAACACATACAATTTCATCTTTTTTTATATATATATGCTTGACTTTAGCTAATATTATTTAAATGAAAGGGGGTCTAATAACTGATCTATACCGAATTTTTATTTATCGAATATTTTTAGTTGTGAATGATTATAGAATTTTGAAAAATCTTTAAATATTACTCAGTTAATTCCCACTTTTATTTAATTTTTCAGTTATTTACTTGAAGGTCAAAGAGATAAATGAACGCTCAATAAACGAACAATATTAGCTAATTTTGTTCTAATAGACAAACATTGAGCAATAGGGCATTATCAACAATTAAATAACTACTTCAACTTTAAATATAATTTGATTTTCTCTCAAATCAAATCAAATCAAATCAAATAATACACTTAGAATAAGGTTTAATTCTACAATAAATCTTTTCCATTCAATTTTGAATCATAGATAATTGAATAGATATTTATTCGTTAACCTGTTGTACTTCTAAGTATAGTTCTAAGATTGCTCGCAAGCGCCACTGACGATTTTAAATGAATGTTGTCCATTTTAAGAAAATGAACTAATTGTTAATATTTATAAAAATATATATATATATATATATATACTCTATCTATCGTAACTGGTCAAAAATATGTTAAACTCTAAATGGGAAAGGTATATTGATTCAACAGTAACACAACGAAAGTACACTTTTGGCTTCGAGCTAACTTCAAAAAGAAAGCATTTTATAAATATATTTACAGATCCTGCACCAGTACAGTCCGTTCAAGATGAAGAATTAAAGAAAAAATATAACATAAAATAATCGTATCTGTGAAAAAGTCGTTGCTCATTTTTAAACGTAAACGTTATTATTATTATTATATGTAAAAGAATTTTATTGTTAGTGCTGTAGCTGTTTTAAAATATACATACATAACAATTTGTTATTTTTAAAAATATATATATATTAATAATTGTCGATTATTCAACATTATTTTGTGATAATCGTACGTTTGGGAAAAAGTGTGACGATATAACAATATTCAATTTATCTTTGAGGCCGGCTGCGTTATGATTTAGCGAACGCAGTGACGTCACAGCGGCTTGAAGCGTCACTTGTGATTTTAATAATTGTTGGTCAGTCGATGTCAAATCTTTAGCTGCTTCATTTATTACGTTATGCGTAAATATTTGAAGATTGTTATGAAACGTTCTGTTACATTCCACTAAAAAAAATTACGTCTAATAATATACCGTCTTAAACCCTGTCTCACAATAACTATTATTATTTCATTTAATTATCAATTTTGCACTTATTGAAGGCATATAACAAGTTGTTTTCAGCATCCATAAACGTAAGTTTTTATATTTTATTAACGAAAAACAGTTATTAATAAAGCATAAAAAATAGTTAGGACTTATTTAAAAAAATAAAATTCCAGAATAAAATTTGCACGACCAATAGCTGATTATTTAAATTGTAAATTAAATGAAATAGTGTGAAACAGGCTTGATTAAAAAACAAATTATTTTTATGAAACAAAATAATATATCGAAGAAATAATGTAAAAATATGTTATAATATATATATATATCAAATGTGATTTATTATGTTGTGCGACCAAAACTAATTGTTGTTAATTTATTATATTATTTATAAACAAAAATAAATAATGGTAGAAAATTAAAACTTACGCAATTTTTTATGTAGCAATGAATTGAATTTTTCTTCATGTTTCTGTACAGGAAACACAACTGGAGCTTTCAAATTAGGATGTGTCAAAGCTGATACTGCACTACTTATACTTCCATGTTCTGAAATCCAAGAATTATAAATAAGTAACAAGCGCATGCGCGCGCAACATACAAAGAGCGAACATATTCGGTTAATTTCGGGTGTGTTCTATTTACAATTATCCATAATTTAATAGTTTTAATAAAAATAAACTATAATGATTAATTACCATCCTCTGATTCGGATGCTTCTCCTGCAATTATTGCTCCTTGAATTGATCTGGTCATCCTAGTAGGCTATATATATATATATATATATATATATATATATATATATATATATATATATATATATATATATATATATATATATATATATATAAAAAACTATTTTAGTACAAGTTTAAGTTACTGTCATTATTTTGCTTACAGTAACATCGTTATGCATTTCGTCTTCGCTGTCAGTTTCTGGGGCTTCGCCTTGAATTATAATTTTTTTATCCATTTCAGAACATTAACCTCAATATATCAAAAAGTAGGGTTCATTTTTCAGTTATGGTATTGATTATAAAACGTATTTATATGTAATAAAATGAAGTTTGTATTGACGTTTTTATGACGAAACAGTAAAAATAAAGTCACGAAGATTGTAAAAATAATTCAAACAGGTGTTTGGTCAATAATTTTTTGTCAATTTTATGAAAGTTGGCAACACTTTAAAATATGTATGCATGTTTTGTTCGTGCATTCCTGTCATCCGAAAGGGTTGTTTTTGCAAATTTTATCGTTAAATAATACTGTATGGTAGTGAATATTGTGATATAGTACTCAAGTAACACTAAAGTACATTATTATTTTTCTAAACAAAAGTGGTATTCGCATATTGCGGTCAGGTGATTGGTATGGATTGCGAAATAATTTAAGGGTTGTTTTTTGATGTAATTTTTTTATACCAAGAATTTTTGAGTGTTCGCATTCGTGCAAAGACAATAATGTAATTTTGAATAAATCCACGGTTTGTGGAATCGGCGCAGACGCGTTATTAATTAATCAAAATAATAAACAAAATGGGTGCAAAAGTGTTCAGAGAAATACGCATGGAAAGAAATGTCTTGTCAAACAAGTCTTTTTATTTTTATATAACAGTTTTTTAAGTTTTTTTTATAAATGTATCAAGGTTGGCCATGTAAACGATGAGTCATACTTCAATAAACTTCTCTAGTGAGTGAAAAGTGTTAATAAATAAAATTTGTTGTTAACTAAATAATAGTTTGCACCAACGTACCTATCGGCCGTCTGTAACGTGTGCCTTAATATGCTAATTTTACGCATTTGTTATTAATATTTAAAAATTAATAAGGTTATGTTATCAAAACATAATGGATGAACGTAGAGTCGCAGATTATTTCGTGGTTGCTGGTTTGCCAGATACACCTGAACCATTAGATGATTTAAACGGTTCAGATTGTGCCCAATTGAAACCGAACCATGATCAGGCACCGATCACAGATTTGGCGATTATTTTCCCTGAATTGGGCGAATACATACCGTCAGGATACCAACTTTTGGAGTATACCCCGACGGGTTTAAGCGCTGATTTGAATCATGGTAGTTTACGGAATCATCAATGTTTTTTATGCTATCGACGAGGACGCGATAAACCACCTCTGGTTGACATAGGTTCGTACAATTTTATTATCTCCTGCCCACGAAAATATGATTACAGTTGTTGACTTCTTTTCTTTTTAAACAAGGTGTTATGTACGAGGGTAAAGAACGGCTATTACCCGATGCAGAAGTAATCGAGAGAAGTGTCGGCAATAATGTAGCCAATGTTAATAATTCTACTGCGAAAACGTTTATTACATTTCGCAGAGGGCAATTAACAGCTCCGTGCAATGCGTTAGTTGTGACAGACATTTGTGTTATAATTACGAGTAAAGGAGAAGAACCACCCCATGCGTTTTGTTGTATAAACAAAAATCTGAATAAAGGATTTGTTGGAAGTGCTGTGTTTTTATGTTACAAGAAGTCGATGAACAGACCCCGATTACTTAACTACAAACCAGAAGTATTGAGCAGGTCAGATATTAATTTTTTTCCCCCCATTTCACTACTTATTTAGCAATGCAAATACATTTTATTCTTCACCGTGCATCAGTAAGGAATCATTCGTCAATTATGTTTAATTTAATATAATTACGTATGTGAATATTGACTGTGATTGATTTAAATTACTATACAACGAAAATATGTCTGTGATAAATACTATAATTTATTTCAAAAACATTTTTTTTAATTCAATATTTTTGTTTTCCAATCCACGTCATTATAATTTTTTATAAATTGTATTTTTTATCTAGAGTTTTTTTTTCTATTTTAAACTTTCAGTAAGTAAAGTGAAATATTGTATATATATATAAATTTTCAAATATTTTATAGTTTGGAATTAAATTTCTAACTAATTTAATCATTTTGTTTATTAACAAACATACGTTTTCCGCTTAGACAGGAAACACGAAATACTATCTAAATAATGACAATTTGTGCTATCTAGGAATTTTAATTTATAAAGAATAAATTACTCATATTCATATCTATTCATGTAAAAAAAATTAGATCAAATTAAAACTAAATACAAAGTTCAATAAACCTCAACATCTTCTAACATTAGTAACAAAAAAAAAGATCACGCCCAGACACACGCAATAGTTTGTAAATAAAATTGCTCTTCTATTAAATAATGAATCAACTATAACTGTAACTTTTCTTCATGAATAATTCAATTGATTTTTTAGGTATCCCATGTACAATTTGTCCCATTTTCCCTTCCCTGATTCAGTTCCAATGTTTTGCTTGCCCATGGGCTCAACATTGGAAATGTGGCCTAAACAAGCATCACAACCCCGTCCCGTATTCAGTACGTTTGTTCTAACCGTGTCTGATGCTAAACATAAAGTTTATGGGTCAGCATTAACGTTTTACGAACGGTTTCCTATGTCCAAATTTACGAAGGAACAAGCAGAAGAACTTAACTTTACTGAAAACTCTGATTTCGATTTAAATGTCAACAAAAGTATATGTGTACTATCACATTGGCCATTTTCAGATACGTTTGAACGATGGCTACTATTTTTATATGTAAGTTAATAATATTTTTACTTTGAACAATGTTTAGTACTATACATCAAGTATTAAATGTTATGCATATTTCATTGATTTGCTTGGCGAAATTTACATATCGTGTTTCACAATCAATAAATAATATTTTAAGGAGAAAGTAATAAGCGGTGAACCCCAAACGGTTCCCGTCGAACGTTACATCGTGCAACTATTAGAAGAAGTACCATTTCCCGGTCCGCGGACATTACTACAATTAACCGCGAACAGTCCTGAGCGTATGATGCTAACGCAACCCGAAGACTTACCACTACCACGTAGTGCAGCTGGTTTCAAACACTTACTTTTGAACTTAGGCTCAGAAAACTGCCTTCAAGTTCTCGTCTTAGCTTTGACCGAACAAAAAATTCTTATACACTCCTTACGGCCAGATACTTTAACAGCGGCTACCGAAGCAGTCTCGTCGTTGTTATTCCCTTTCAAATGGCAGTGCCCTTACATACCCTTGTGTCCATTAGGTAAGGACTCAATAATTAAATAATAGTTGACAAAAACTCATATGCGGCAATTTGTTAAAGGTTTGGTTGAGGTCTTACATGCACCTTTACCGTTTCTTATCGGTGTGGATTCGAGGTTCTTTGATTTATATGAGCCACCTTCAGATGTTAGTTGTATCGACTTAGATACAAATAATATAACGGTAAATATATTTCTTTAAATGGTAACAATGCACTAGGGAATTAGTTAATACATTTGACACCAGAGCGGCGTACTGTTATTGTTATGAAATACAATTTTAAATACATTTTTTAGCTATGTGAAACTCAGAAACATTTAACAGTGAAACTGTTGCCAAAACGTGCAGCGAAAGCTCTACGTACAACATTAGACCATCTGTATGCAAATTTGCGAGATAGTGGGAAAAAACATTCTGAAAACACTCAACTTGACGACAATCTTGAGAAAGAATTTCAAAGACGTCGCAAAGAGGTACGAATTCACATCAATTGTTCTGATTGCTTGAATTGATAAATAATTGCTTTTGTTCTGTAGCTTGCTCAAGATCTTGAAATTCAAGAAGTTTTCTTGAAATTCATGGCTTGGATTTTGAAAGGTTATAGAAATTATTTGTTACCGATAACCCGGGCGCCAACAGTTGGTACAACTGATGCCCAAGCCTTGTTTCAAATTGACTTATTCTTACGGTCGCGAGACAAAACACATCACAAATTCTTTTCGCTATTGATGCGTACGCAAATGTTTACGCGTTTTATAGAGGAAAGAAGCTTTGTTGCGGATGGTGATTTAGGCTTAGCGTTTTTCGATGAATGCACCGAACGATTACAGAGCGAAGATAGTGATATCCGGTTATTGGAACCGGAAATGGCGCATACCAGTGAACGAACTGTTTTATTGCTACCACCCGAACCACTAGCACAAGGTAAATAATGCTTTATTTAATAATTTATAGAAAAAATGTATGTAAACGCAATTCTAGGTGGTGTTTACACTTACACAAATTTCGAATTAGACCCAACGTTGTTAATCAGCAAAAATCGCAATCATTTACCGAATTTATATTCATGTACGGCCGCACCAGGTTCGCCAATGGCACGCCGAACAAAACATGAGATAAAATTTGCGCAAAAATTCGCAAAGTATGTCCCCAACTTTACACTTTTGTTTAGAATCAAATTAATAATAATAAATTACAGAAAATGTGTCCGATCACCAGAATTGTGGGGCCGGTGTCTACTTGGAACTTGTTACACACTTTATTTTATGACATTGCCGAGTATGTTATCTTTGTGTCCGGGTCGAGAGCGGCCTGTATTGCGAAATTCTTATGAACTATTAGAGAAAGCGTCAAGATATCATTTAACCTGCGATGAAGTTTGCTACAGGTTGATGATGCAACTTTGTGGGGAACACTCATTACCATTACTAGCAGTGAAATTGCTCCTTTTAATGAAACGATCAGGAATTCAACCAAATGCACTTACATATGGGTATGAATCTAGTATTCTAAATTATATATGTTGTTCAATATAATAATTCATTTTCAGTTTGTATAACCGTTGTGTTCTCGAAGCTGAATGGCCTGCACATTCAAGTTCTAGTCAACTTCTATGGAATAAATTGCGATATGTAGTATTAGGCGCAGCGCATTTTAGACGTGCAGGTTTAAAGCAAGCTACGCGTAGATTACGATCAGCAGGAGGTAGCTCGAGTAATCTGTTAGATCAAACTGATCGCACATCGCGATCATCGCTCGAATCACATGAAACAACAACGACTTCAGAAGCAGGAATGTTTGAGAAGTTCTGCTCGAAAGTCTCCAGTATTGTTCGGTCAGGAAACAATGACAGCGTAGATGCAGACTCTACTGTTAGTTCGGCGGATCTTCTTATTTCAGGTAAATAAAGTAACATATAACTTAATTTAGGATTGTGGAAATAACTTTTATTTGTGTGTAGGATTAGATTCACCGGATGAAACAATTAAAGACATAACTGAACGGTCGTTAAATATGACGTTGACTCCGCCGGATAGTCCGTCTGAAAATCTGAGGTTGTTAGCACGATCAGAAAGTTTCGGGAATGATGCAAGCATTCTTGATAAGTTACAATCTGTTAAGAAACCTTGTTCACGTGCACTTGATTTCCAGGAAGAAGAAGAAGATGGGTCTAAAACTACTCCAACAAAGTACGAATATTAAATCTATTTCTGCTTTTTAAATCTAATATTAGTTTTTCATGCAAATATATGAAAATCTAAAAGATCTCTTCTATTTATTAACATTTTTTTTATTGTTGATAGAGTATCTCCCAGAACTCCGGTAACAGAAAACGACCCGCTGGGCGCATTAGAACAGCCAATCACTCCACCACCGATCCAACCCGCCGAACCATCATTCCAATCGCCTGTGATACCCACCGATACCCCAGTTCTATTTCGTTCGTCGGTACAACGATCTGCCACATTCGAAGGCAGCCCACCCACTCAGACCAAAGGCATACACCGATCGGAAACAGTTCCTGCATCCTCTGTTACATCGAGTCTCGCCAGTCTTAGCTCTAGTATTAAATTAAACTTCAGGTTAGTGCAACTTTAAATTCTTTAAATCGTCGATTCGATATCAAGTTTTATTTTCGCTTTGAATTCCAATAATGTTTGATGTGACAGATGCAATTTTCAATTTGTTTTACCACTTTTAAAATTTACTTTAAACGTAATACTTCTATTGTTTATTTGCAAACTAGCACAATTATTATTGTTTCATCTTTAAATAATAAATATGTTTTCAACAAACATTAACTAAATAAATTAACGCCCTAGTGATGCATACACAAAGCAATACTAGTGCTGGTGGTTCACTTTGTTAATTTATACTTACTTAACTATTAATATACTACTGATCGAGTGTGATTCACCATGAATAGAGACAGAGTTAAGTTTTTCTAGCACTGCTTTAATACAGTATGGCTTCTCTGTTGCACGTAGTCAGTAGATCGTAGCTAGATGTGTTGTTTTAGTCGCTACTCAGTGGGCAGATTGTCGCTACGCAAAGCAGACCTGAAGCTACCTCAACAGCTCATTGAAAATGCCATCACTAATTTCAGGTAAACTTTCGATATTTGCTTTTACTATACTTCGAAATTGACCAACTCTTAACCGATATCGCGATTACAATTCGTGGTTGTTCAGAAATATACGTAATGTACAAACGCAACCACAATCCTGAAATTGTTATTTGGATCAATTTCAAAACTTCAACCATTTTCGTAATATATTATTACATATTTTACATTTTTTCTGCTTTATTATTATTATTTGTTTCAAATATATATTTCATGTTGCTCCTATAGAACATAACGCCATAAAATTGACTTCTAAACAAAAACGAACTATATACACTTGTTGGCTGAGTAAAAAATAGAAAATAATTCAGTAGTCTTCGTAAACTTTGGTCCTAAAATAAAATTCTTTTTTAGTCCAAGCAATTTGACCAGTAAAAAATCAAACGAATTAATTCAGGGTGGCATAAGTAGTTTGCAATCCGCAGCAAAGAGTGTTGTGAAAAAATTAGATGAAATCAAAGAAGCAATCTCAACAACATCAACACCAGTTAAAGTAATCACAATGGGCAGCGATCGGACTGGTGACGGCCGAGGGGATAGTCATGAAGGCGGTCTTAATTTATGTGAAGACGGCAGTGAAGATGGTAGCGAAGGAGGCGAAGGTTTACGACGAGTTTCAACAGAAATCAACAATAAAGGTAGCATCGCCAATCTTAAGGAGTCTGAGGATGCTCTTAGGGAGAATTTGTATCCATTATCAACAGATAACACAAGTAAGTTAAAGAAACTGTAGCTTATTATTTTATTTTATTAAATTTCAAATATTTTTGTTAGATTCAGCTCAAAACGACTTAGACATCGTCTTAACCTCTTGTTCGCAATGCCATAATTGTTCAGCGTTGCTCTACGATGAAGAAATAATGTGTAACTGGTCTGCAGAAGATTCTAATCTCAACACAAAATGCCATGTTTGCAGTAAACCAACGGTACCGCTACTATCAATAGCGTTTTCAAAACCAGAGTGCTCTTTAAGTGATCCTGGTAGCGTACCATACCTAAACCCATTAGTACTGCGGAAAGAACTCGAAAATATATTGGTACGCGAAGGTGACTTGTGTTTAGCGCATACAAATTTCGTTATTGAGCATCCGATCATCTTTTGGAATCTCGTCTGGGCGTTTGAACGTATCAATGTACAGAGTCACTTGCCGAGTTTATGCTTTAGAAATAAATTGAGCGTGAGCACGGATGGATTGAATGTGAATAAGCATGATGATGAGAATCGCAAGTCTAGTTTTGGAAATTTGATGATGATACCTGTGGAAAATGGAGCTGATCCACTTACTCAAGAAGCAGGTATGTGGTATTTTTTATTTTTAGTAATTTTTTTTGCGGAAATTTGACTTATTTTATGTATTTTGTCTATAAGTGTCTTTATTATTTACTAGCTGTAACGAAGGAATTCAAGCGTAAGTTTAAATTTTAAAGTTTATTTTCTGAAAATGTTTGATTGGTTATGTGGATGGTACATTGGTTTGATTTGGATTTGTGTTCGAAATGAGACAAGTTTAATATTTGCCTTGTTAATTTTGAGTCACAAAGGCCATATATAGTTTAAATAACCCCAAAAATTAATAGTAATTCTTTCTAAAACAATATTTTTATCGTAATGAAAGATCGTCTGATTAGAAAATAAATAATGAGTATTTACATTTTTCGTCAAATTATTTTAAGAAATATTACGTGAGGAACAAAGCCAATCGAACTTCATTAGCTTATAGTTTTGTGGTGTGATACAGACTTACAAATAAGCAGTCGTTTATTTACCCAAGCCCAGTGGTTAGATTTAAAATTTTTCCCGGAAAATAATGTATGCGTACACTACGCACGCGAACGTATTTGTGATTTTATTTGTAAAATGACGGTGTTTTCGTTACATATTGCAAATAATATTTATTATATTTAGAACGCTCTTCATCCCAAGTAGCAATACAGTGTGTGTGGGATAATCCCAGATTACACGGGGAAGGTTTACCTATGTATTTATTGTGGGATCGACGTGAAACTCCCAGCCCGTTACTTAGTGCATTGTTGACCGAAAAAACAAATACTAGTAAACAGTAAGTGTAAACTTACACGTGAAATTGGTTAAATTTGCGAGAAAAAAAAACTAAAAAATATTTTTACAGAGCAATGCGATATATACTCACTTCTATTCGAAATAACGATCTTCTTGAACCTTTGAAACGCGTAGCGACCGAAAGGCAAAAATGCCTTGGCGTTCGAGGCGTTGAACGCACCCATTCTACTTACAGAGATATTTTGTTCCTCGCTTGTAAAGTGTATAACGTAGATATTCTTTGTTTCGACAAAGAATATACGGCGGCCTATGAACTGTTACCGGATAAGGGTAACAAACTGTATAGACCCCAAGACAGACCGCTCAGCTTAGCAGCTATTTACTGTAGACACTATTTTAAACCACTAACTTTACCATAAGGTATATAATATTTGTATTTTTAAATGTACTGAATACTGAAAAATTAATTTTAGTACAACGATCAACTAGAAGTATTTAGGATTAAGGTTTAGGTGCATTTTTTAAATTAAATCATTTAGAACATTTGACAATTTTTCATTATGGTTGACAACAGTAATGGTCAAAAACTCGTGTTATTAACTAATTTGAGATAAATATCAAAATTATATTAAGACATCTCAAATTCGTTAGCAATGTCAAGGTATGTTCGTTTGTTCAGCACTAACTGTTACGAAAACGAAATTTATATTTAATTTGAGATACTTTCTTAGTAATAAAACATTATGTTTTGTACAAAAATAGACAAATGAATACACCACATTTGTTACAATACCGAACAAATTATGTTAAGTTTTTTTTTTTTTGCTATAGTTAGCAACAGTGACAATTCAAATTGAAGTCATATTTATATTTCAACATTAATAATTCCAATTAAAAGACGTAAATGTGATTTAAAACAAACAGCAAGTTATTATTTAAGTAAATAATAATATAATATTCTAAATTAGTTAGGAAAAGTGTAATTTAGTGCTTGGAAACAAATATATTCTAGTTTGAATTGCGCTGTCAGTGAAACTCGTCTAAATGTGTAACCATGTTCTAGGCAGCCATATTAAAAATCTGTCAAATGTTCTTCAACACTGTGCTTATAATGCAATCAAAATTGTACATATATTTCTGAAGACAGTCACCCGAACACAGTAAGTACTCAAAATATTATGTGCATTAAGTAATTTGTATATATGATGATGATGAAGTTGACTATTTGGTATTAACTGAAGACATATAGGTTGTGTTATTTATATGTATGCAATAGATGTACATTTTTTTAGTATTTGATTTTAATTAATTGCATTCGTTCCCTGATGGTGAGTAATGCTTGCGTGAAATGTAGTTATAGAAAAAGTGATTGTGAATTATCTTCAGTTCGCATCTCACTTGAATTATTTGCTTATTGTGATCCATCACTGAATAATATTGACTAGTGTTCTTTATTACGTTGATATGAATAAAGATGATAACTTTTTTAAAACTAAGTAAAATAAGTTTATATTTTAAGTTTGGATTAGTGACTTCTAATGTGATTAGAGGTCATTGATGTAAACCGTTTTTTATTCGAGCTTATTTTACTTTTAAACACTTTTCTGAAAGATGGTGTCGTACGTTCGAAATACTTAAAATTGTTAAGTTTGATTGAAATTTTAAACTATTTTGGCAACAGATTTTGTTGATTGCTTGCAGCAAAAAAATATTAAATGTTTAATAATTGACAATTTATTTGAGAAATGTTTAAATTTTTATAGAATTTCAAACATCATAACATATCCGATTTATTTCAAAAAAAAATATTTTGGGTGTGGTTGAAGTAAAAACATACGAATTTGAGAGTTGTGTTATTATTAGTAATTTATTGTTTTAACAAATGTTCAGCAATTTATTATTATTAACTGTCGTGATTTTTGGTTAACACATTTTTAGAAAACATGTGGTTGGTGTATGGCTGTGGTGTTTTTTTTTTTTTTTTGAACTAACTAAGAAGTCTGAAGGAGTTATTATTTTTTGGTAGGAATAAAATATGGAAATACACACACACACACAGACAGACATTTACCGAAATAATGACGAAATGTGTAACTATTGTATCGCCTTAACAGATGCAATAACTTGTTTAATAAATAAAGAAAATAAAAAAACGAAAAAAACTTATTAAACATTTTTTATTTAATGATTTTTCTCTTTTAAAGATTAAACATTTCTAGCAAATAGATATAAACTAAAACTGCACCTTTTTTATAATAATTATAATCTTAAGATGTAAACGTCCATAAATTAGAAGACCTGTTAAAATAATCTCAAATTAAAAGTAAAATTAGTATATCACTCATGCATATAACTGTCAAATCAATATTTTGAATAGACGTTGACATTTTCTTTTCTTTCATTAAGATGAAAATAATAAAACATGTGGACAATTGACTGGATTAGAAACATGATTTATCAATTATCTGCACGTTTACAATGTTTTCCTTAGGCTAAATAAAAATTATATTTATAATATAAATACAGATATAACTTTGACAATCGTTTTAGATTTGAAAAATTGGAGAACAAGTATATAGTTATATTTATAATAGATAAAATTAAAAGTTTACAATAAAAAAGAAAATTATAAAGAATCGATTAAAGAGCAACAACTGATTAATTATCATTAGACAAGAGCTGTTGGTATTTTTATTTATTCTTCAGTTACTTATTATTTAATATCTCAGAATAGTGTCTTTTTAAATATACCGACACTTTTTTATGTATGTCTCGCGCAGATGTCGTTTTTTTTTGGGTTGAATATATCTAATGTTTATATAAAAATGTATTGAATTGTAATTGAAGATTTTTTTTTTGTTATAACTGAAGAATAAGTTAATACAACAAGCCCTAAAAATGTAATAAAATTCTCTGAACATGAAGTCCACTCGATCACTTAACTTGATTAGAAAAGTTCTTGTTGTTGTTGTTTTAATTAATGAATTAATAATAATAATATGTATATCGAAATGCAAAGCGAAGCTTCGTATAACGGCAAAATATGTATCTTGGTAAAATATTTGTGCGGTAGTCTTGCATTTCTGTCTGCTGGATTACAAAGATATGTTCAGAGACATAGTTCTTGAAAATAGATTTCCACTCATATCAACAATTTCGATCTTATGACACTGATAATGTTATATACAGTCATTTTAAAAATTTATTTTTAATTTTTTTATGTTACTTATGTTGTTGGTTGGTTGGTTGTGTTTTTAGGTATGAATTATTTTAACTATTTTCGCTCCCAAAAACTGACAAATGATCTCTACAGAATCGAACACCGCATACGTCTGCGGCCGCCCGTTCCGCCGTATTTGTGTGATCGTTTGCCGCGACTCACCTTATCCTTTCGAATCTCCCTGACCAGTGTGTAAAACGCGTCGTCGACACCCATTCTTGTTTTCGCCGACGTCTCTACGAATGGGACGCCGTACTGTTTTGCTACCTAAACACACGCATATCACCAAAAAAAACAAAACATTTTTCGTGTCTATTCGTATAAAAATATACTATTCATTTTCTGCGATTTAATAATTAATAATATTTATAGTATATTAGGGTTATTCTTGCAATTAACACAAAGCTCAAAATAGAATAAATTTGAGAAACAAGTTTGGATTATGTTAGATATTAAATGATGTGGTATGAGAAAAGTTACTGTGAATTTAGGTAAAGGCAAAATACCCCGAGGGATAGATTTGAATTATTAAATTAGTAGGCCCGTCATTCTGGTGTAATGGGAAAGTGGAGATGTGTATATGCGTGTCTAACGAAATACTACAGTAGGGTGAGCAAAATGATATAAACATGGATATAGTAGTACGGTTGCCATAGGAACGAACAGATCAGATAAGCAGTGACGAATGATTTTTGTTTATCGAGAAGACTTTTTACCTATAAGTATTCGCTTTTTATCCCAATGATGCATTCATTTGTTTGTTTTTTAATAAATAAAATATTAGTGAAGCGAACTTACTTCTCTAGCTTGGTTCATATCAACTGCCCATGAGGACAAATCACATTTATTCCCGACTAGAACCATTGGCACCTCCTCGGCATCCTTGACTCGTTTGATTTGCTCTCTATAGGTGCCGATATCTTCGAAACTTTTCGCCGAATTGACGGCGAAAACTAACAAAAACCCCTCGCCTGTTCTCATGTACTGATCACGCATTGCACTATATTCTTCTTGTCCCGCCGTATCCAAGATATCTAATAAACACGTCTCACCATCGATCACCACTTGTTTCCTATAAGAGTCCTCGATGGTGGGATCATATTCGTCAACAAAATGATTTTGTATTAACTGTATAGTCAGTGCTGATTTCCCAACACCACCCGCCCCCACTACAACTAACTTATATTCAGTCATTTTAGCGGAGCTATTACAAATATTTTTTATACACGCCGTTGGAAGGTTTTTAGACAACCAAATCAAATTTAGACTTCATCAATGATCACTTTGTCGCAGATCAACTATTTCACGTTTAACAAATACTATCCGACCATTCTGATAATTAACTGAGCGTAAATTAGATGTGCGAGTTTTAATTATACGTTAATTAATTTTAATATCTTTAATTTGTACTATCAACGAAAGCGTCTGGCATTTATCATGTCAAGTTAACCAACCGATACTAGTGACATCTCGGCTCTTTTATTATTTTACAACCTCGAAAGAGGCGAGGCGCAAGCTAGCACGCTGATGAGATGCAAGAACGAACACCTGTCGGTATGTTTCTATGAATTCTGGCGCTAATACTGCCTACTTGCTTTAACAAACTTGTTTATACATTTATAATTAATCTAACAATATTAATCAATTTAACCAAAATTAGTTATATTACTATATCAAATTAACAGTTTCATATTTCAATAAACTTTACGTAATCTCAATAGAGGTAATGGAAAACAATTACACAATTAATTTGCACCAACTTATATTTCATTTATTTTTTCCTCATAGACACCACTTACATAGAAAACATAAAATAATACTTAATATAATTGTTGTACATAATTTTTAACAATTGAATAAAGTTTTTCTATCATTATTGCAGCTTCTTCCGAATTATTATTATGGAAACAATAATCCCACGATTGGACATCATCTAAATCGCATTCGGATTCAACATCATCGATACCTGTTCAAAATGATCAACAAGTAGTGAGTTTTTCAATTTTTTCTTTTAACGTTTTCACCTTTTGTAAAAACCCATCCTCGTTGTTTACGAATTTCTGCATCAGCAGAGATTCGCACTGTTTTGATTATATGCTTGTAATTTTCTCCGAACCATTGAAGATCAGTTTTTCTTCTAATATCACTTACAATCCAAATCGCTTTTGTTGGAGCTATTTAAAACCCCAAACAAAAATATGTTTTATGTGGCAAGTAACATATAAATCAATATGGCTGCTTTAAGCCAATGGCCAATTCAGTAACGCGACTGCAATTTGACTACTTTATAGGAAAATATATTTATTTTAAATGTACCATTTTCACACGCTATTTTGCAAAATACTCCATAATCTTTACTACGGACTTCTTCACTCCATTTAATCATATCTAATCTATATTTTTCTTTGTATGCCCCATCACTTAGTAGCTGGGTTAAATCTAAATTATTTGTTTTTGCATAATGACTCTTTATGGGTTCTGATATTCGTACGATTAAACTATATTCTTTCGTTAGCCTACACAAAATAATATTAATATAAGATTAAAACTAGGTTAGGGATTGAGCTTAGTTTACTTTTCAAAAAGTTTTTCCGATATATAATCTTTTCCTGATTTTCTTTTGCCGCTAATTAATAAAATTATTTGTGGGCGCGACATTTCAAGTGTATCGTTATAGCAAACAAAATTAATGACTTGCATCAAAATCAATAGAATAGTGGTTAGAATTCATAATTGGGAAATTATTTAAGTATGGAAACAGAATATTTATTTATTTTAAATATATCCACCGTAGTAATAGCTATTACTACGGCTCTCCTATGAGACGAGCATTATATACGTAAATTTCTTCGTGGAAGCTAAATTTAATTTTCTTATGTTGGGAACCCCGTGTATTCCTCAAGCTGAATAATTCCTGATAAATAATGATCTAGATCAGCTAGATATAGTGTTTCCTAATGCTCTATATATATATTATATTACGAAACACAACATTAAATTTATTATTTATTACGTACAAATACAGATTAAGATAAAATCAAAACGACATAAATATATTATTTCTTATACTAATTTGATCGTAATTCAAAATATTTTAAACTTCTTAAGCATTAGCTGAATTACAAGTATGCCTGCCTAAACTTCTTCGATAAATAAATTTCTTTCCACACCGTGTACAAGAATAACTCGCTCTTTGACCATGCGTGGTCAAATGTTCTCTAAGTCCATCCGACCTAACAAACGCTCTATCACACAACTGGCATTGATAAGGCCTAGCGCCCGTGTGTGTCCTTATGTGCACAGTCAACATATACTTATCCACAAATTTCTTCTGGCAAAAACCACATTCATGATTTTTCTTTTCACTGTGCACTCTGCGCGTATGATCTCGAAGGGACCGGAAGCTTTTGAATGATTTCGCGCACATTTCACACACATGAAGTCCATTTTCGTGTCGGGCCATGTGTGTATAAAGTGCGGAGGCTGTTCGGCCGCTATAATCACAGATTTTGCAGACGTACGGTCGTGCATCGCTGTGGATTTTTATATGTGTTTGTAGGGAGGTTGTACTTGTGAAACTTTTACCGCAAGTTTCACAAACGTGCGTTTTTAGGCGTATATGGACGGATTCAACATGTTGGCGTAGCATTGTGGTATTGCAAAACCGCCAGTTGCATTGGGAACATCTGAAAATATTTTAAATCTTTATTTATTTGGAGACTATTCATTAGTTTTTTAATATAAATCTTACTTATATTTATCGGTGTGTAACACCATATGATTTTTCAAACAAGCGGGTAAAACCATTTTCCCACATTTGGGACACGCAATCTGATGTCTAATATCATGATTTACCAAATCAATTCGAGAACTGAATACCTAAAAATAAAATGCAAAATATAATTAAATACAAAATTAGGGAAAATATTAATTACTTTATCGCATCTATGACACTTGAATACAGGTTGACCATTATGTGATTCTTGATGATCCAAATAATCTATAATACTATTAAACATCGATCGACAAATATCGCATTCGTAGCTAGAATTTAATATTACATCGTTTTTGACTTCCTGTTCCTATTAAATAAAACTCAAATATACTTTTAAGCGATATATATAATAAAAGAAAATATTACAGCCTCATTTTTATATATTTTATGCAAATATTTCTCTAAAGCTTCAACAGTATCTTCAGTATCTGAAGCAGTATTAACTGCAAGTTTAACTTGTCTTCTTTTGCACGTTATGTTAGTCTTTTTCAAAATCCGAATTGATTTTCTTTTAATTATTTTCTTATGTTTTACTCCTACAAGTTCACTTTCTTCGACTTTACTTTCAAAATCAGAAAAATCGTCACTTGAATCTCTAGTCTTACACTCTTCAATTTTTATAAAATCAGGATTATCATATTTTTCTATGGATTCTAATAAAATATTATGCGATTGTTGGCAAATATCTCGAAATGTTGCCCATTGATTTATTTGTTGCACACATTTCAAACAAATCAGCTTCGGAAATTTGTTATTGCTTGGTTCAATCTATAAATATTTTGTATTTTAAATACGTGCGCGCTAAATTATAATTTTCTTAAGTTTACAACATTCATTGATCTTTAGCTATATTCTATTCGTTAAAAATTCAAACACTGGCAACACTGATCAGTGTTTATAACTTTTGAATAAATATAATTCATCTTTTATGAAATAAAATTTCTTATTTATAGGACTCACTTCTAAAGCAACACATTGTCTAATTTTATTTATTAAATCAGTGTTATTATAAATTATGACGGTTTCATTTTCACGTACATTATACAAACAAAGCCTACACACTTTGTTTATATCTGTTATATTTTCATTTAGTAGCATTCTGAATATATCGAAAAATTACATAGAAATTAATTTAAGAATATTCTTAGAATCACATTTGTTTATTTACATATGTCAAGTTGACAGTAAAATCTTTGTGTTTACAATATTAGGAAGTACATTGGTAACATTGTTATACCAGTGGTCTTACAATTGTAGGCCTGGGTCAAATTTAACCCGAAAGTTTATTTATCTTTTCAACTATTTTACAACTATGTATGTTTTCAAATAGTATGTTGATCTTACTATAAATGTTATTATTTATGAAATGAATCGGTTATTTTTTAATTTATAAGGTATTTAAGTTATATTTATGCGGTCTTTCTTTTTGACGAGGTTGCAAACACTGTTATTTATATATAAGTGTGAAAAGAGCTATAAGTAATTTGGTAACAAAATGTAATTTTGTACTTGTCGAATGCATTACGATTTTTAACAGCAACCAAATAATTGGTCTTTTACGATTTAGAATCATGTATAAAACAGTAATAGATATTTAGTTTTGTTTATATTATTAATAGAAGTTCTTTGTTGCGTATTTGGTATAAGTTTTAAAATGGAAGATAAACTTAGACGATATGAAAAAATTGAATTTTTGGGTGAAGGACAGGTAAATTATTATTCAATTTGAGTATGTTTAAAGAACGGATATAAAAGTAAAAAGTTCATTATAGTTTGCTACTGTTTATAAAGCAAAAGACACAGAAACCGGTATGATAGTTGCTGTTAAAAAAATTAAAATAGGAAGCCGTATCGAAGCACAAGATGGCATAAACCGAACGGCTTTAAGAGAAATAAAATTACTACAAGAACTCGCACATAAAAATCTTATCGGACTGTTAGGTTAGGTATATTTGTTTATTTTGGGCGCCAATACTGTGTGATTGCGTATACTGATTATAGATATGAAGTTAGCAGGGGTTTAAAAAAACCGTAATTTGAGTGGAATATTTAATTTGTATTGTATATTTTAGATGTATTCGGACATAAATCAAATGTATCATTAGTTTTTGACTTCATGGACACAGATCTTGAAGTAATAATTAAAGATACTTCAATTATTTTATCTCCTGCAAATATAAAAGCGTATATGCTTATGACAGTGCAAGGTTTAGAATATTTACATATAAACTGGATATTACACAGAGATTTAAAACCAAATAATTTATTAGTGAATAGTAATGGTGTGCTGAAAATTGGTGATTTTGGTTTAGCTAAGTGGTATGGTTCGCCAACCAGAGTGAATACTCATCAAGTTGTGACGAGATGGTATAGGTAGGTAAAAATTTGAAAATAAGTTTATAATTTGGTGGAATAATTTTACAAAAAATAAATGATGTATGCAATATTTTGATTTTGTAGGTCCCCGGAATTATTATATGGGGCTCGACAATATGGGGTATGTGTAGATATGTGGGCTGTAGGTTGTATTTTAGCTGAATTATTATTACGGGTGCCATTTTTACCCGGGGAATCTGATTTAGAGCAACTAACAAAAATATTCCAAGTTCTTGGTACACCAACAGAAGAATCTTGGCCTGTACGCTATTGCATTATATTTATAGACAATATTAAATAAACATTTGTGTTTTATTGATAGGGCATGACAACTTTGACAGATTTTATAAAATTTAAACATTTTCCTGGTACTCCATTAAAACATATATTCACTGCTGCTGGAGATGATCTTTTAGATGTCATAGCAGGACTTTTAGAGCAGAATCCGGCAAAGAGGCTCACATGTGCTGAAGTTCTTCAGTTACCATTCTTTAGGTATATTTTTATGAATTTTTTTTTTAAATGTGTTGATACATTTTTTTATATATATATATAGTAATAAACCAGCACCAACATTAGGAACAAAATTACCGTTGCCTTCTTCAATTCGAAAAGATCCAGAACGGCCATCTTTAAAACGGAAAATATTGGAATCCGCTGAAGGTGGAACCTTATCAAAGCGTTTATTTTTTTAACTTTTGCAATTTGTTGAACGATTACATATAAATAAAATTGTTTTAATATTTCTATACATAATAGTTTTATTTCTAATTCATAAAATACATAATTACATATTATCACACTATATCGTATAACAGAAGGATATATTTTTATAGGGATAAACATTTAGTTAATTTCAATTTTTGTTTGTTATTAAAACGCTTTTTAAGAACAATTGTTATTTAGGAAAATATAGAAATAATGTACAAAATCTATTTTCTATGATTAACCCTAAAAATATATAGGTACATAATTATAATACAAAATTATAAAATAAACACAACACACACAATTCATACACACATAATAATTACAACATCATGTCAACATAAAATATTACTTAAGTAACCAGAATCTTTTTCTAATAGACATTTTTATAAATTTCCAATCTGAAGCATTAACATACAGTTTTATTTTTAATAGTTGACATATAATGTCAAATTAACATGAAAACAATTATTTAATAGACCTTACAGTAAAGAAAAATTCAACTGTTTATAACAATTATTAACTATAGTAATTATGCATCTATACACCATTCTAGAATGACGTCACAAGTTAGCTACTATATTTGACTTGGTAGTACTAACAGCGCTTCTCTAAAATTATTGGTCGATTTTATTATTTTACAGTGCACTTTCAAAATATACTTAATACTCTATTAATTTCAAAAGTAAATTGAAATGATTATTTTCAACCATTATTTTGATGTAAAATTCCTAGATGGCGGATCTAGATTGATCAATAAATATATATGAAACAGTGTCTTCTTCACCGTATGGTCTCTACCCTAAATTTCAATATTCTACTGCTACTTTTTACCCCATTTAGCTGCCAAACTATACAAAGATCTTAAAAGTTCTAACGCCCTTGTGTCTTGATGAACGTCTTTAACGTGTAACGTTTTATTCGGAACTTCTATCGCATCTATAACCGAACTCGTCTCAGTTAATTCTGGTTTAGAGGTCGTTTCCGGCAAAACCGTAGTACTAACATATTCCGTTGTCGTTTCATACAACTTCCTCCCTGATCTATTACTCAATTTATCCGCAATAGGAACATTTAGTAACGCATTTAAAATAGAATTTCTAGTCTCCTGCACTGTCTTATTGTTGCTCAAACTTGCATCACAAGTGCTGACCAACAAAAGTATTAACCTTCTTACTGTTGAATTGGATTCTGCTTCTTTCATTTTTTCTATCAATAAATCTTGTTCTGTACTGTCAAGATTACCGAAAATTTGCTTGGCTTGCGACGAAGCTATCTCTAATTCTGTTGAGTTTAATAGATTATGGATACCTAAATCAATTATTGTTGTGCGGGGAATGTTCGTTGTGCTATATTCAGTTGGTTCTTCAGTCGTGCTGAACTTTAGGTCTATGACGCTTTCATCTATGTAATCTGTTGTAGTTCTAGATTGTGTTGAATATTCAGGTGAATATGTTGTTGGAATGATGGTTTCTAGTTCTAAGTCTTTGCCGAATTTGCTGTGAAGTTTTTGATTTATTAATAGTGGATCAGTATATAAAGTGGACTCCCATAATTTGGTCACTTCTGGAGATGTGCTCCAGTGGTTGTCTGGAACTGGTTTTGCTGTAGTCGTGGCTTGTTCCGTCGTTGTGTATTCTGTTGTCGTTGTAGGATTATACGTTGTAGATTCTGTTCTTGGATACTCAGTTGTAGTTGTTATTGCATCAGTTGTGGTATCGTATAGTCTATTTCTCTTATAAGTTGTAACTTCATCGAAATATTGGTTGTTTATATTATAAATTGTGGTTTCATCTGCACTTTGATGGTTTTTATAAAATTGAGTCGTTGTCTCATCAGTATTTTGACCGTTTCTATAAAATTGGGTAGTTCCGTCAGTGTTTCTATAAAATGGTGTTGTGCTTTCGTCATTATTTTGATGATTTTTATAAAACTGAGTTGTAGTTTCTCCGCCATTTTGTTGATATGTTGTATCATATTGACGATTTGTAGTCGTATCGTATTGTCTATTTCTATCCGTAGTGGTTTCATCATAATATTGCCTATTTCTATTCGTAGTAGTTTCACCCAAATTCGTCGTAGTTTCGTCATAATATCTATTTTGAATATTTACATCTGCTGTAAATTCATATTGCCTAGTAGTGGTTTCACCGAATCTACTTCTATCCGTTGTAGTTTCATCGTAATATGGTATGTTTCTATTAAAATCAGTTGTGGTCTCAGCATTTCTATTAGTAGTTGTTTCATCGTAATGTTGTCGATTCGTTGTAGTATAATCATTTGGTGATTGAGTCGAGTAACTCGTCGTTTCTGTAATTGGGAATTCAGTTGTGGTTATATCTACTTTAAGCGCTTTCCCAGTGCGATCTGAATTTAGAGTATTCGAAGTATGGGACAGAAAAGATTGTGAATGTGCACTTTGTAGTGACTCCTCATTGATGGAATACGAACTATTTGTTTCTTCTAACGTGTTCAGTAAAGAAATCTTAAAAGGCGGTTGTAAAGAATCGGAAGGTTTATATTCAGTATTATTTAAACCTAAGTCTGCCCATTCCCCAGCAGTAGGCGGTATTTGTGCAATACTGATTGGTGTACTGTTTTCGGGTTTAACACCAAATCCATACGGACTTGCAGTTGCTTTTCGTTCAGCTTCCTCAGGATCTACACCCGTGTTGAACGGGAAATAATCCTGAGATTCAGTATTGTCTTCAGTTGATGACTCGTCATCGTCTTCAATGTTTTCTAGAGGCAAAATGGTTGATAGTTTCAACCTGTTGTTTAAGTCTAAAGCTAAATAATTTGGAGTTGGTCGTTCGGTAGTTGCGTATTCAATTGTAGCTTCTGTTGGAGGGACTGTTTTTTGGATTTCAGATCTGGTAGTGTAAGATGATTGAGTTGTACTAATACTATTGTCACTATATGGTCTATAAGTTGACGATTTGTCAACATCAGAAAAGTCTAAGACTTCATCTTCTTCCTTGGTGTACGACCGATATTCTGTAGTAGTTGTCGTAGAAGGTACCGTAGTTGTGATTGCACTTTCTGTGATATCTTCTACAAATATTGGAGGTTCCGTTGGTCTGATCTCCTCCAGAACTTTCTTGAACGTATCTGGGTCGTTTAGATACGCCGATAAAGCTTGTGTGAACACTTGTGCTAGTTGTCGAATCCTTGGCGTAGAACTACTGACAAAACCTCTAGATTGTTGTACATCTAAATCATTCGCATCATGCTCAACTAAGTATTTCAAATCCAAAGAAGATTCTTCATGCGTTTCATGATGCGTAGCATTGTCATCAACATGATTTTCGTTGAACAATAAATTATATTTATCCTGAGTTGTTCTAGACAACAGCGTCACTCTACCACCATCTGCAGATTCCGTTGTATCTTTCTCATCATTCCGTTCAAGCTCAGTCTCATTTGTAGCTACCAAATTATCTAAAGCGGTCGCAAAGTAAATCGCCAAGGAATGTAAGGTTTTTGGTCCGGCTGAAGGAGGTATATTCAATCCTGGTCGTGTACCAAGGTATTTTTCGATGGATGGATTCTCAGGTTCTAATTTTTGTAAGGTCTTGATCATATTGTTCAAATTATCAGTCACGGAAGACATGGTTGGATACGTGGTGTATTCAGTGGGAATAGTCGGTCTTGGGGTAGCAATTTTGGTTTCTGATTTAGGAATATATGTTTTTGCTTTTGGTAGATAAGTGTACTGTTGGAAACGATTTGTTGTTTGTTTGTCTTCGAAAGTTGTTTGAGGAATTGCTTCTGTTTGAGTACGGAATGGAGTGGGGATTGAAGGAATGTTTTTAATTCTGTTTTCTTCTGGAGCAAGAGTGGAGAATGTTAACTTCTTCGGACTTCGAAGAATTTCTTGAGTTGTAGTTTGTATGGAAGGAGTAATAGTTTCTTGTGCAGTAGTTGAGGAAAATCGGGAATTTAATAAGTCAGCGGATTCTCCTATTTCCTGCGATTCATTGTCGATGAATTCGTCGGATCCGGCTATAATTCCGCTAGCTACTAACGGTCTATAAGTAGGGTCAACTGCAGCTGGAGTTGTATATAACATATCAATATTTATCGGGAAATCGTTGTTCTTTAGTTGCACTATTGGTACAACGGTCGTAGTAGTGTATACAGGAAATTGAGTTGTTTTTGGAGTAGTTTTAGAGTATTCATACGATGGTGTATTTGTTGATGAAACCACGTCTTTAGTTATGTAAAACCCATTCACCTGTTTACTCTTCGCCGAAACTCGTGATTGAGTTGAAATAATTGGCACAGTAGTTGGTGTTCTTGTAGTGTACCTTGAAGAGAATGGAGGTACAGTTGGACTATATATCGTATGTTGTGTTGTTGTTTTAACAATATCTGATGCTTTATTAACTTTATTGTAAGAGTAACCAGAATGATTAAAGGTATAACCATTATTATTGGTGGTGTAACCAGAATTAAAATTTCTTCCACCACGGTTACTACTACGTTCAGTCGTCATTCTGCTTGAATCAAATTCACCTGTTATGTACGATTTAGGTGGTACAAATGTCGCAGTTTTATCCCCGATATCATTGAATGATTTATAGTAATTCTTTTGTGTTTCGGTATTGTACCTGTTGTTTACAAATGACGCAGTTTCAGAAGGCTCCTGAGTTTCTTTAGCATCATATTCAGAACGTTGTTCTATCCTTTGTTCGTTATTATATCTGTTTTCTTGATAATGGGTCACATCTTTTTTGGCATAATTTGTTTGAATAGTTCGTTGTGTGTTGACTACTTTTCTTTGTTTGACGATTTCCCGTCCTCTGATATTTTCGTTTTGACTGCTGTTGCCGTTATTATTATTATTATTCCTAAAATTGTTGTTATGATTCCCATTTTTGTTCTGGTTGCTTTGGACGCCATTGTTTTTGTGGTGGTGATTGCCATTGTTGTAGTTACTATTATGGTTCTGGTGGTTATAGTTTTGATTGTTGTTGCCATTAGAATTGTTGCTATCGTGATTGACATTAGCGGTGTGGCTTTTATCGTTGTTGTTGTTGTTGGCTTTGTATGTTCTTCTTTCTTGTTGTTGGACACGTCTGTTTTCTTTCCTCTTCAAGTTATCTTCATATAATTGTTCGGCACTCTCATCGTATAAGTTAGGTGAGCTGGCGCAGTCCACTTTGAACCACCAATCGCAGATAAGATCAGATTGTTGAAAGATAGTTCCGTTTGGACATAGAAACGATACTTTTCGGCCTTCATCACAAATGTGGAAAACCTGAATAGATTTATTTTAAATTAGATTACTATATATACAATATAATTTCGAATTGCTTACCTGACAATTTGTTTCCAAATCGGCATAATATCCTGATTTTTTGCCTCGGCAGTTAAACTTCGTCCGAGGAATATATGTTAAAACAGGAAAATCTACTCCGGGTTTTCCCATAACTCCTGGAACACACAAAAATATGTTACTCTCATGTTACACACGCATATTAACTTATTTATTTAAACAATATACACATATTACCTTGATAATCACGGCCATTCAGTTTCGTGTCTCCTCGCTGATCATTCGGGGCTGATTGTGGGCCATTTTGGTTGCCATTCCGCCTGTTTTCATCCCTGTTTGATGCAACATTTTCCTGCAATAATATTTTACTATTAATTTTATTTTCTTATTTATCAATGGCCTTTAAATAAGGTAACTTCAGTGAGCAATTTTAGCATTATCAAATTAGTATAAGCTTATGTATTAGTTGGTATTAGAAGGTTCATATGGTGTAAAAGACCTGTCGGTTAAAGTCGATATAGAGTACATATTATAGACTTACTTGTGATCTAGGTGATGCAGCAGCGAATACCATAATGGATAGCCCTAAAATAAAATAATAGAAAATGTTATAAGAAAAAAATGCATATTTATTTAACAACTATATATATATATATATACACATTGAAAGTATTGCTTACTCATCCTGCCTCTATTTATAGAATGTTATGGATTATCTCATTAAATTATTTAATTACAGTATTTTTAATGGGATACGACCGATCTTTTTTAATTTTTGGATTGGGTCAATTGAAATGTTTAAAGGTTATTCAAGTAATTTCGGATAGACCATATGATGCAATTAGATGAATTTGCAATAAAAATATAGAGAGTGAAAACTTGTTTTGGAGCACTTAATGTGTATCCTAAGGCAACATTAGTGATTAGTTTAACATATTTTTCAACATACATTGATTTGGATTAACAATGAATTTAGTTTTACATCAACTGAAGTACTCAGTATACATCTTTACCGGATATTTAATATAATACACGAATAAGGTATATGATTTACGAAAATGTAGACGTTTAAATTCACACCTGATGATTGTTTTATTGTAATGATAAGTTATGAAAAACTTGCAACTTAAACAGACGATAATCAGCCTTGACATATACATGTAACTTAGGTACATACACATCTCTCAAATGTTCTATCGTGCCTTCAAACTGTTGAATTGTAAAAAAATACGGGAAGATTCCATGTCTTTATAATATACAATTAAACACTGTGTAACAATTACTGATTTGTTAACCAAGATGCTAAAGTCGTTATACCGTTTGCTAAATTTGTCTTTGTAACGTATTTGTTATCAAAACGAAAAAAGTTTACTACTTGTGTCTATTCCAGTTCAGTATAGCGAAATATTGGCTTTGCTTTTGATTGGTGGATACTTTTAGTTGTTCGTAAGTAGTGGCGTATATTGACGACAAAAGCAGAATACAAATCGATTAGTTTTGAAAATGATTGATAGCTCAAAGTTGTTGTTTAATTTTTGTCAATAATTACCAAATTAATTGCTTATATGCGCCAATATATTTAAATAATGTAAATTTCGTAGGTTTGAGTAGGTGTCGTACAAGTTTGTAGATTTCTTAGAATACGGAAACGAAAAATTGAAAGTCATGAGTATTATGCATATTAGTGTGCACGCTCGGAACTCTTGATGTCATGAACACTATTACATCCATAAAATGTTTGCCGTATCCCATCTGAATGATGAAGATGCTAAACTCATACATAGCGAACAGGTTTCCAGTCAAATTCTATTTATAAATAACGTACAAAAAAAACGTTGACACTTTCAAAAATAAACTCTCACTTTTCATAATACATTTTTTTGCGGACGTAATTGGACTTTTAGTTAAGGTCAAGACTATTGTTGTTTATTGTTTTAGTGCATTGGTGGTTTTTTGATTCGTTTTTAATTATTTGATTTTGTAATAGGAGATTTAAAATTTTTAGCAACTATTTATTTTAAATTTAATCATATGAGAAACAGACATTTCCATGTCATTTCAAAACATTATTTTCTTTAGGTGGGACGTGATCATTGTTTACAAAGAAAGTTACGTGATTATATATTTTTTGTAATATGCATTGAGTCTGCGGCGTGTCTCGTGAAAGATGATATCGTCCCAATTTATTTTAAAACTTACCTAGTTTTAAGAAGAGATACCTCTTCATCTTTGCTTAGGAGGAATCTGTAACATAAACAAATATTTCTATTAACAAAATTATTGTATAACGTAACTGGAAGTCGTGACCAATTTTTAATAAAAGTTTAGAAATGAAAAATAATTAATTGCGTAATATATTAATTAATCAGTAGCGAAATATAATTTAAGTGATTGTAGTGCCATCTAATAATTAAATTACGAACTGTGACACTGAGCTTGCGCAGCATCTGTTTAAGTATTTTTACTTTCTTTAGAATGATATTTAGATATTTAAGACTTTCGCTAGTTTTACAATAAGCTTAGTATTTGTAAGCGTGACAATGCTGCTATTAATAGCTACTTTAGTCACACCGATTTAACCTCAGGTTATCTTATTAATTATAAAATATTAATTGTCAATTTTGTAACTTAATAATACAAAAGTGATAAATATTATATCTGCAAGTAATAAATAAAGCTTGCATTTCCTTATTAATACAAAAATGAAACAAATATAATAGTGGTAATATTATAAGATGTAATTTTCACTTATATAGTCAGGTCAAAGTGCATGACTAAACGCATTGCCAATAATAGATTTTCAAATTCTACGCTTAAGAAAGGACACCTGACATTTTCACTTTCACTTTAATGATCGTATTCATTACTCATAAAATTAAATTTATAATATTTATTCTATTATTTGATTAAGTGCGCGTGGGTTATATACCAAATTATATTATTATTATTATTGTGTGTACCGCTATAGCCGTAACTAGACCTATATAGGCGGGATTCGAATTAGACAAGCTTCATAAGTTTATTTTCTGTGAGGTAGAAGTGTTAATAATAAATATTTATAAAGATACGCATGTGAAGTCATTCTATTTGTTCCCTTGGGCAACAAGGGTGATAAAAATCCCTTTACTTTATTTCTAAGTTCTATTAACGATTTGTAATTGTAAAATTTTAAATAATGGAGAAAGCTATGCTCTTTAACAATTTTAATATTCTTTGTATTTAAATCAAATGCTTCCTGAAATTGCACCAGTCACGTTATTATTTCATAAAGCGAATTATATTTATTATTCCATTTCTTTTGTGCTTTCGAACGCAAATTCGTCGCAATGCACTTCTTAGTATTAGATACATATTATTACATGTTGCAATAATATATTAGTTGATTTGAAATGAGATTCTTCTATAATACAATATATGCGAATTACATAATATTAACAATAGCTCTTAGAGATAATTAAATTTATAATTTAGAATATCTTGAGGCTAGAGGCGTCTATGGTCTAGTGGCTAACGCTTCTACCTCACAATAAGTGAACTATGAAGTTAGCATAGTTCAAATCCTGTCTAGGTCGACTAGAATTGTTTACCTGTAATTTACTTCGGTAAAACAGTACGTCGGTTATACCGGAAGTTCCCCTGGGTTTAGGAAACACACACACACACACACAAGTGCCTCGTATGAAAAAATACAAATAATTGGTTGATATTAATCTATTGCAATAAAAATAATTTTCTATACAAAAAGTACTTTGTAGTAATACAGAAAAAATGAATAAATCAAAAATAGTTCCCATAGCTTGACAATTCGAGGGAATCGGTCGAAAAAAGAAGTTAATAGCACGTTGCTAAGCAGAGGCTTCTTGACAGGACTCTTAAACCGCGGCTATTATCGAGAAGAATGTGCAATATCGCGTTTTGGTCGTGTGGTTGCAATATCGGTTATTATGTGCGCTGCGCCGTAATACAGTGCACAAGAAGCTGTTTGTGAGTGTGCGCTTGTGACGACACATCCGCGACCGTGAACAACACACTGAGGTTATGTTCCGGTTATTGTGGTATACGTTCGGTTTTGCTTTGTATCCTCCTTGCATAAGTAGTTATGCGGTGGTTATTAAATATTTCATGAGTGGTCCATACGCGAGCCAACCATGAGATTACTTTCTATATTATGATCAGTAACTTTGTATACCTACATATTGAGTGTAAGTTTGATATATTAGTGTAATTATGTGTATTAGGATTTGTAACGATTTATAATTCTTCTGGCATTTTTGTTTGTACAAACATTTTTAACCCTCGAGCGACACGAAGAAGTATATATAACAGTAATGAGTATTTTGATGCCGACTGACAACTTTATTTTAATTGGCTCCTAAATAAACGTGTTGTATGTATATTATTAGATTTTATACATAAAAAACATTTTGAAATTTGAACTAGATGATAATATAATCGTCTAATAATTAGAATAGAGTTGAATGGCGAAAGATGTGAATGGATATAAAGGATTTTCTGTCACCCCATTTATTGGGAGTAAGCTATGTATGCATGTGTAATAATATTAGAAATATTTTAGTTAAATATATTGTATGCGAGTTATTCAGAAATAAATGTAAAGTATTGGTTACAAATTTCGTACCAATTATTTACGTCTGGCAATCTTTTACAAAATTGATCTAGTTTAGATGAGATTTTCGTGATGTTCATCTTTCTAAGATAATTTTATAGACTCTCGCAATCCGACATATAATTTTGATGTATTCCACGTTGTCCACTGTTGCTCAGCGCTGTGCAACGCTGATTAACAATTATTTGTTTCGTGATAAGAAAATAGTGTTAATCTAATATTTTATGACACATTTAAAATAGAAGGCATCTTTCATCATAGACATTTTTAAATTTAAGAAACAATATTTGTATATAGGAATGTATCATTATAATCTGCGGTATTTTACAAAATCAGTTCCTTACATAACGAATTCAATACATCTCTCTCTCTCTCTCTCAGTAATGTGGTATTGAAATTATCCAATAATCGAATAACAATGGGATTTTATTTAGCAATCCGCAACAACGAGTGTATAAAGTTGCCTTGCTGAAGATCAAATTACCTCCGCATAAGATAACAATAAAACAGTGCTATAAGCTCCAAATTTGTTCACTTCCTTCCGTTCTCACGTGAGAGTGTTGTGTGTGATTTCCACAGAATATCATTTACGATTCGCTAATTCGTACTTTTATTAATTTGCACTCGAATCTCCCAGCGAGAGTTCCTAATTCATACATTAATTACCGCATTTTAATTATTACATTTTGAAATAATATTTAAATATAATTTATTCTATATTTCATTGTACACTTATATACATCCATACCAAACATATAATCAAGTTTACCAGAGCAGCTATATCATCAATTAATCTTAAAACAATTTAACGTAAGAGAATGAAATTTACTAAAATGATAGTTCACATTTTTATATATGAATAATAGAATAAATGAATCGATTATTTTGCAAATGTGTAAACAAAAATTCGAAAGAAGGTTGGCAACTTTGTATGTTCTGATAATGTTACGTTGATAAATCACATTGACAGGTTTTAGTTGTTTTCGTTGATTATTCGAAGTGTATTGTCGTATTCTTTACTCAGTGTGTTTATCAAAGTTCTTTTTTCAATATTCAGCATTGTTTTTGGCATTATCCAAAGTTGAAACATTAGACCATCGTGATTTTTAACGGTAATTATTTTATATTACTTACTACACAATTTATCCTCTAGAAGTTACTTAAATTTCCTAAATAGTCTATAAATATTGATTGCGGTATTTCTAAATTAAGAAACATATATTCTTCTATGAATATTTGGACCACTTTAAATAATTTGAATCAAATGAATACATGTTTTATAATATCGAACAATATGTGTTTTGCAATTAGGTTTTTTAAAGTGGTCCATTTTGTCGTAGACCTTGCCATTTGCAAGCCTGACATTATCGAAACAAAAGTCCACATATACACATACATACGTATTCCGGCGAATAAAATTAACAATAAAATTAAAAACATATTCAATCATAGAACAAGGATAACATATAGACCGTTATTAAATAATCTACGAACAGGGCGTGTTTGCATTTATTTGGCGAACACCATAACCTTTAAGTTTGTGGCTTTTACGATGGGGGCATTATGGTAAAACTTTAGATGATTGCGTGTTTTGCAATTAGAAACACGCTAGACCTGTTAAAATCGCGACTGACTATAAATGAGGTAGAGATAATAACAAACAATGTTCTCACGAAAATTTGTTATTTAGGTTACTTTTTATTGTTTGAAATGTGTTACTTACAGCACTGAGAACCATACATAACAAAACGCGCATATATGACATTTTCATACCTTTTTTTCTATTCGTTGTAATTGTTGCCAACCCTTCAGTTTTCACAACTTTTCAAAAATACATTATTACATTCTAACAAGTCTATACCCATCCCCCGATGGGAATAGAACAGAAACCCTTTTAAAATCTTTCACAATTCAACTCTATCCTTACAAACTTCTTTTGCTCTATTCAAATTCATAAAATAGAATAAAGATGCTCTTTTAATTATGTACAAACTTATTATATAATTATATTATCTTAAGATTTTCATCTGAACTCATTTCACTTTAACATTTTACGAGACACTAAATAATTTACAACCTACAACAAAATTCATTTTATACATAAAAAAAAACTGGACCAATGAAGCATTTGAAATGATTCACAACCAAGGATTTATTTACAACCGTCGATCAATATAAAAATCCTGACCTAGTCTCCTAATTTCGTAAATTATAAATTCGGAAATACCAATATTTATAATATACCTACATAAAAATGTATGTTTTATATTATTAATTGCTTTCCTTAGTACTTTTTAGTGTATTAGCAATAACCTTTTATTATTATTATTAATTTTAAAGACCTTGATGAATAACATGTACTTAATAATAAGAAACCAATCAATCTTTTAAAATATTTTCCCACGCGACAATAACTATGTGTCTTCATATTGGTTCGCGTTTGGCCTTCAACAACGATATATTTAAAATATATAAATCAATATATTCCCTTTGGGAGAACTAAATTTATCTTAAGATGTGTACTAGAACACATATGTCACACAAACATAATTAGAATATTCAATAATATATATATTGGTAATATCCTCTCACTTTTACCGCCGGAAAATCGAGAGTTAATATGAAAATAAAACCGCAATTGAGTACCGTCACATTGTTGTACTGTGAGTTGAGTGAATGTTATAGCGTTTCAAGTAAAAACACACATTCACTATAGATCGTGCAAACATATGGTTATATCGTTTAACGTGACCGGTTCTTGACGGTGATGGCAAGACATTGTTATTGACCTTATTATTTGTCGAACATGTATTTTTACCTTGCGGAACTGATACATCTTCATCCATTAATCAACAAACAATTTAAATGAATGAACTCATAATTTTCGGCTGTGTCTGTGCCAACAAACGTGACTTAACAATCCACCGGGTTACTCATGCATAAAGATATTTTCAAGTGATTAATGATGTATATTTTTTGAAACAGTTGGACAAATTTATCTCACATAGTTATCAGATTTTGTCAAAATGATTAGACTTATACGTTTTAGAATAAAATGTATCTTTTATTGTATGACCTCGCCTTGGATATCATGCACTATATTCGAAGCGCGTAGCTTGAGGATGTTTTAGTGAATGTTTTATATTATAGAGTGCACAGTTGGTGTTTATTTTGATTTGGATTCAGTGATCTGTGAAGCATTGCAAATACGTGCAAATTTCCTGAAGATGGCGCAATAAATACCGTTAAGTGTGAGAAGTGCTTTAAATCACCAAAATTCTATTTATTGGAAATTGCAATATATGTTATAGCACATGTTGAAAAATATTATTTATAACCCATTACAAAATTTAATTATTTATGATTAACTAAAAATTATTACATTCATATTGAATAATCTCATAGGTATATGAAAAACATATTGCGTAATTTTCGCTATGTGAGATTCTTCTCATATATTGATACACCAAATATTTAACTATTACATTTTATTTATCTCTTAAAAAACCGGTACTAAATGTCATCATACGTGTATGATAAAAAATACATCTGCAGCTTATCTCACACATATACACACACACAGATGTCATTTCAAAAAGAGTCAGACTCGATTCAGGGAAGGTCAAAAAGTGTATTTCCGTTATAATTTCAAGATCGATTTTATTCATGATTAAAATACTTATTACTTCATAATAAATTTCTGAAATACATCATAATGTCCACCTACGTATGTTCAAAATATCGCTTATCAATATTATAAATATGATCAAACAGTAACAACATTTAAGATCCTAGTAGAAAATAAATGTCAATTTTATAAAAGCATTGAGTCATATATCAATGATGATGACATCGAAATAACTTGCGTCTAACTAAAACCACTATTGAAATCAATTGTGATCGCATCTTTGTGTTCATTAGCATTTTTATAGCTCTGCTTGAACAAATATATGCATAAATATATATGGAACCTGTAATCATAATTTAAATTCATATTATTAGCTATATTCTTTTTACACAAAAAGCTCAGCAGTTCTGCTTGAAGTTAGCGTCAACTCTAAAGGTTACCTAACCAGCTAACCACAGAAATTGGTATGTATGTACATGGTGCATCTCTTTTTCCATCTTTGATAAACGATAGTGTGACATAGACATAAGGTTAGCAATAAAAAATACTTTGACATTTTGTTAAAAACATCCTCAGACACTAATACCTAATTGATTCGAGTTACCTTCAATATCCTTGAACTTTACGAACATTTGTAAGTGTGAAATTATTTGATTTCTTGTGTTTAAATGTTACTAAAGAGTAATCATAAATTAAATTCGTTTCAAAATTTTATTGTTGATATTGGTTTGAAAAACTACTTTTTGCCACTGAAACTATTGAATACATAATATATGTTTCAAAGAACTATTGCATATCTGTAGGTGTAATTTAAAAAAAATCCCTCTTAGAGTAGCATTTGTACTTATTGCAAATATATAATAACATCTATGCTCCATATCACGTATTAAATCTAATTATCCTGAGATTGCAATTTCATATTTCATAACTTTTTAATTTGCGCATATACACCCATCTTCATATAATAAATTAATAGACTGCACATTTCACGAAACAGTTAAAGATACGAATCAAAAAATGAACTCAAAAACAGTATTATCAGATATAAAGATCAATAAAGCAACCAACAAGAAGTCTCACGACCCAGCCAACAATATTTTTGACCTTATTGGAGAATCAACAATGATCATAATGATTATATTGAATCACGTTTATTCTTTCCAAACAAATTGTTAAATATTTTTACAAAATCTAAAGTTGCAAAAAGGCAATTTTAAATAAAATCCATCAAGAAATAAATACGCCAATTTATAAAACAACTAACTTTCATAAGAATTCATTGGCGTAGTTCTAAATTGAAAAAAAAAATACATTCATTGAATTAATATATTTGAAAAGCGCGCGTATAGTGAAGTTGGCAACAAGATACATTTCGCGCTTTTGTGCGTGAATAAAAGAGATTAAGTATGATTAATAACATATTAAACACAAAAAATAACAGATTTGTGCGTGAAAATGCAATTTTCATAATTAAGATGTAACGTGAATTTCAAGATTTTGAAACCAATATGGTGAATTTGCTACTTAATATAATATATAATAATAATAATAATTGATTAAAAACTTAATTAATCTCTAAATTAACCGACGTGTAACTTGTATATTATTATAATAAAATGATTTTGGTAACTATAATACACGCTACCAAATTCGAAATGAACTATAATTATAATCAATCTGACACGCGATTTTCCTACGAAATTGAGAAAACGTACTGTCAAGATGAGAATCGTTGATCGTACCGGTGATTAGCAATCTGTTAATAATATCTGATGATGAACAGTAGGTAGAGAAGCGATGGCATTCACGTCAGTGCTCACGTTTGCTTACTTTAGTTAGTTAGACACAAGAATACGCGTCTACACTTCTTTTTAAAAGTTGTAATAACGACTTACACAATGCGGATGCTGCTCAATTTAAAATGTCACTGGCGCAATAAACTAACCATATAAACGGTTTATTTTTGCACACAGTATTAATATTGTTCTTTTGTAATTATTCTCCGTTGTACAACATTAGTATTTTGATTTATTCTAAGTAGAAATATGCTTGATTTCAAATGGAAATAGGCGATTAAGTTTTTGTAAATAACACTTTTAATCGATACTGGATATAAAGTCCGGATATCACGCAAAGTATTTAAACAGTCAAAATGAAATTTATTTTCGAATACATTCCTATAATTACTATAAATATCTAAACAAATCATATATACACTTTCTCGAATTGAAATCTATTATGTTTCAATTGAATATATACATATATACTCGTATATATGATTACTGTCATAGTAGTGGGAAACTTATGGAATACAGGATGACTTTACAGATTTTTAATGCAACTTAACATAGTGCATATTATTGTTATGTAACTTCATAACAAATTAAGTTTAATTGCTCCATTAAACATAGTTAAATGTGGAATCCGTGAAATTTTGTGAGAACATGTTTTAGTGGTATTTAACATTTTCAAAATTAAATTATTTCAAATACAAATAATTATTTCTAAGCTATAAATTTACAGTTAACCTTTCTTGAAAATCTAATAAATGTTTCGCCATATATTCCTCAGTACACTAGTCTAGTGAAGAATTTCTATTTGTAATATGTGATGATTAAATGCAAAGTTGTATACGTAATGCAAAAACTTGTACTTTTTGATTTTTGTTTAAGGTTAGACATGTATTTCATATGTGACTATGTTCATGTTTATAACTTTATGCAAAGACCAAACTGTATTCTCTAACCACAGAGTTGCATTAGTGACTTAAATAAATATACCTAACATGGTTAAACAATAAATTATAATCTCGAGTGAAATTGATAGTTAATAAATCGCGAATGTCTATTTAATAAAATCGATAAACCATAAATGTTAGTTATTTTATATATTAATTATACACGAACATCTTTTGTTGACGTGAGTTTAGGAAAGTTCCGCACACTAAACACACACGTTTACGTTTATAATAAAGGCAATGAAAGTAAGTAGAATATAGTTAGCCTCTTTGCGGAGTTTACTATTATAATTCGTCGCATATTTTTATTTGTAAATGTGGCTTCTTCACTTTCAAATTGGTACATCTAAGCAACGAATCACTACGTGCATATATACATACATATACTCGTTTCCTAGCCTAGCGGACATTTATAAGACTTCCGAGAGTTGCTATTTTTCTACGTTTATATATCTTTTCTCTTTCGTTGGACTTGTTTATTTGTTCGATAATTTTAGTGCACGTATATTTTGTAATCGTATCTACTGAATATGTGATAATATTCGTATATTTATCACAAATTATATGTTAGAAAATATTTTTCAAATGAAATTAATCAAATTATATAACTAGAGATGAACTAGTTCATATATACTTGTACTTTCTTATTTACGAATTAATCTGATTAATGATGTAATTTACTAATATAAATCGATACAAATCTATAAGTTTATAATCCGCCTTTATGACAAGTAGCATATAGACAAAACGACCTTGTCAAGAACACTTCTATGACCATAATTTTCAAAAACAATATAGCGCTGTAACGATTTTACGAATTGTATTATATCTCACCCTATATAGCTTGATATTTTGTTTTGTTATGTTTTTTTTTTTGAGTCGATTGTTTCAACCCGAAGTATTGTTTTCGCATAAAGCACTTTGGTTAATTAAGTGTGAAATATGTTTCATTTCAATTTCAACAGTGTTGCATCACTTTGATCTGTCTACTAAAGAATATTTAGATTCAACCGATGGGAGAATTGGTAAGAGCGAAGAATGACTTTGCATATTGAAATACTAACTAGCCGCATTAAAACGGCATCATTTTTTCTTGTACTTTAAATGCAGAAGTATGATAATTTACATTAGATTTATGTCTTGTCTTAGTCTACAGCAATTATAATTTAAACAAATTTTTATTTGGAAAAAAAATGTAGAAGATCCTTGACTTTATCGGAATTTGTGTATATAATTAAGTTTTTCTACTAAAATGGGACTTTAACCACATTTTTGATTTAATGGGTATACAATTTTTTTTATTAAGAAAATCGCTATTACATAAAAGTAATTCTGATGTTAATGAATATTATTAGATAATAATTAATAGGTGAATTTGAGTGCGAAAACCCACTTTTTTAAGAATTTCGTCAATTTGTACTTTCAAATAGTATCGTTTACATCACATATTTATTGATTCGTGTACGTATGTATATGTGCCATCGATCGCTACATTTACGATTATGTATGAATTGGTGCACGTAATAAATAAATTGTATAAGCGTCAATGTTAATTATGTCAATATATTAGAACGGTAACATATGTGTGCTCCCATTGGCAACTAGTTAGTGGTATGGTATAATGTGTTTAGTTAGGTTAGATGATGGCTACTATTTATGATTGGCTAACGAACCGATGCGGTTGGCCGGTTCGATAGAGATTCATTTGCGGATTACACAACAACTGTAACAGATCTGTCAGTGGATGTAGGTTAGTTTTGAATACAACGCGCTAAGCCTTCTCGGGCATCTTGTTTTATATAATATTTACGTTACACGCCCTACCCTATTACAACTAATTCTTCCGTATGCTAATATAGACATATATTTGAACTTTACTATCTATTCTTATAAAAATACATTCTAAATCTATAGAAGCTCCATTTTTATTTCAATGATCAAAGTGAGATTAAAAAATGACATTTAACCAATTATTTTAGACTTATTCGGATGCGCTCTTACTAATTTATCGATCACTTTCAACATTTTTAATTTCGAATCCAACAACAGCGTTGAATTTTATCCTAAATTCGTGATACAACAATGTGCTTTCAACGTTATAATATACTCTATTCCTAATCACATAAATATGACGTCATAACGAACATTTTACTCGTAGACAACCGAATCGAAAAGCATTTCTGTTTTTCGAGCGTTTTCACCTAGATTATATTTGCACCATGTGTGCTTTGTATTGTAACATTTAACAAATTGTAATCGGTCCTCGAGGTATCTGCGTGTTTAACTATAAGTAGTTAAGAGTAGTAATGCACCGTGACTCTATATGGTGTTACTCAATTGCATGAAAATACCACCAAAATTAACTACTGATGTTTACACCATACACTGTTGAAGTCATGAGCTACATAAAATGCTTCATGCGAAAGATGACTTATGATTATATGGCTGTTAACACATTATATTGTTATTAAGTGTGCTATTTCGTGGCATCATTTGAATATAACTCGTCTATGGGAACAGATTTTTTTAAAAGCCTTCAAACCTATAATTATGGATTTTCAAATTTACAATATTTACAGACGATAATGAACGTATCAAATTTCACTTAATATCTTTATTGTATCTTAATGGCTAGCTTTTGGCTACACTCAATATTATATTGCCAAATAATTACACTAATTTGCTTTTAATTATTCTAAATGTATATTTACATAAAAATGTGTATTAAGATTAAATAAAGTATGAACGCCTTTAGCATCTCATCACCTCGTCACAGTCGAGTAGTTCTATCGATAACCCATAGTTAATTTCCCTAGTTTAAGGAAGAGAGTGCAGTAATTGTTGCAAGTAAATAACAATGATTATAGATAAAAAGTGATACTATACCCTTACACACACGCTAATATGTATATGAATTTCAATGATTCACATGATTCAGTTAGAACATATTTTTTACAACCTTTATACACCAGTGTGTTCTCACGTCATGGATGCTGCTTTATTATAATAAATTAACCGTGTCAAGGAAGCTCGCGTCGTGCGTTTTTATTTCTTTTTTATATGTATTCTATACACGATTTTTCTGAGTTTCTAGACTTGTCCTCTCTATACGTATCCTGATAATATGCAATTATCTAATTCTCACTGTCGCATGTCATTAAAATCTTTTATTTATTGTTGCAACAGTTCACCAGATTATAAACAATGATGCTGAATGGTTATTAATATATTACTTCTCTATTCATTATTAGTATTAATGGGAATATTCCCTCTTTAGCTTATGTGCGTAGCCGATATTTACCGTAACTAGTGACCTAAAGCTAACCTGGCCTAACCCTGACTCCCTGTGTGTATATATGTATGTGTATCGTTCTACCGAAGTAAATCACAGGTGACCTAGGCGAGATTCGAACTAAGTAAACTTCATAGTTCACTCACTGTGAGGTAGAAGCGTTAGCCACTAGACCACGGACGCCGCTCTTGTGAATTGATGGCTTTATTTAGTATGGGTAATGATTGTGTCGTTTGTGTTTATATTTGTTTATAATTCGAATTGAGACTGTTTTCTTTTATTACATATTATTGAGAATGTTAAGCTACTCTATTCATAGAAAACAATGAACTGTATTAGGAGATGTATAATATAAATTGAATCATTATATACTTAAATATAACTCAGTGAACCTATGCAATATGACTGAGGGGTTAGTAAACAAAGAAACAAAATATTATTATTTATGTACATTACCCATTGTATGGTAAAATAACTTATCATAAATCACAAACTAACAATAATTTGTAGTTAACATGCAAGTGAATGCATATTATGATCTTTATTACATTGCTACTTACGTCGTTTAGCATAAAATTAAGCAGTGTTTGTTTTTTAATTGCCGCTACTTTCGTAAAAGTACGTGACATATGTTCAGCGTTTTCAAGGCGTATGTACGTTATTGTGCATTGCGAAGTACCTCTTCTGTATAGTTGTTACTTTTAATTGCATTTCGGTAATAATTTATTCCAATGTGTAATACCGTTTCTAGAGTTGTGATTGTTATTTGTATTCAAATGGAATTAAGTTGGTCCATCTCCGAACAGCAAATTACTCAAATTCAAATTGAGATTTATTTTGGTTGTTTGCCCTTGTATGGCGTGTTGTAATTTCAAGTTTTTCAACTGTGAAATTGTTTTATAGATTTAAATCCAAAATTCTGCTATCTGATATTTTTTCTTATTTTTCTTACCGATGACGACAACTTAGTTGTCGAAATACATATTTAGCAGTTTCAAATACTTTGTGGTTAATGGTTTAATATTATTAGTTTAAATTAATTAATAACGCAAAGTTTCCTAATTTATTAATATAAATAATATTTTCATGACATTTACACCCATTAAACGAATAACTATATATATAATTATAAATAACAATTATTATTAATATTTTAAACGTCCTTGCGAAGAGTATTTATAATTTGAACTTTAATTAAAAGTGTTTTAATAATTTTAATTAAATATTACGAGATTAAAGTGTTTTCTTCATCAACTCACTATTATATTAGCAAAAAACGAAATTAGCCCCCTCCCCGCTCTCCTTGTTTACTTATCAATATCTGCCATCAAGAATAAGTAAAATAAAAATTAATTTTAACTAGAGTATGAGACCAAATCCTCTAGCGTTAAAACAAAAAGGTTGAAGAAGTTTAGTAGTGTTGACCTTATGCTCTGATCTGTGATGCACAAAAGTTAAATCCGTTCTATATTAGATGATGCTCAACTCTTCATAATCAGAATGTTAGATAATTCCTATAGTGCTACTTCTTTTGTCTGAGAAACGTTTCAGTTGAACCATTTTAAATGACGTATTACGCTATTGTACACCCAACTTTTACTCGTGCATTATTAAAAATAGATATTTACCGAGCATTATACTCGAAATTTTAATTTACTAAAAATGTGTGGGATGCTCGAGATACATATCGCAATATACACAGAGTAAAAAGAAAGTCATCGTTTTGTATGTTTCATTTAGTCGTGTTTTCAAACTAATATTTCAATTACAAATTAAGTGACGTTATTGTAGCTGAGTAGAATAACATTTGAAACTGAATACAATATAAAATTAATCATTTGAACTAATGTAGGTATAATAAATAAAAATACGTATCATGAGATCGTATGGATGTATAATGTACGAAAGTCGTACCTACTTCCGGTTGCGTTTAAATAATAATTGATTCTTGTTCATCTCGTAATATAGAACATTAGAGGTTATATACATCATCGTGCTGATGATGAATAAGTATAATAAAATATTCAGTTCATTTTTGTTCCCACTAAATTATAATTTCCGCGTGTTAAGACAGTAGCTTCAGCTTCAGTTGCTCTAGACATGGAAGTAAATGTTGTTACAATAATACAACCTTCATTGTGACGTCGTGGTGCAAGTTCCCAAGTGAAACCCACGCTATTTGTTTGTTTCGTCGCCGGCACCGCCGCCGACACCAACTCGGATCTTCGTTCAACACCTTCCATACAAAAAACAATTACACTCTAAACATATATGCATGCCTTTGATTTATTCTCTACTTTTATTATCGTTTCTCATGAAATAGTACCCTTGTTTTCTAATTTAAAACAAAAAACTGGACAAAACACTCAATGCATATTATAAGAGTAAAGTTAAACCGGATGTGTAATATTCGATATGTCATCGTAGGTACGAAATAAAAAAAGATTACACCGCGCGCGTCTTCATAAAAAAGATGATTCTGAATCTGCATCCGAAATAGAAAGTAACCGCTTCCAACGTTGGTATCCGCTTGGCAATTGGAACAATACCAGAAGCAAGGACGTTGCAAAACTTTGTTTGTTGATGATTATTATATGGTGTCGGGTCGGAGGAATCCGCGTTCTGCACCATTCGTGCACAAAATACTCGTACAGCGCTGATTTGAACCTCACTTCACGGCCATCATATATATTCCCACATTCGGCATCTAATTTTTTTTATTTATGTTATTTCAGTACCTATAGGCAATTAATGTTGGTGTTTTACGTTTTTTCATTTGCATTTATTATATTTTTAATACCTTCAATAGTTTTTATTGTCTTAATGACATTTCTTAATTATTTTTTCGTGGTAATTCGGTGTTAAATTACTTTTATACAACATATCATCATCGTATATAACCTTGTCTATGCGAAAGGGCATAAATGTATTTTTGAAGGTAAAAATAAATCGACATGATTCACCCACCATTTCCATCTCGCTGTTACATATAAAACAGACCCCTTGAACAAGAAATATGTTTCTAGATATATTTATAATTTAAATGATAAAATTATATACTATAATTTAAAAAATCGCAGCAATAACAAATTTCTCTTGTTCAATTATTCTACATGTTATTACTTATACGTAGCAATTACTTTCATTCGTTAAAAAATCCTGTTAGATTTACGATACATTTAACAGTATCCTGTAACATCCTCCACGACCTGACCATCTGACCTCGTGGTGATTTGAAACCAGGTATCCTTATTCGGAACATAACGCACTTTGTCTCAGTGGTTGTATTAGTTTTTTTTTTTTTGTTTTCGTTCGAAACCTTTCTCTTGTTAAAAAAAATATGGACGATCTAGTTCTGTTCAGTTTTAAGTAGCTTATTATGGGCAGCAAAAATCATTAGAAAATATTTGATTTCTGGTGAACTTTCATTGTGTTCACTTATATTTAATAATTGACCTCAAGAGATTATATTGTGGCTACGCCTACTAAGGAAATTGTTCTTATAAGTAGTTTTTGATGGAATGTTTATTTGTTGGTAGATCGACGATCATTAATTGATTTAACTATTTAGATTACTTCTAGTATGGGTTTCGTTTTTATAGAGACATTTTTAATATATTTCAAATTATTTAATTTGTATTAGTAACAAAAATATTAGTTTATTGCGTTATTAATTATATTAATTTCGAAGATGAAAATTAAAAAAGTGAATAAAACTGTTTTGAAAGTAAGCACCTACCTAACACATCAGTGTTATGATGAAATACATTCAAAATTATCCATGTGAACATCGTTAAAAAACATTTTTATATTATTGTCAGCTCGTTGAATGAATAACATTTTGAGAAATTTTAACAATGACTTTTATTGCACATAGTGTCAATTTGCATTACATGTATATCCTGGCACTGATAATAATCATACGTGAGTATGATTAAATAGATATATTAATAAGTACTTAAAAAAATTATAATTTTACACAAATATATACAATATAACCTGTGTTTCTATGCGAAATGTATAATTTAGCTATCTGATTTTTAAAATTTTTAAGTGTAGTATAAACTAACCATGTGAGTTTCAAAGACGCAGATACGTTTATGTTTGTGTTTATTTTAGTTAAGTTAAATATGATTTCAAAAATATAAATGCGTTATTAAAATGATTACCTAGAAAAAAAGTGTGATTTCGTTAGGAATTTTTCCTTAACGAAATGTAATTTAATTTCTAGTCAGCTTCTGGAAATTTGTCAAGGGACATCGCGGAAGAATCGTGTTACATCCGGGGCCAATAAGGCCGTGAGATACCGTTGCGCGGTTGTCACTAAATTATTGTGATCGGTTAAAACCAATTTATTTTATAGATCCTTTCCATTTTACGAAATTCAATTCTCAGTATAGCCAACATAAATTACATCAAATAATTACACACATTTATGAAATACTCGTACATATTTAGCGAGTATTAGCATATTTGCATAAATAATTCACATCGAAATTTAGAGCGTATAAAAACTATTTTAATATTCCAATTTATTTTTATTAAGTTCGGAAATCTAGAACATTCACAGCTATAAATAGACCACAATACAATACAAACTAACTTATGCAACGCATAAAACTCTACTTAATGCTCGAAATACACCTCATTTCAATACCGAACTAAAAAGCATAAACTCATATTACATTTATATTTAATAAAGCTAAAGCACATTGCGTTAAATAATCATAACATAACTGACAGTGTGAATAATATATATATAAAAAAAAAATTTGTAACTTGTCAAAGAGAAATTTTTCACACATATTGTTTGTGTTCAGTGCTAAAACATTTATAGGTTTTAAACTGATATTTTCAAATTGTCTGTTTCGAGATTTTCAAATCAGGATATACTGTCTTGGTCAATATGGTTGATGTACAATATTTTTTTTGTGTTTTCCGTATAATTGTGCGATTAAAGCGGATACAGCCATACGATAATGTTACTTCATATTTCCTTAATTTCAAAAGTAACCATCCTATATGCAATGTAATTATGCCAATAAATAATATTGAAGCCCATCTGTTTTATTATTAAATTATTCACGGTGTACTTATATATTTTTGAATAATTATATAATGTTTTTATTATTTTCAAAATCTAGAATAGCTTCGTGTGGTTATATCTAATTTATTTATTAATTGGGAAAAAGTGGTGGAAATATTGTTAATTCAATAACGTCCTCCAAAATTTGGTTTTAAATTAAATTTAAACATCTAAAAGTGTAACGAAAACATCACTTTCTTTGCTTCATATAGTTATTCGTAACAGATTTGTATAAGCTTATAAACCATATAATTTAAATTAATTATAATAGGTTTAGTTTAGATTAAGTGGGAGAAACCGCGAAAAATTATTAACTTATGCAGATAAATTCAACTTGGCAGATACAACAGTTTGAACAAATTATTGTTGTATAAGAAACGTATGTGCGCGGTGTATGTTCCGCATTGTCTACTCAACAAATGAATGATTACTTTTATAGCACAATAATTTCTCTGAACACAACACTGATAGATCATAGATCCTTGGTGACCTATGACCCAATGGGTACTCATTAGATGCTGCTACAGGCACCAATCATCACACTCTTTTATTCTTCTGCCAATAGAAAATCGCACGATATTTTGAGAGCCGGATGACACGCACGTATTTATCATAAAAAGCCGAGAAAACTATTTTTGGTTCCGAAAATATTAACGACACTAATTATTTAGAAACATATTACATATTTACTTTCACTTGAGGATGTGACTAAAATTCACCCGCACGTTTAGTTATCTTAAATTAATATTTAATTAATAATAAACAAGGTGCTTTCGTTGTTTAAATGTCAACGTTGATGAACACATTTCTGACACATACAAATGTGATCTATTATTAACAAATTTATAATAATGAAATAGATTTTTAAACCACTGATTTATACTTCCTTATTGAAGTTTATATCATCGCTGCCATATTTGGAATGGTGAAATAGTTTATGAACTACTCGCAATTGTCTGTTTGGCATTACAATTAACTATTTATAAAATATATATGAACAGTTAAGCGGTAAGCCTTCTGATTATCAGATATCAAATAGAAAATCTTATGGATTGCAAAGTGAAATTATTGAACATTTATAATAGAAATTGAAATGGTATGTGCCACATGGATTTGGAGATAATGATTTATTAGGTTTAATCTGTTGTGCGATTTTAATTAATTATAGTGAAATTATGAGAAGTATTTTAAAGAAATAAATTGTGTTTTTTGTTTATAAAATTATCTTTTTTTTACTAGTAAAAAAAGTTCTTAGTTTCTCGTTTAGTGTATTTCAAAAATTATTTCTTAAGCAACCAAAATGACCAACGAGGATTGTGTCGTGTAAATATGATATTTTTAGTTATTTAAGAGTATATTGTTGACAATTTGCTATTACATTGCGAAATCGTGTGCATAGGAGTAACTAAAGTTTTTTTTTGGCGCCATTTGCTTCTTTTAGGAGCAACAGGTTCCATAAGAAGTAAGGTTGCTAAAATTTGAACTAATATAGTACTATGTTCGCTTGGCTAAACACACTTCGGACACTTCGCATATCTGGTTAGTTTTGACAACAATTATACAGATATCTTACATTAGCTGAGAACTAAACAGCTGGTAAATGATGAAGCGAAATAGCTTATGGTGTAGTAGTATAGATTAGGTAAGAACCAAAACGATTGTTTGCTCTGTATTCTAATATTATAGAAATGAAATCAAGCGAAACATAATAGGAAGAAATAAGAATAAAATGAACTATATTCTTTCGTAGATTCTAGAGTGTCAATTGTTATGCGTTTCGAAGATGATTGTCTTTTGTCGGAAATACGAATTGAAATTGACTTGTTGACCTGTACGTTCCACCCACATAAATTTAAAACTGAAAGTGGATGTAATGTGAGTTTATATATATATGTGTGTGTGTGTGTGTGTGTGAGTTTGTGAGAGTTATCTATATGGTTATTGAACACTCTTGAACTTCACTTCAGAGTTGAAAATCCACCCACCCAACCAACTATACATAAATACCTAATGACATACTTTATTCATGGGTCTGTCATACAACAATGTTTGTACTTCGAAGTAATAGTGAAATTTTCGGACTTTCGTTATTTGAATTCCGGGTATTATTACAGTTTTCCCCAACTGACCCCTGACTCAGACCATCAACCATCAGAAATACAACATACTAAATTGGTTTAAAATTTACATGAATTCTTATTTGAAATGAAATTCGCAAATAAAACACGAACGACTTATATTTGCAAGATCAGATCAGCACATATAATATGACGTAGTTCTTGTGAACTAGTTTAGCGTGAAAAAATGATTTTGCTCTTGTAGATCTAGCGATTCGTTTCCCATGCCTTTTGAAATGATATCCCTACGATCAGATAAGGTATTCATATTTCATGAATAGGCGTTACTAAATGGCATACATTGCAACGGACTCTACGTTCAATTATTTATTATTGCGAAATATTCATAATTCGTTTATCGTGAAAATAATATTCATTGATCATATTCTAATAAGACGTTTTCATTTCGTACAAACAAGGACGTTTGCTGGGTTCTTCATCCATCATATGCTTTCAATAATAACATATGTCAAATGTTGCAAATTATGAAATTACTACATTATTAATAAGTCTTAAACAATAGGCTTACCTTCAGAGAAATATTTGGAGAATTTCTACTTTCAACATATTATCTTTAAACAATTATAATTGAATTTATTGCAATATGTATTATATTCATAACACTTTAATAATCTATTCGTTCGGAATCCATAGAATTGCTAAATTTATAATTTTCTATCAGTAACAACAGATTTGATTTAAATTAGTTAATTAGTAGTTATCGGAATGCGGATTATTGTCGCTAAATTTGTGATAATAATCATGATTGTAATTATAACCAAAATTTTCTATTTTTGGTATTTACAAATATGACTAACATGAAAGCTGTATTCGAAATATTTTTGTTCTATCTACCACGTGTGGCTTGTATACATTATGTTGCTTAAATCTAAATATTTCCTAAATATTAAAGTTGTTGAATTCCAGTTTGAAGTTATGCATTCGTTAAATATTTATGAAGTTTTTATACAGCTTGATTGGAATGACAAATCAAACTATTTCGATTAAAATTATCATAAAATTCAGGTTATTTTTTATGTGATCTAACATTACATTTTTTATCAATATATCTTTAATGACAGTTAAATTTCTTTGTGTATTTCCTTAATAAAAGTCAAGGTTGTAATTATAATATTTAGGACCTGAATTACAAACTAGATTCTAGACATATTAAATTGTTTGTCTAAATGAAAAATTGTTGACCTTATTTACGAAATAAAATTTCGGAAAATATGTTTCATTGACTTTATTTGTGATTATCAAATCACCAAGAAAATTGCCTCGGCACTTATTTGTTTGATGTTAACTCATATTTTCCTGTACACCGCTAAATCTTCATTTTTCGATACTCGATTGGCGAAGAAATTTCATAATTCGTTAAATTTTTTCATTTAGAACGTTTTAGTGAGTATGTTTAGGATTCGCATGAAATAGTTTCGTCGGTCGTAGACTTAATTGTGTGCTATAGCGCGGCCGAGTGAAAACTTAAAAGACCGTAACTTTTGTATTATATTATGGAATTAACTTTTAAGCAACATTTGCATGCAATCCCACACAATAGTTCACGAAAGATTTCACACATCATACCTCATCGTGTAATGCACAAAACGATGTTTTTTCTATGTGGTTACATATTTACCTAAATCAATTCTAATAAATAAACTACTTCACATAAACTAAACAATCCAATGCGAACAATTCTAATTTTAATTAAATAATTTAAATTATAAATAATATTGAAATTATTCTGTTAGATGAACATCACCACTAAATAGTTTTAATTTAAAATAATTTTATTCTTACGCGCCTTGAAATTCGCTTATTGGAAAGTTTTAAAATAAAGGGAGGACTAAATTTTGTATGTTATGATTCGGATATAACGACGACGAAAATCGACAATTTTGTTTGTTGTATTCGTTAAATTTTAATCGTTTGTGGATCAAACGTAGATCTGAAAATGCTCGTTAACCGAGATCCACTGTATATGTGACAAATTTCTATTAATTTTAAGGGTTGTTAAATGGTCAACATTATAAAAATAATCGTAAGAATTTGGTAAAATAAATATATTGTGACTTACCTTTGCTCGGAGACACGTAAAGTATAAAGTTATCCTGGAGAGTGGAGTCGAAGTTCTTGTGCACCACTGATAGAGGCCGGAGGCTAAAGAGCAACTGAATGCGCATCAGTGAAGCTTCATGAGATGAACCTTAGACAATTCACTAGTAGGTACTCTCTCCCGCGACCGATGAGGAGTTTCCCAATCCAATACGGTGCCAAAGAAGCTAAGCAGAGTGGCCCCGGCACGACCTTTCACAACTTGCACTTATACACACGCTCGGGCTCGGGCTATGCTTCGCAGTCGCACAGCTCGCGCTCGCTGAAGAAGAAAACAAAAGTTAAAACCAATTTGCTCGTTTTTGCTAAAGAACTCTTAAAAGCACCTATCAATAGTGTAATATATGTTTAGCTTCTTGATGGTCTCTATGGGTTTTAATATTTTTAATGGTTAAGTAATGCGTTAGGATCTATATCGATCATAGAATATAAAAGTCATTGCATAGAGTAGTTCGTGTAGCAATTTCAACAAAGTTAATTAGCCTCTCGAAAAAATGATTTAACACGTAACGCAAATGTTATCTCTAGATCATCCCAAATATAAGATAAATCAGATGCGATTTGTTTCAAAGATAAATGTGTGTTTTAACAACAAAGTTGCAATTTTAATTTCTGAACTTATATATGTATATATGTTCATTTAAATTAATCGCAATTTCAAAGCATGAGAATATTTAATTATTTTACTATGATTTTTTTTAAAAGATATTTCTAGAAAATGTGAAAAAACAATCTATTATTCGGATACACCCAAACGAGATTACCAAATTTTAATCTTATTTCAGTTTTTTATTCCTTATCGATGTATAATATTTAGAGAATCAGGGGGATTGGTATTAGTTAAATTTGGTATCATTTAGAGATGAATTGTATTCTTATATTTATGATTAGATTTGAATTACTATAAATAGACCAATCATTAAAGCTCTCTGGCGAATTAAAAATATGATTTGTTGTTGTTGTTGTGATAATAGAATAAGGTGTACAATTTAACCAAATACAGTATCTCGTTGAGATGTTTTACAATCGGTCAATCAGGTTATCTGAGGTGGTGGGTTATCTTTTAAGCAAATTTCATGTGTTTATATGAAACAGTCCAAATTTGAAGTAGCTACAGTTTTATAAAGCAAGCATATGTTGCTTGAAAACTAATCATTTTTGTATTTTATTGTGTTTTTCATATTAAAATAAAATTGTGTGTTCATTATAAAGAAAATCGAACGGTAAATATAACAATATATAAAGCATCCTATAGAGTAGCATATGCTGTATTTATTTGAATTAGAAAATCTGCGTTTTCATTGGTTCCGCTGCGCAGTTGAACCAACATATATTTATTAACAGCATTTGTGAAAAACCATATGGTTTCATCTATAATTATATTAGCAACAAGTTCTACTTTAAAGTACATATTATAATATATAAAGTAATTCATTTCGAGCTCATTATAACGCATATAAAATATTTTATTGCATTTTTAATCATCTTAATTGCCTATAGTATTAAAAGTAGAACATTTAAACTATTATACGATGGTGTAGACGAATATCTATCACATCTATATGAAAGCTACGCCACTGACTTTCGTATTTTGAATACATTTATTCGGCCCGAAAATCTCAGCCACGGGCCATTCTGTGAAATTCTTCCCATCTTTGACAGATTTATTGTGTTACCAGCAAATTATGACTGATTCATTTCCATTATATGCTCGTTAATTAGCTGGCAAAATCGTTTTTTTCTAGAGAATGTTCCACGATTCTTTCTTTTCTCCAGCGCCCACCATCACATCACATATACACATATTATAATCACCGAAATTGTTTCGTATATAACGGTATTATACACAAAAATTTTATAAACTTCCGTTTTCGAAATGTGAATAATGCAAACGCATTCCATAAATTGTTTGAGTAAAATTATGTATGTGTAGTTATATTTCTTTGGAATGTTCAGGGTTTATTCTTGATGCATAGTTTTCAAAAAAAAAAAATTGTTTTAAATATCTTTTTAGGAGATTTGGGATGATTAGAAATAAACATGTAGGACTTTGTTTTAAATCTATATTTTTAGCTGTATTCAAATAATTCAATTTCAAAGAAACAATACAGACACTGCATTCTCTGAAGTATCTTTTAAACTAAAACCAACTAATACTATCGATAAACTAAACATTTACTTTTCATTTCGTATTTGGACATTTTAAATGTATACATTTGTGTTATGTGTGTTTTAGTTAAGGTTAAGGTAGTCTATATATTCTCATAATTTACATAAATTCTAGTAACTGCAATTGTATTTGATTTGATTATAGATTCATTTATGTTTGTTAAGTCATTTCATCCGGTCTCTAAAATTATAAGTAATAAACATTGTTTAAATACATTAAATAAATAAATTAATGAATTCGTCTTTACAGACAGAATGACGAGTATTCACGCTGCAAATATTATTGAAGTCCATGACATCCCGATGAATGCGTTGATTCGACCATTCCAGGCTGAAGTCGAGGAAGAAAAGGTGCGATCATTAATGGCATCCATGAAGGATCCTATGCTCAAAAATGATGTCACGCCAATTGATGTGTTGTGGATCACCGGTGAAGAAGGTGGTAATTATTTTTATAGTTTTGGGGGTTGTCATAGATATACTGCAGCAAAACGACTTAACTTACGCACCATTCGAGCTAAGTTAGTTAAGTCGACTATCGGAGATTTGAAATGTTATTTGGGTAGCAGTACTCCGTATTTAAAATGAGATTACAGCTGCAATTTTTAACTATATAAAACATATGTCAAATACTATCAATACTGAATTTCTTAAAAAGGGGAAAATTGTGTTAGGGTAATGGTGGATTTATACAGAACATTTTAATTTAATTTTAAGAACTAAAAAAACTGATGGATTTATACATACAGTAGCAAAATTAACAAAGTGAATAAAAAGTTAAAAGTTGGTCAATCTCTTTAAATTTAAATTAAATTTGTTTAATGGTGGATTTGATACCGATTATATTCGGAAAAAGCTAAACATTTTTTAAATCTAACTAGTGACTAGTTTAAGATTACTGCACCATTTGTATTTTTATTAACATGTACAAAATACTAATATCCGTTATTCATAAATAAACTTTAAAATGCTAAGTAAATTTAATATTGAGAAATAAACGCTTTTAAAATTTTATGGATACGGTTATAAGTTTATATAGTTATAAATCTTTTACGAAAAATTTAGAAAAAGATTGTAATGTAAATGTCGATTTTTTTTTTTGTTACGTCACATTAATATTTCATAATTAGTTATGATGTGATAAAGTTTACATATTTATAAAAATACTATGTATTACCACTAATAAAATACGTAGAAATCCAAACCATTTTCACTTTCTTATACGAAGTAACACAGAATAATGGTGACCATAGAACGAACGACTGTTTGAAGATATATAGGTACATTACATACACATCATCGCAAATCGTCAACGGAGGATTGAATGTGGATTCGTTGCAATAATATCGATGATTTGTTGTCACATTCCATGAGAAAGTTTACCGTATGGAAGTCAAGATATATCAGCTGCCTCCATAGTTATGAATTGCAGGAGGAAATCCAGGCGCCCTAATTTACCACCAACAAACTCAATTGTTATTCTGGCGTGTTACACAGTTAAGAGTATATTCCAAGGAATGAACGAAGACAATGAAATTGTAAGTATTGTTTAAATCACTTCATTTATTACGTTTGACTTAATTTATAGTTTAAACTAATTCATTTCATTTATTTATTTCAGAAAATGCAGTCAATTGAAGATCCTTCCAGTTCAATAGGCCTAGGAGAACCATTTCCAATCAGAAGACGTCTTCATCAACTGCTGGAGGAATCTAGAGGATGCTGAGGATGAATGAAGACAATGAAATTGTAAGTATTGTTTAAATCACCTTATTTATTACGTTTGACTTAATTTATAGTTTAAACTAATTCATTTAATTTATTTATTTCAGAAAATGCAGTCAATTGAAGATCCTTGCAGTTCAATAGGCCTAGGAGAACCATTTCCAATCAGAAGACTTCTTCGTCAACTTCTGGAAGAATCTAGACGATTCTAAGGATGAATGAAAACAATGAAATTGTAAGTATTGTTTAAATTATTTTATTTATTACGTTTGACTTAATTTACAGTTTAAACTAACTAATTTTATATATTTATTTCAGAAAATGCAGTTGATTGAAGATCCTAGTCTATCGGCAGTTCAATATGCTTGAGGAACCATTTTTATCAAAAGACATCTCCATCAACTTCTGGAGGAATCTAGAGGATTCTAAATAATGAATGAAGACAATGAAATTGTAAGTAATGTTTAAATTATTTTATTTATTACATTTCACTTAATTTACAGTTTAAACAAATACATTTTAAACTAATTAATTTAATTTTTTTATTTCAGACCACGCAGTCGATTGAAGATCCTTGTTATCCGTCTCATCAGCAGTTCAATGAGCCTGAGGAACCATTTTCAATCAGAAGACATCTTCATCAACTTGTGGAGGAATCTAGAGGATTCCAAAGAATAAATGAAGACAATGAAATTGTAAGTAGTGTTTAAATTATTTTATTTATTACATTTCACTTAATTTACAGTTTATAAAAATACATTTTAAACTAATTAATTTAATTTTTTTATTTCAGACCACGCAGTCGATTGAAGATCCTTGTTATCCGTCTCATCAGCAGTTCAATGAGCCTGAGGAACCATTTTCAATCAGAAGACATCTTCATCAACTTGTGGAGGAATCTAGAGGATTCCAAAGAATAATGAAGACAATGAAATTGTAAGTAGTGTTTAAATTATTTTATTTATTACATTTCACTTAATTTACAGTTTAAACAAACACATTTTAAACTAATTAATTTAATTTTTTTATTTCAGACCACGCAGTCGATTGAAGATCCTTGTTATCCGTCTCATCAGCAGTTCAATGAGCCTGAGGAGCCATTTTCAATCAGAAGACATCTTCATCAACTTGTGGAGGAATCTAGAGGATTCCAAAGAATAATGAAGACAATGAAATTGTAAGTAGTGTTTAAATTATTTTATTTATTACATTTCACTTATTTTCAGTTTAAACAAATACATTTTAAACTAATTAATTTAATTTTTTTATTTCAGACCACGCAGTCGATTGAAGATCCTTGTTATCCGTCTCATCAGCAGTTCAATGAGTCAGAGGAACCATTTTCAATCAGAAGACATCTTCATCAACTTGTGGAGGAATCTAGAGGATTCCAAAGAATAAATGAAGTCAATGAAATTGTAAGTAGTGTTTAAATTATTTTATTTATTACATTTCACTTAATTTACAGTTTAAACAAATACATTTTAAACTAATTAATTTAATTTTTTTATTTCAGACAACGCAGTCGATTGAAGATCCTTGTTATCCGTCTCATCAGCAGTTCAATGAGCCTGAGGAGCCATTTTCAATCAGAAGACATCTTCATCAACTTGCGGAGGAATCTAGAGGATTCTAATTAATAAATGAAGACAATGAAATTGTAAGTATTGTTTATATTATTTTATTTATTACATTTCACTTAATTTACAGTTTAAACAAATACATTTTAAACTAATTAATTTAATTTTTTTATTTCAGACCACGCAGTCGATTGAAGATCCTTGTTATCCGTCTCATCAGCAGTTCAATGAGCCTGAGGAACCATTTTCAATCAGAAGACATCTTCATCAACTTGTGGAGGAATATGTACAACATATATTGTTAGAAATAAAATTACTTGTTACAATTAGAATGTAATTATGCTAATATGTTTTAATTATTGAAATGTAATATTTATTTGACTTAAAAATGTCATTTTATTGCGAATTTTTGTCTTCATGAGTTTTATTTTATAGAATTTGTACTCTTTCAAAAACTAGTTTTTAAATTTTGAATATAACATGATTTAATAAGCACATTTTAGTGTTGTGTTTTTGTAATTTAAAAAAGAATTCCCGGCATATTTAATACTCGTTTATATTCGTATCTGTTCGTATCATTCGTAAAATTTGAATTTTTGAAATCCAGTTTTCACGACATCTGACGGCAAAGCCTGAACTTTTACAAAAAAAAATCAATACCAGTGGCTCGAATTCGAGCCTCGAATTTCTATTTAAAAAAGGGGCTCAAACGTATGAGTAAGACAAGGACAGATAATCACTTGAAACCAATTTCACGCACTCTTTTGATTCATGTGATCCGCCTACATATGTGAAAAAACGCGTTTTTTCCCAAATCTGGCACTAACCGAATTTTCTTATGAACATTTTTAGAAAATTATTGCAATTTATTGTGCATATTTATTGAATTGTTTTTATGCGTATTGACAAATACTATAGTAACACTAATATCTATAAACAAAATTCGTAATAATAATGTTAATATCCCCCGTCATTGGCATTTAATTAATAAAATAATTACTTGGCTACCTTTTAGGGATACTTTTATAAATTATTGTATTATTAATTGTTTATATATAATTTAAGTATGCTAAAACAGTCGTTCCATTTAACTTTTATTAATAAATAAACAAATTAAAATACCATAGAGCGTAAGTAAATATAAATAATTATTATGTCGTATATAATTTAACTATTAATATAAATTATACACCAAAAATGATATTTTTAAATTGTTTATAACTAAAATGTTAACTAGTTTTTAACATTATGTTAAGGATTTTTAAGGTAAAGTAAAAGAATATAGGTATATTTTATAGTGTTTTTATTTAAAACTAAGTAATATATGTACAAAAATAGTTGTTTAAAGCGCAATTGTTTATAAATATAATTCAAACATATAAATTCAGATAAAAAAATAATGTACAATAAGTCATATTTGTTTTATCTATTTGGGGGATAGGGCGCTAATCTTTGAACTGCCGATGGCCAGCAATATTTGTTTTTTATCTGTTTAGGGGGATGGGGCGCTGATCTTTGAACTTCCGATGGATTGCAATGCTCTTCCATCGACTGCATTTCCTGAAATACATAAATAAAATTAATTAGTTTAAATATTTAAGTTCAAAATACATTTGTAAACAAATACACTGTACATTAAGTGAAACGTAATAAATGAAGTGATTTAAACAATACTTACAATTTCATTGTCTTCATTCATCCTTAGCATCCTCCAGATTCCTCCAGCAGTTGATGAAGACGTCTTCTGATCGGGAATGGTTCTCCTAGGCCTATAGAACTGCAAGGATCTTCAATTGACTGCATTTCTGAAATAAATAAATGAAATGAATTAGTTTAAACTATAAATTAAGTCAAACGTAATAAATTAGGTGATTTAAATAATACTTACAATTTCATTGTCTTCATTCATCCTTAGCATCCTCCAGCAGTTGATGAAGACGTCTTCTGATTGGAAATGGTTCTCCTAGGCCTATTGAACTGGAAGGATCTTCAATTGACTGCATTTCCTGAAATAAATAAATAAAATGAATGTTTAAACTATAAATTGAGTCAAACGTAATAAATGAAGTGATTTAAACAATACTTACAATTTCATTGTCTTCGTTCATTCCTTGGAAATACTCTTAACTGTGTAACACGCCAGAATAACAATTGAGTTTGTTCGTGGTAAATTAGGGCGCCTGGCTTTCCTCCTGCAGTTCATAACTATGGAGGCAGCTGATATATCTTGACTTCCATACGGCAAACTAACTCATAGAATGTGACAACAAATCATCGATATTATTGCGAGGAATCCACATTTAATCCTCCGTTGACGATTTGCGATGATGTGTATGTAATGTACCTATATATCTTCAAACAGTCGTTCGTTCTATGGTCACCATTATTCTGTGTTACTTCGTATAAGAAAGTGAAAATGGTTTGGATTTTTACGTATTTTATTAGTGGTAATACATAGTATTTTTATAAATATGTAAACTTTATCACATCATAACTAATTATGAAATATTAATGTAACGTAACAAAAAAAAATCGACATTTACATTACAATCTTTTTCTAAATTTTTTAAAAAAGATTTATATCTATATAAACTTATAACCGTATCCATAAAATTTTAATATTGAATTAACTTAGCATTTTAAAGTTTACTTATGCATAACGGATATTAGTATTTTGTACATGTTGTTAATAAAAATGTATCTATTTTTATTTATGTTTTATGTGATTGCACTGAAACGAATTAGAGAAGTGAATTTTGATGTAAAAAAAAAAACGAAAAACTTGTATAAAATAATACTGACTACGATTGCTTAATTCTTTTTAAATATTCGTGGTTATATATTTTGTACACACTTCAAAAACGGTGCAGAAATTTAAAACTAGTCGCTAGTTAAATTTAAAAATTTTCTTGGCTTTTTCCGAATATAATCTATCAACAATAGCGCCATTTTTAATAAAGTACGGTTTATATAGTTTATTTGAGTTGCTATCGTCAGATGCACTCGAACTTGTTATGTTATTATTAGTAACAGGACTAATATCTTCATTCGTATAGTTTGATGCTGATCGCATATGTTGCGGAATAGAATTCGATTTGACGTGAAGTAATCTCGTATCGATTACTTCACAATCTATCTGCATCAATGAGATGAAATTGGGACGATCTGAATTTGTTTCTGTTACAAAAATTCTCATTTTTCGTTGTTCCTTTGTTTATAAGTATTTTTAAATTTTTTATTTTACTTACCATTCGGTAACATAGCTGGTAAAAGAAGTGACATTTTTGGTCTTCGAGTATTATTATGATGTAGCGCAGGCAGTAACATATTATCTGCGTTGAACGAGACAACATAAAATGTATCATCTCGTCGGTTGATCGCTTCAAAAAACTCGGAATAGATTGCTTCTGGTCGCGGTTTAAACACTTGTAATTCATTATCAGTTTGTGGTAATCGTCGCATTTTTCGTGCAGCTCGATACGAAGGCACACGAACCTCCGATCGAGGATTATATTTAATATGTTTACGATTCCGTTTCATTTTTACGAAAGTACTCACATTATATGGTTTAGCTATCCATCTACATTTAAAAAAAATGTATACAATTACATACAAAAGTATTTAAATATGAATTGAATATTATTTAAAAAATTAACTTTTATCAGTTTTATTTAAGATTGTCAAATTGGAAACCAAATGGCGGAGGTTATTAAAATGACACCTGTAGTTTTACCTGTGCAATTCTTGAGCAAGTCGAACACTTTCTGTTTGATTCACATAGATCTTTGGACAAACGGGTAAGTCGCTAGATGTATTCAGACCAACTGGAATGTCTGACGGGTCGATTTGTTGGTCGGCTGTCCAAAGTAAATTTCGACCATGTCTTTGGTCAATTGTAGTTATATCTTCGGTTAACGAGGATTGCGGATTATTATAATTAAATAAACCTCTGTAAACATTATTTTAAATTAACAACAATAAACAATTAAATTAACACAAATATTTACCGTATACTTCCAACATTTATGGTTACCATAAAAAGAACTGCTAATAAATATGCAGTATTTTTACTCGTTTTAGCAGGTAAGGTTAGTGATATACCTTTAGATTTACCAAATAATCTGTCACGGAGTTGAGCGTTTTCCTTAAAATTAATAAATTAAACTATTGTACGTATTATGATGAATTACGAAATAAATACTTGTTTTAATTTGAGGTTTTCTAATTTTAAATCAGCGACTTCTTTCTCAAGCGACATTAAATAATCTTTCTTCTTTTTTCGAGACAAACACGCGGACTCACGATTTTTAATCATACGCTGTTGTCGTTTCAATACTTTCGCATCCAAGTCCGTTGAAATCGAAATGAAATTCGATTCCGAATCGTTTGTGTACAAAACCGGCACATTTGTCAACTGTACAACTTGTGATTGTACAGGAACATTTTCTAACACCACAACTTTGCCCGGATTTGTACTATTAAGTTTTAAACTAGTGATTGCTGGCTGTGTTTTAACTTCGCTGATGAAATTCTCCGAAGGCACTAGTTTCCGTTTATTTTTAACTGGAGTTATGTGTTGCGGACGCGGTTGGATAGGAACACGTTTAATGTATACTTTGGTGGGTTTAGTTATGTTTGAAATCGAATTTTGTTGCACGAAATTTTCAGGCGAAACGCAAATTAAGCTTTCCGAATCGGGTTTGTATTTTTCTTGCGGTGAAACCGGAGGCGTCTCAAATCCAATCGAATTAGTACTTTCGGTTTTTACTTCGATGCTACATCGAGATCCATCGCTGGATTGTGATGGTGTCGGTGAATGTGATAAAATTGAGTCTGTGTATAAACTGTCTGGGCTACTTGGTAAACACGGTTCTAATTTTATTGATGGTATAGAGATTGGTTCCATATAAGTGAAATCTATATTATCTAAAGTATCGTATTGCCAATGTGAATCTGTTGTAACCTGAAAAAGAAGTATAAATTTAGGAGTATATTTTTTTGTAAGACTTTTTTTTAAAAATAGTAATTTACCTCAGATAATAAATCATCTTCACAGCTATCAAAATTAAGTACGGACCCATTTTGGTCTAAAAGCATTGGAATGTCCAGTTCCATGGATAGTTGTTGTAAGAAATCTTCATGTTCATCTAAAAATGTATGTGTTACAAGTTTATTAATAATTTATTAAATGATATTCTAAAGTATACAAACCGATATTATTGTTATTAGATGAATTGAGATTTATGCTATTAATATTCAGTATATCTTCTGTCGTAAGCATATTTTTTAATTTAAGTTTATCCAAAAATAAAACGCATTTAAAATGACACGTAGCAAACGCCGAAATGTGATAATGTTTTGACACGAAAATGACAATGACAATCGACTAGGTGAGAATCGTTTTTTGAGGTCGATAATGCAGTTCACTTCGCACTACTCTGTGTTTACCATGATGTTTGAAAGATCCATAGACGTACAAAAACAAATTACTGCGCAAATAATATATATATAAATATATATATACGCAAATAAAAACTCGAACTAGCATTTTTTCTGTTATACAAAAAGAGTACTCCTTGTTTAATGATAAGAGGATGCGAGATTTCTTGCAGGTTGTTATCTATAAATAGTAATTTCATTTATATTATTTTTATATTTTCCTGATATAATTAACTATCATTAAATTGTAATTTATACAACAAATATTAATATTTTGTTTGTGTTCATTAATTGTACATTTAACATGATCTTCTTTCGATGAAAAATATAATTTACAAATTAACTCTACGTCTAAAAAACATGACAAAAAATAATTTACGTATATAATTTTGATGCATTAATTAAAATCGAAAACAATATAACCGTCTTGAGAATTGCATATATTATTATACATATAGAATGTTAGTTCAGAACACTTAGCCATTACCAACGATATACGACGGAACATATTTAATGTGTAACATTAAAAAATGAGATCGAAAAGACATAATTAAAAACGAGGTATAATAATAGATTATTATACCTATATACCTAAACCCATTATTTATTTAGTTAAGTAACGCTAGTTAAATAAAAGTACTGATCAAATTGACGGCATAGTTCAACTGAATTTAAATCAAATTAGAACATTTATACGTATGTCACATCTAAAACACATTACAATAACAGAAAATGCATTGACTTAGTAAATAAAATCATAATTACACCTGATATATCACATTTATAGAGATTTTTTGTTCTTAAGAAGAAATGTATCAGAGATGTAAAATATATGTGCTTTTCCCAATATGCTAAATAAAGCATTTTTATTTGAGATTACTTTCATCATAAAAATCAGTTACTTACACTTTGTTATATCTCAGACATGTAACATGTAGAACATACAGTATTGTTCTACGCATGTAATGTATCACAGACGCAACATAAATATATCTAGATAAAATTTCTGTATAAACATAAATTTGTTATACTTGTTAGACAGATATCTATTAGAAAACATTTTTCTAAACATATTAGGTGACATGGAATCTGGTTTGTAATTTTAAAAATTGCAAATCATTATAAAATAAAAATGTGCTCAATGTAGCATTTTGAGTGCATGTTGTCAACTATAAACTTAAATTAACCCATAATTTAATAAATTAAAGCTATATTTTGAGATATAAACTAACATTTAAAAATGTTTTCGTTTATTAAATGAAAAATCAGCTAAAGCTTTTATGTAAACATATCATTTAATTATACTAAACTAGTTGAAAAGCAAAGAAAATGCTTGTTCAAAATTATATTAATTACAGTACAACATCTGTCAAAATAAATGTTTTTAGGTATTGCGTACTTCTTGAAAGTTTTTATTCATGTCAGAAATACATTTTCCGTTTATTTATTTTTTCTTCGTTTATCATTTGAGTTAAATAAAATTATTATTTACTAGATTTATTAAGGTAAAATTTTAAATTACAATTAAAAATTTGTAAGTCAAATATACATAATAATGATTTTATTTTATACAAATATAAAAATATTCTTTTAAACGAATCACGTTCTTAAAATTCGAAACTGTTTCTATATTTTTCAAATTAAGATGACTTATGTATATTTGAATTTTTTACAATGTCTATACATCAGTTTTTATAATATTTATTTTTTCAAATAAACCGGACATATATAGTAAAACTTATTGGAATACTATTAAACTAATATCGATATTTTGTTTTGTCATTTCTTGTAAGAAATATCTGTAATTAAATTAAAAAACTCAGACATTTTGACTTTCAAAATCACCCTAAATGTAATTTTGAGGTTCGTTTTTCACGCAATGATTTTAGAATCACATTATTTAAAGGTACACTGAACTTAATATTTTATAATTTTATTTTCCAAACGTACTGTTCCAAAGAACTGTGTGACGTCATAAGTTTAAAATTATTAACTAAGAAAATAAAATTATACATGAATAATAAAAATGATTTCATATACATGATGGATAAAAAATAAAGTTTAGTGCACCTTGAAATAGTTTTCTCTTATACAAATATATCTTTCTATATTTATAAATCGCATGCATCAATACATTTGCAGATTTTCTGAAATAAGACTCATAAAAATGGCTATAAAAGTGTTTTCACAATATAAACAACAACAACAGCTGTAGATAAAATGAGGTTAAAAACGATCTTAATAAATGTAGAATAGAATTAAAATCTAATGTTATGAAAAAATAGATTTTACACAATTAATGCGTATGTGGATGTGCGCGTAGTACACATTTTTGTTTTGTTTTTGTTATCAAAGAGTTGTTACAAATCTACAAAATCCCATAATAAAATATCTTATCTTGAATATTGAGAAGGCTAAAGGACGACAATGAAATGTCAGGTACCCAATACAAGCCAAACACTTTTCTGTTTGTTATTATTATTATGATTTTATTTTTGATGAGTCTATTTTAGTTCTAATTGAATGTGTGTGTCTATTTTAGTTTCTGTTGGAATCGGAAATTTGGTTCACTTGTTTGGTTTGTAAGAGATTTTTCTTGTGTGCTTTGTTTGTTTCCAAAAGATTAAGGGAGACATGAGAATGACTATCCTGCGCCAGGTACTCGGTGATGGTGAGATGATGAAGAGAACAGTAGTAGAAAGGCGAGAATGGCTAACAAATCATATATATGTATGTAGCATGACTGTTTGCGCATCCTACTGCTACCTGTGGGCAATTAGGCCGTTCGGTGGTGATATTGTAGGCATCATTTCGAGTTCAACCAACAATGGGAAGTGATCTAAATCAAATAAAACACACACACACACAATCGTCAATAAAATAAATATCTTAGAATTACATTTTCATATTATAAATACTGGTTGAAAATTACCTGAAGGTATATGAGGATGAGGGCAGCCTACGACTTTGTTATCTCGGAACCATTCTGTTGATAGTGGACCTAAGAGTCCGAGTGGCGTCATGCTTTGTTTTGAATAAAATATGTAATCTATAATCCCTTTAAAATCAAACCTGAAAATTGAAATTAAAAAAACAAACTTACATTAATAAAATTGTTTAAACAATGAACTAAATGAAAACAGTACTCACGTATAATTTGTATATGGCATGATATCTTCGCTGTACGCCGAAGCAAGTTTGAAGGAATGTATAAATTCGTTCGGTTTATCACAGCCCACAATTTTTTCTAAACAAGCCTGGTAGGCGAGATCCTTAAAATCTTTATGATCTGAGGGTACTTTTCCAGATGATAAAAACTCTATCACACCTGCAACCCACAACCACATTAAATTCATAAATTAAAATTAAATAATTAACAAAAGTCACCAGAATCGGGCAGAGAGTTAAAATCACCGCATAATAACAATTGTACATTATTGGCATCAATCTTCACATCATTCCGAAAACACTGATTTGTAGCCTCGTCTAAAATACTTCTAAGCTCATTGGAAAGCATCATCGTTTGAATTAGTTTTACATCACAGAACTCCGGATCCCAATGGATATGTGCAGTACACACCAATAACGCTTGATGCACCAACGATGGATCAGGAGACATACCAGCTAAAATTACATTTATTTTCTGTATTATATATCCAATAAAAAATACTTATTGTTTAAAGATTTACTTACCATTGTCCCAAGCATTTTCAGTTGTCTGCAAAAGGGCTGCTAAACCGATGTTATCTTTCGGCATTACTCGATTTAACATGTGATCTAAACCATCTGCGTTCGCCATTGCTAATTGATTAAATTCCACTAACCGTTCTTTCACTAACGTAAATCTAGAAATGAAATTCAAATATATTTCTAGAATTTCCTCCTTACAATTATGAATGAATGTGTCTACTTACTTCGATGTTCGATAAAAAATAGCACAACCGTCCACGTATTTCCGTTCATTTTCTGCCATTGTTTTCGCACGGGACTTCGGTGAGAAGATGCCCTCGTAACCGTCGTTCTTGAGTTCGGGCAGGAAGAAGTTATAGAACTGGTCCATTTCGACTTCTTGCAGATTGATAATGTCCGCGCTATAATGCCGTATTTCGTTCAGGATGCCCTTCTTGCGATATGACCACTCCAGCGCCCAACTAGGGCAGTAGCTGTACATTTGACGGGTTGCATATTTGTCGCATAATACGTTGTAGCACATCACCGTGAAGATACCTATAATTGCGGAACGTTATAGAAAACAATTACAATAAATGTATATTTAATACGTTGCGCGTGCTAAGAATTCGTTTTAAATATATAAAATTGCTTATGGTTTACATATATTTCTAATGGACTTTTATGTACTCACATGTGGGTCGATTTCTGCTTGGACGAGTTAAAGGGATCCAGGGTCTTTGAGGTGGATGAGGGCATGTAACTGAAACAAAAATGAATTATATTAATCATAATATGTAAAACGTACTATTTTATATAAAATAATAAACATATAGTTAATTAATAATACAATACGCTTCTAAAAAATTATAAACATTGTTCATAAATGCATACTTTTTATCTAGTTACTTTCTTATACGAAGCAATAAGTAAGTATTGTTTTTGACATCACTAGAAATTTTGGAAATACGAAATTGTTATGATACATACAAAGAGCCTTAGAATTCCATATAGATACGGTTTGGTTGAAACGCCAACTTGGTTGATTGGCACCCCAAATGGGTGAATTGATATCCCAAATAGGTGGATTGACACCCCAAATGGGTGCGTTGCGAACCCAAGCAGGTGAGTAGTAATAATAAGGGGATGAATTGAAACCCCACCTGGGCGGATGATAGGAAGGGACCGGGTAATACTGCCAATAAGGTGGGTTGAAACCCGAATTCATACTTTCAATTCCGAACAGTTTTTCTTCAGCAAATTAAACACTTCTAACCTTATCAGTTCCTTCGAAAGAACTGTCATACTGATGCAATTTACAACTATTAACAGTAATATGATATTTGCTAAAAAAAATCAACAAACTAATGAAACCCAATATTATAATTATTGTTTATTACTTGATAACAATTATTAATGTAATTTGCAGTTAATAAACAAACATAACTTGAACAATGCATTGTTTTGAATCATCAAAGGAAATGGTATTACATATACGTAAATTGAAATAAAATTTACATAATTTGTGTAGCGCAAGTTTATTACATTATTCAGGAGCTAATAAAATATAGATAATCTGAAACTGAACTAAATGCAATCGGCAACAGTTAAAACGTGAATATATTAAGATTGTATCATTTAATATTACAGAAATATTAAATGTCCAGGAAATAACGTGTGAACACATTACCATATCTAATTTAAATGAATATTATCATATTTAAGTTGTCCGAAGCAAGTTTCATTTAATATATTTACAAAAGATTAGTATTACATCTTTATAAACATTCTAACTAAGAAAATTATTCTAAAGTACAGAAATCAAAATGTTATTCGAATTTACGTTCGCAAATAATGAAATTAGTTGCGAGTATCGATTGCAACAGGATTTAAAAATCATTTAGCAAAATATATAATTTAAAAAAAAGTTTTAATTAACGTGATTGCGGATGCAAATAGTTGTCAATTTTCAATATCCTGTCGTAATGAATCATGTATGAGAAAATTATAATAAATTGTTTGTTATGAAACTACAACTATGTATGCTTATTTCTGAAACAAGTAGTGCGACACTTGTTGAGTCACACTATGTATTAAAAAAACATATACCGAAAATGTATTGAAATATAAATGAAATATTTAATAAAATGTACAAAATAGGCCTCTGAATTAAGTGTATTTCTCGATAAACCGTTAAATGATATTATAAGAGATACGTTTCATGAACAAATGACATGGATGTTGTTTTGCAAATCATTTAAATCGTTAATAAATAATAATGACTATGTGTTTAAAATCCTTCTCGTTATCTTAAACTACGCCGAATTTTTATCTATATATACGCTCACAATTCAGCCTGCGAGTATATTCAGTTTAATTGTGCTAGTTTCTGGTGAAAGTCGCAGCGAGCGCTTGTTGATGAACGGTGTCACAGTAGCACTATCAGGCATCAGAAACTTCAAGGGAAAAACATTCAATTTCAAGTTCATATACAAGATACATTTTATAGTATGATTGGGTATAGTTCCTATCAAGTTTCTAATATTTTAGATGAGATTTTTGTAATTATTTTGATGCTTTAGCTAATTTTGTAGTATAAATTAAAGTGCAATTTTGCGTGGCATATATTTTATTATAATTTTTCTAAAACCGCTAATCTTTGGGCGAAAGTATACGGTACTTTTTAGAGATTTAGTTCAGTAAGCAAGTGAAAGGTACTATTGATGGCTGTATGTGGGTTGTATGCCCTAATGACTAAAATTGTCTTAAGTTTCTAATTTGCATGTAGTGATTACATGATACGCCGCCCTGAGGATATTTAATGAAATAATTTATTAATCGTGCATTTTCTTTGAATACGGTTTGAAACATCTTTGGTTGCTTTATGATATTTCCACTAATGACGTCACGTTGCGTTTTCGAGTACGCCAAAAATAGTAATTACATAAGTTTTGTGACATATTGAGAACATCTATATGTCATTCTTGATTCAATCAACCATAAATAGAAATATACAAGCGGTGCCGTTTGTTTTTGTTGTCGCGAAAAATACGATTAGTTACATGCTGCATGGTTAATTGGAAAGTGATTTGAAGTCTTTTAATTAATGTAAACATTACTGGCCTGGTTCCGTTTTTACTTAAAAATACATGTAATGGTTAATTCGAAACATGTTTTATTTTATTTTAATGTTTATTAACTTAACATCAGTTATTCAGAGTTGACTGACAATACTTTCGTTCTATCAACTAGCTATGATTTAGTATCAAGAAATTTCAATAACTGAGTAAAGAACAATTATGATTAAGCATGCAATTAATACAAACTCCATGAATCAATACTAATTTCATTTTCCGTATAAATATTAAATATTCATTTACTTTCTTATGTATGTAATTATATAATTAAAAACAATTTTATTCAGCGTTACGAAACAGAAAATGATTCTAGAAATGAAAATAATGGAACATCAAATTAATGTAATTTTTAGAAAAAATAATTAAAAACTCATAACGGAGAAATTGAAACACACGTTTACATTAATAAATTGATTAATGAGGTACGGTTAGTTCCAAAAAAAAAAAAACATTGAGAACAGTTACAGTTGTATAAATTGTTTTTAGGTTGGTTAGTTACACATTGGATATGCCTACTTATAGAAACCAACATGTTTTCGCTATTGTGAAATATGATATTATATCGATGAGAACTCTGTGCTTCTTACGTAGATTACAGTAAAATTGCAAATCAATAAATGATTTCAAAACCGCAACATTATTATTTTCCGTAAAGCCGATGTAACCTATTTGGAAATATGAAATCTAATATACAGTCTAAATATACTAACAAATTGAAAATGTTGTTTTCAATAAATTATATTTTAGTTTCTTTAGAATCTTTCTTGCTTTGTACTCCTATTATTATCTAACCTTGCTATTTTGTTTTATTACAAGGAGAGGAAGATAAATAATGAATAAGACTTCATTGTTCTACCATTTATAATAACATTAACACTTTCTTTGACCATTTTAAACCAATTTAGCACATTTTTCTATTTTTTTAAACTAAATGTGTATCTTTTTATAATTTAAATATGGCGTGTCATTACGTGGACATGAATTATAAGTCATCCTCTTAAAATGAAGCCTATTAAAATTTTATCTTTTTTTTTAAATTTATGACATAGTAAGTAATTAAAATTTGTAATTATTTTGGTTACAAGACCCGATGATGCCCTATAATTAAAGAAAATACATGTACATATTTTAGTGTGAGAACCCAACTGCATCATGTGTAATAATTTATACGTAATAATGAAGATGAAATTATCCCTAAAACGTAACAAGCTCACCGGATATGGAACTTTCTAAATAAATATTCCACATCCTGTGATATCCTTTCTAAGTATTCTATGCATACTTTTATTATATGTTGCCCTGAATAGTTCAAAGAAGTGCATTTGCAAGCGCAATTGTATTGTTGAAAGTGTGAGATTTAAAACAAGTGTGTCATAGAATAACGACAAGTGAATGGTGAAAAATTGTAAATAATAACAGTTTATCGAATGGATGTACCAAGTAGATTTTACATTCTCTTTAATGATGAATAAATATATATATATTATTGTAAGCCACTGCAAAATATTAATGCCTAATTGACAACACTTGAGAAGGAATCTTTTAGGGGATATTTCAAGTAAGGTTTAGATTTAATGCGTTAGAACTTATCATATAAACAGGGGTAATTGCGTGAATATAGTTGCAAAACCAATTGAAGGACAGATTTGATTTTATGGTAAGTTGACAAATTAAAAAGTGTATGGAATATTAAAATTGTAGCTTTTAAGATATTTATAACATGAAGATAAATTCTGAGATGGAAATTTAATATAAATATTTCGTTAAACATTGTAAATCATGTGATTTATAAATATAACTTCCATCAATAAACTCATATAAAAAGTTATTTGTTGGGAAATGTACAAGCACTTCTCGGAAAAATCCATGCACACCGCGTGCTAAAGAGATATATTGTTAACACACATTTCATCGTAATCAATTTAATTTCCACATGTCAATATTGTGATGGACCATTAATATGAATCAAGCATCAAGTCGTTTCGGCAAATACGGCGAAACTCACTTAACGTAAAAACTCCAACAAAACGGACGGATTCAAAAACAACATGAACTTGACATTTGATTTCGGTCCCACAGTCCAAAATTAGTCATGTAGTACATTGTGCATTGTGTTCATCGTTGATTGATAGACTGGCCTATTAGCTATCGCAGATGTGTTAATTTAAATATTAATTGAAACGCATTGCGGTTAACTCATTTTCTTAGTGAGTCATTTGACATGTTCTGTAAAAGGAGACACCTCTATATAAATGTATGCAAGTACGCTCTACAGATATAATTATAAAGACAGGACATTTCTTGATGTTTAAGTTAGAGAGAAAATGGTATTATATAAGTTGATGATGGTAAGAGGAAATAATCGCAAGATGACAAATGCAAGAGCAATGAACTACTGTTTTATGCTAAACAACATATTATCTTATGTTTTGTTTGCAAGTTGTTGAAAGCCAAAGAATTGTAGTCACGTTTCACAACATCATTTGTCTTAAGTGGAATTTAAGAAACAATAAATATTATTTATTGCATGCATCTTATAAACAGTAGATTCAAATCGAAATGGTTAAATTGTCTATATTTGAAAAAAAATCTATAAAGTGTTCTTTACAACTATAAACAATATTTAGAAATCTCAACAACTCTTGAAGCGATTCAGTTCACTTATTAAACAAACATAATTGTCTTGAGTATAGAGACACTTTCATAATATCATCTTTCAATTACTTATTCCGCGAGGAGTCAATTGTAAAACAAACACTACATAGGGACTTACTAAAGAAACCTGTCTATATAATTATAAACAATTATAATAATATGGTGGACGAGAAGTGAAAACTATAGAGTGGAATTTCAAAATACATAACAGGAAATGCGAAAATAAATAGAAATTAACTATTATAATAGAGACATCTAGAAGTTATTTTTACAATCTGTTGACAATTTCATGCGACTCAAATATAACTAGTGCGCATGATCGTTCAAAATGAATCGGTTATACCGATACGATAAGGTTCGTGCTGTATTTTGCAGAACACTATAGAAAAATGCGCGATATCGTGTGATGGGTGTGCACAACAAAAAACAACAACAAATTAAAAGAGAAACTAAGTAATTTCAAGTTAATTACATGATACCAGTAACAAAGCGATACACAGAAACATTACCTACATGTTAGGTATAGTGTGGTTGGTTAGGTTTTTTTTTCTATATATAAATTATCGCACTGAAGTATCTAAAGTAGAAGCCTCCCCTTTTATTTTTTATCAGAATTTCTTTCACACGTGTGGCTTGGATACTAATACAAATTTTATTCGGGAATGTTAGCTTTGTTTTATAGTTATGTTTTAAGTAGCACGTACAAAAGTTTATATCAGATTGATAAATGCCAGCTTAAAATTGGTGGATGACCAAAATTGAACGGTAAATATTTTTAGCGTACAGCTCAAATAAAGGTGTGGAATAATCAAGGTCACACACTGTCAATATTAATACAAATTGCGAACATTGTCATTTACGACGTTTTTCTTCAAACTATGGCATGATGTTATATTTTTAATTATATGTAATAAAATATTTAGCTATATCATTTTCAATACAATATACACCTTCAATGACCAAGTCATCAAGTCAATAAATTGTATGTTATTTTCCATGCATTATTTCTGCTTTAATTGGCAAACAACTTACACCTTGAAATAATCAATTGATAAAACAATTTGGTATGAATAATAATAAAAAATTCAAACAAAAAACATAACGAGAACATGAAATAGTAACAATAATTACACACGGAATGTGAAGGACGTTTTAGACTTATTAATGAGATACAATTCTTTAACAGATAATATTCGATTATAGATATTGGATACCAAATTGTTAATTATTATTCGTATTAACAATGGTGACCACAGGGGAGAACATAATTATACAGAAATTATTATTATTTATTTGTTTTTTGTTTAATAGGTGGTCGAACTCGAATAACAAAAGAACTCAAGGACAAAAAAAAAGCTAATAGTAATAATTATCAAATGTACCAATTTAAAATAACAATAGCAAATCGTTTTTTATGTTGTATTTCTTTGAATTACAAAAACAAAATGAATTGTTAATAAGGAAATAACAACTTTAGTTTTGATAAACGATTGTGAAAAAGGCGTTATATATTTCGGGAATTTATTATATGTATATGTTGAATGAAACAAAAAATGTAAAGTGTTATTCATAATTTTTTTTTTCCCAATTTTATTTAAACAAAAAATAGCTGCAACCAATCAAATCTTATAAACCAATTGACTTTAATTAAAAATGTTTAGGACAAAGAAAGTAATTCGTTAACCATGGAATTTAGAAATGTAACCATTTTTTTAAAATGAATTTAATAAAAAAAAAAAAGATTTAGTATGTCAATGCTTAATGCATATAATTAAAATACATTTTAACCTTGTATTCCGAGCGTAATTTACATAAAAATGGATCAGTTATCGCACTAGATAGAATAACCACAAAATAGCTGTGTCAAGTAGTAAAAAGCCTGCATCTAAAGAACGACATTTGATACTGTTCTCACGACGCGGCGAAACCACCGCGCAAACGCTATAAAAACTAACATTTTACCGGGGCATTATCTTTTTTTGTTGTTGTTGCTGATTTGCAAATTTTATCCATTCACTCATAAGATCGCCGCAAGATCCGTTAAAATATTACAATTAATTAACAAATCAGTCACAATTCGACCGGCGATAAAAATTTCCGCTATAATTACAAAGGACGTGCGTAAAATCTATTATGAGCGGTTGACCTCTCACCTTTTAGTGAATGTAAACATATAGGTACACAAGATGTATACGGGATGTTCAATTTTAACGAATGACTCATTCTTTTGGTTAATCTAGACCCGGCCACAAAACGGCATCTAACATCTACTGTTTGGGAAAATTGCTTTTGTAAACCACGTTGTGAGCATGCTTTACAGAGTTTGTGATGGATGGCACACTTTTGTCAACAATTAGAATATTGATAATGTATGTACAAGCCCGAGTTGTTTTAAAAATATATTAAATTATAAAGGAAGTCTTTTATAGTTTAGGACATTTTCTGAATTGCTGGACATTTAGAAATGTTACTCTTTGTAAAGATGTAAGCACCCTGTAGGTTATTTGTTGTGTAGGTATGATCACATAATGTATTCTCGACAGCTTTAGAAGCAATAATTTTCAATTATGTTCACAGTGTCATCACGCTTATATTCACAGAATCATTTTGCGTGAGCCACGTTTTGATACATGAGATATAAACGAATAAACCAATTGTGAAAGACACTATTTATTTCATGAAATATTCAAATTGATTGCATATGTACGAACGAAGAAGTGTTTTGCGAAATATTACCAAAGGCGGCAGCACATTCGCTGGAACACCATCGATTTGTATTTGAATGTAAACAGGCCACATTTGGTTCGGCTTAACGATTTGTTTATTCACAAATTTATTGTCGATCATATTAATACCAATTCCCTGAGATAAGTCTAGATCATAATCACGCATAAATAAATCATTTCGATATTATGTCTATACCGTCTCATTTGGCTATCACCCACTACGAGTCCATTTCCTCCAAATGAAGTGTTTTGCAATAATATATTACACAAAGAGGAAGGTATAACGATCACACCTGACACACACAAATAATAATGACAGAGTGTATTATATACAGGTGGAGGAGAATCGAAGTGGCTAGTGGTTTTACAAGAGATCGAAGGTCACATGTTACATACTTCAGGCACCACACCCGTGCCGTCACACCAGAACCAGATAGTACTTTTCTCCTTAGAACATAAATCGTGCGGTTAGAGAGCAAACAAGGAAATATAAACCACAGCAACAACTCACTCGATCAACCAATCGATGGGAATCCTTTGAATTATGATCCAACACGCTAACAAATTTTTTGTACAAAATTCTTGGAATGCAAAATATGTAAACTAGGAAATTACATTTTTAACATTATTATACATTAAGTACAGGCGACGAAAACGGTTTTTGTTTTATTAATGAAATAAAATGATATTGAACTGATGCGATTCGAAAGATGTAGGTATTTGTTTACGATTTGTCATGAATCATGATTTTCGGAATAGCTGCGAGCGATCGTTTCTCGTTTGTATACAAAAACACCACAACACAACAACCAGCCATCACATCAGTGATTTATATTTGTATCCGTTGTCGACGTGTCGTGTAATTTAATTCGGCAACAGAACAACAATAACGAGAGAGTGTGCATTTAACCATAACGCTTGTTTGTTTGTTTGTCGTGGAGCCTTTTTGTCCAGTAGCTCTGGTCAGGAAGCTGCTTTGTGAATATTGTATTACTTACAGTAGACACGCAACCCCATGAACCTTGGTGATGATCATTGGCCGTGGAAATGCCCCTTTATGGTATCTGAATACCAATACGTATACTTGTACCGTGTTTCCCTTAGCCTCCAATTTAAAAGCTTTTGAAAATAACATTGATAAATGTGTTTTATTATTCAATTTTTTGTCACTATTTATTAAAATTAACGCATATGTAGTTAATTTATGAAATTACTTCCCGTTGCGCCATGCTCAACAACAACAAAAAATATATTAATCTTTATTTCCGTATCTTCTATGAATTATTTCAGACACGTAAGAAATTCTCGCAGTCAAATGTAAAGTTAGCATCGTTAGTAATTTCTAACTAATAAAATTTAATTACGTGACGATAATTTTGAAACTTTCTCCAAATGCGTGTTACTACTGAAAAAAACGACACAACGCTCTCGGCCCGACAAACATATTATTCATACAGTACAAATGAAAATTTATGTTCGAAAATTTACTAAACTGTAAACGCTGTCAAGCATTTTACATGTCGCGATGCATATTTTCTATGGCGATTTGTCACTTAGAAATATACATAATGTAACTGTATAATAGCGGAAAATATACTTGAAATCGATATATATTAGATTTTAATAGATATGGCATGTTGTGGAATGTGATTTTAAATTACAATAATGAATAATTTATATCAATTGTTTTAGCTAATGAGCCATTTTGTTTGAACAACGACGTATAGTATTAATTTAATTGCACTTGTTTGGAATTTCACTCATTATTAAGCAATTAATTAATAGGATTCGTTGTATTTTATGTTGGCAATGCTTAGTATGTCAATTGAAGTGAAAAATTATGAATATGACGGACGTGAATTGACTGCTAATCAATCGCAGACGAAACGAATTGTATTACAGACAAGTTGTGAATAAAAAGAATGTCTAGTAATAGTTTCTAAGTATAAATTATAAAAAATGCTCAAGTATAATAGTTGGCAAACATGTGTGAAGTTAGACATATGTATTGCATATTGGAAATTGTAATAAAAATATATAAGTTTCCATCACGAAAATGTTATAGTTTTTTGAGAAATTCATTGTACCAATTATTCGTATTATTTATTTTTATTCTATAAGTTAATATTTAATTATAATAAAAACTTTCTGATTTGGAAAAAAAAAGATTGAATCAACTAATGACAAAATCACTTTATTCATAGGTAGTATATAGTTTTTATAAGCCCAAAATAATTAATACACATCATTATTAATAAGTAAGACATGAAAAAGTACAACACTTGTTCCACGTCAGTTTGGAGATATCACTGTTTAAATTATAGGTCTCAAAACTTGATTAACTAGCAGTCCATTAATAAAATGAAACGTTTTGGGTCGTGTCAAGTATTTTTTGTTTGTTTGCTCGATACCTTTGTTAGTTGCTATTCTCCTGACGACGTTTTTAAACTATGCCAAGAATGGAGCTCATTAGGAATTCATACTTCCATCATGTGTATCTGATATGACTTCATAGACACCGATATAAAATAATTATACAAGATATTATATATGTTGTTTTCTTTTACTGTACTGTATTGTACAATAGTTTTATAGATATATGTAGGTGTTCTCATATATAATTTAAACAAGTATACCTACTTATTTAAAATATAATATGGTTTAATTTGTTTGTCATTCATTTTATGAATATAATACAAGTTAGAGTAACATATGTGTGAAGTTAGAAACATACGAAGACCCAGTGTATACAAGGGTAGGGTATGTTTTCCATAAACAAACAAGGGAGATAATACTACAAGCATTTATTATTATTGTAACAATTTCTATGTACAGTTGCGAATATTACTTGTACCTTGTGATAATATTTTCTCCCGCTAATTGTGTTTTTGATTCAACGTTATTAAAATCGATGAATAGACCAACGTTTATTAAACATTTTCTTCAAATATACAATTTAAATATAACATTACAGTAAACATGGCGCTTAAGTAGACTTTGCCAGAAACATGTAAAGTAAATTGTTCAATAATCTTTTAGTTTTAATTACAATAATATTTGAATTGGACAAAGTCCAACTAATGCCTTGTAAACAATAATCAAGAATATAAACATTTAAATAATATATAGACGTAACCTTCAGGACTCACTGAATATGGTTATAAAACGCATACATAAACGCATACATATATATATATATATATATATATATATATATATATATATATATATATATATATATATATATATATATAATTAAATCAACATAACTTTATTAATTAAATAATAACTTAATCCGATGTTAAATTGACCTTTTTATATAAATAGGCTAGTAGAGTAATCGTGGGATAACTAGATTCTAAGAATAGAATTTTATGCTTCAGCAGTTTTTTAGACTATATTAGATGGTTTATATACCAGTGTCACCACTCGTAAAAATTGAGATGATTTCGATAACGTGCTGTAAATCGCGATTTCGAAGTGTAAATAGGGAATGTACTTGTTCTAAAGGTGAACTATTTTAATACGATTCATGTTTATCTTATTAAAACAGAATTACTTAATTACAACTGCGGTTTGTAATAAATTTACTAGTTCATTCAATTACCTTGTATATCGATTAATTATATTGCTCTAAATATTCAGTATACATTTGAGATAAATACATGATTAATTGGCATAGAGTGGTGGCGCCATGTTCAAAATACAAGTTAATCTAATAAAACCTAACATATACATGTAGTAAGCTTGATTCATTTTACACAAAAACTCAGCTTAGCTCAGTTTAAATTCATCTTCTTTTTGTCTATACGTTTGGTAGATAGAGCAAAAACTTGAGTTTCAACTGAGATAAACAGAGTTTTTGTGTAAAAGGAATATAACTAGAGTTATAAAATTGATTAAATTGAAAGTTTAGAGATCATTATAAACTCGAGAGAGAGAGAACTCGTGATGTTAACAAACCGAAAGTGTATTGTGTTATAGAAGACTACAGAGAATTATTTCTAGTAAAAATAATGTTTATATAAGGAAAACCACAACCTAATAAAATTTTAGCGGTCGGGCAGACAGCGTGACCACAGTGCACGCTGCTGTGATCCTGTGGCGGCCTGGCACTGGGACGTTTGATAATTTACCGTGGAAATTGTGATTGCGAAACTTTTACTTATTACTACTTTTACTTTTCTTACGATGTTTATAACGCAGAGGCGCACCTTTGTGCAAAACTCTCATTGTTGTCGTCAATATAGCCAAGGCAAATTGTTGAGTCGTGGTTTGGTTGTAGCATCAATGGCTTCTTCCTACTTTTAAGTGAAAGTTTATGGACATGTAAAATTATTTTAGAAATTCTATTGTTTATATAATGCTATACTCAGATTTGCATAAAAAATTTCAAAACAGTGGTAATAATGCGTTGTTTTTAGTTTATTTTCAAGAAGTTCTCGACAAATCAATAAAACTTAAATTAACAACCAGACAGAGTTGTTTTATTTTAATTGTTTAAACAGTAGTTCTTGTATCAATAATGTCTCACTACCTTACATTTATTCACGCGTTTACTCTTTGCAAATGAATACTTTCCTGGTATTTAACAAGTAATGGCAACACACCTTTCTTATACATAAACACATGTTCGATACGTTGGACACGTGTGGCTGATGGCGTGCGAAACGAAATCCAGTATAAACATCAAATAATGCTATCGCATTGCTAATTCAATGGATGCAAATGATAGTTTGATTTCCAGCTTGTCAATGTTTTGTAACTTCTCGAGGTAGATCGTTTTTAATGCAAACGTGACATGAATAAGAAATTACTACTCAACTACGTTACGTCATCTTTTTGAAAAACCTAATTAGATATACCAAATTGATTCAATTAATTACGATCGTTAGTAATCGGTTTATGCTTCATCAAGTTTAGCTTAGAATTCCGTAAATCTTAATAAAACACGAAAATCAACAATCACAAATTATTATTAAGAAACATTTTAGTTTCGCAAAACAATAAAAAAATAAATAAACGACTATTCTTATATAACCACATCAGTTATATCAAATAACCGACATATAATATAGGTATTCTATGTCTGTAACATTATAATGCTTAAAATAGTGAAAATTCGTGGTTAATAAATGCGAATGACGATATTGTACAACATTTACGATGATATTATTAGTTTCACAATTGCGTTTCGTGAAATCCACCAACAATAATTTTTGGTGTAAAATATTAAGCAAGGTACAAATACAAATTAAGCAACCATAAAATTAGCTACTATAAATGGCATTGCGTTTGTGTATCGTGTCTTTTCTCACCATCTTTAGAGAGGTTTAAGGTGACCTCGCGTTCAACGAATTATTTCGGTCGTGTCACATTAACTTATAGTTGTCGCTTTTAATTCGAAGTGTACACACGATAAATCTACATGTACCTGTGCCGATATACATATTTATTTCGTTTTCAATGTCAAGAGAAATGATATGGGACGTTGGTTGTAAGTTTAATCAGCGGTTAATTTGAGTTTGCACGTAATGTGTAGTTTAGATTTCAAAATCATTAAAATGTCCTCTAATAATTTAGTAAAAGATGATTTAGAACTGTTATTGTTCTAGTTACTTTTAAAATTAAAATGTTGTGTTCAAGAAAAAAAAATGTTTATTGTCTGGATTGGTGATTCAATTCAAGTGACCATGAAGTCAGTCGACAGTAGACGTTAAAATATAGAATGTTATAAAATTTTAAATCGTTTCAATTTTGAGATTCTTAGAAAATCCGTATACCAATAAATTTAATATACGAGGCAAAATTTAACTTTTAAATAAGCTCATGCGTATTTTGTATTAACGATAAAATTTGACAGGTATATGTTATAGTCCTTGAAAGCTTTATTCAAATCGTTTATGTATTCAAAACCTTAGCAGAAATTTTTCAAATAAACATATCGTAATCTACATAAATATACGCGTAATAGAATAACTCAAAAAAGATCAAACATAACTCTTCATTATGAACAGTATTTTATAATAAACAAAAAATCTCACTCAGTGAAATCGTTTTTAAATTAATATAACATTCTTTTATTTTCTTAAGTGAACAAAAAATGTAAATTCGTCAAAATCATCACAGTTTTTGCTATAAATAAATTACTTTTGCAATTAATGTGGCCCGGTTTGAACTACTTAGAATTTTGAATTAGTATGCGTAATTTTTGACACCTGCAGAAAAAGGTAGGGAAAAAATATTCACCATTCATATATAATTAAACATTTTTTATTATTATTTGAAAATTGGTGCAATTAATGTGACAGGCTCGTCAATAAAATGTACATATTCAAATAGTAGATTTACCTGCTCAATCAATAGCATATACTGTATAATTAAACATATGTAAAGGCTAAAAAGTTTCCGTGAATAACTGCGTAGAAATTCGTATATACAACTACATACATAAAGATAAATACGGTATAAATTAGGCAAAGAAGTTATTTCAAAGATAAGTTACTGATTTATTTATTTTAGATTGTATAAAATGTGCACTAGTGCAGATTTTATAGATTTATTGGTCAGTAAACTTGAATGAAGTCTTTGATTTAACGTTTTTTTTTCTCACACGTGAAACTATTACAAATAAAAAGTAGTGTATAGTTTAGCTCGCATAAATCGTGAAGTAATACACCCTAATATGCAGAATGCGTGTGTGGGTGCGAACCCCAAGGCCACGCTACAAGACAAGATTGATTTACAGAGGAGAAAGGCATTTACACCTGCGTTTTGTACAGGTAGAGTAGCATTGAAATAATAATGCATTGTAATATACATAAAGAATCTCGCAGACACAGCGAATAATATATTGTGTTGATTACAAAAAAGTAATCGGCTAATAAAAATTGTATGAAATACAATTGTTTCCTAACGAGTTTGAAGCCACGCAAATATTCATCTGAATTTTTATTATATTTATTATATAAAGCTATTAATACAAAACTACAAAACAATCATTTAACCTATAATCAAAGATTGTTATTAAATACAAACGACTCAATCCTATGATAATTAAGAATTGACATTACCGATGGTGGCAGCACATTCGTTATCATATCTGATCAACTTTAACTTAAGTTTTAACCAAATATTAAAAACATATTCAAGGCAACTGGTTCACATTACCCCACCACATTTCGTGTCAATTCTTAATAGAACATTTGCGTAGATACAAAGCTTAAATTCAAAACTTACTGTATACGAAATAATTTAGATTAAATAATAAATAAATAATATTTTTATGGAATTTTATATGAATTTTTTTTCAAGCCTCAAACTAATGTTTGAAAATAAACAGTAAATTTTGTATTAAGACATACAGTTTGCAGTTCTCATTTTCCTCTGCGATTATATTAATAAACCAAAACACTAAATGAATAAAATAAATAGCCCATACACAAGATCTCCCACCGTGTAGCAATCGTGAAGAAACCACAATCTAAATAAAATGAGAACCGCAAACAAGTTTACGAAGATAAAAGGAGATCAATTCATCGTATATGCAATTGCGCCAAATTAATTACAAAATGACATATGAGTTCAATTCGGTACACTTAATTTGCACATTAATGAACACAAGTAATTAAAAAAAAACAAAACAAATCACATCTTAAATACAATCAGGAAACGAAACAAATTGGTAAAGTGATTTAACGATACGCTGCCCTGGTGTCAAATGTATCAACTAAAAAGTCAGCGCTACTGTTTTATTTTTCGGATAAATTGTCAATGTGTTATTGGTTAAGTCTGTAATGTCACAAGTCCTGGTTTTAATCATTTGAACATGTCAAGGATTATTTATGGTGGTGAAGTGAAATGAATGAAACAAATAAGCGAAAATAGATGGGTCGAAAGTCTGATTACTAAAGGCGTTATAAATGCTGTTGTGTTAAATCACTTTACCAATACCTAATTAAATAATTATTCCTCAGGCAATAAGTTCTGATCGAATTTAAATTCATCACATTTATCATTTTTAATGTTGGGTCTTTCATCGATAGGAGTCGAAAATAATCGAATTTCCAAATCTCTATGACCATTCGGTGAAGTGACAATTTTAGTCGAGATTTCCAAACATTGTTTTGAAGTCTCCGAATGCCTTTTAGCTTCTTCTACGTCAAGAGATAGTTTAGAGATTAGACATTGATTTTTCAACGCAGCCGAAATCCGATCGCTTAACTGTGGTTGTGGATGCTTTGCGGAGTTTCTCAGCGATACATTCGTATGCTCATCCGGTTTTATGATATTTGTAGTTGAGACCGGTGAATAACAGTGTCTGTTTATTAATGATGCCGAAATTCTTTCGCTTAACTGCGATGGTGGATGTTTATTTGGGCTTATCCATGATACATCCGATGTATCCTTGTCATCCGGTTGTCGCAAATGTTTGATGAATGTAGGAGTCGTTAGGAACGGTGAATAACAGTGTTTGCCGACGTCCCAGATTTGTCCAGCCGGATCGCAATATCTGCACTGACAAGAACTAGGTTCACCGCTATCGTCATCCACTGCACCGATTACATCTTCGAAACGATGGTGTAACTGGGGCGTCTCAGACGATAAATCAGTCTTTGGTTCTTCACTAATGTTATTATTAAATAGATTAGATCTCGGTGGGTGTATTCGGACGTATCGTTCATAGCAATACGGGATGTACGGACTAGTTGGGAAGATATCCGATTCCTGGATGGGGTCAGGACTTTGTAGAGGGCTCCGTACTGGGTGAGGTTTACGGTCTTTTTTTCGCCGTTTCCTCGGTTTGATAATACGCGGCAAAGAAGTTTCTGAACCATTAGAACCTGAGCTTTCATCACTTGCGATGCTTAACGAATCAACTCCATTCACTGAGTCCTTGTCACCGGCAATTTTCTTATCAACCACTCGAATTTGAGGTCCTGTAACTCGAGGTGTTTTACTCCTTCGATTACCTTGTCTTCCTGACAAAATCAGTGGCAATCCTTGCGTGTGAACTGCAAGCCGGGATAATGGCATATGCTGTTGGACATCTTCAATCCTTGGCGAGCCACATCGGCTTGAATCGTCTGGTCGACGATTGCGTCTCTGGTTATTCGCAAATGAAATTAAAGGCATGCCACCAGCCCAACCGTCTACAGAGTTACACCGACGAGGTCTATACCTCGCGTCTAAAGTTACATAACCCGGGTACAAATCGTGCATGTATGCTTCAGGCGGGTAGTAAACGTCTCTTGATTTAATTCCTGGATTTTGTGCTTTGGTTCGCCCATGCGAGGATATTAGGCAAGCTCCTATGTAACGTTCCACTTCTAATGGTCCAGATGAAGCTGGACTCATATTTATCTCGGGATAAATAATCACGGATTGATGTTCATAATATTAATCACACTAGGAACTATTTGTTGCAACGTTTAAATGGGCCACACATGTGATTTAGAAGTCACAGTTACTTTGGATCTCTAGTTGAACTACTAGATTAATTATTTAAAATACTAATATAAAAGAAGTTTTGCTTTGTGATTCCACTCAACACAAAATATTAGTATTGTTTAGAGAGAATGGCTCTTCGACAGATGTGATTTAAAATTCCTGATTTTCACTGTATGTAATGTAGAACTCACGCACGCAATATTACGCGCAAAGAGAGTTTTGTTAATAGATCCAAAAGTAATGAATTTAAAACACTGTATCCAAATTATTTGATCAAATAATCTATGTTTTTAAACACTTATTAATGTAGAGCAATGGTATGTTTTCACGGTGTAGACTATTCATGAAATACACAAAACAACGAGTAGGCAACACTAACGGTCACAATGTTATCTTTGCTTCCAATTCACATATAGTCCATAAAATCTCGTGTGCGCTATGTGTGGAATGGATAAAACGTTTCGAACAGCGACATACACACTCGGTGAACGTCGTCGAACCACTGACAGACAGAAACATTCGCCAAGCGGTTGATAAGTGGTTAGCCGCGTCGTGTGATCAGCTCCAGTGGCCCCACTGCCGATGCCGCTGCCGGCTGGCTGCACTAACCTACTTCTGACGTGAGGCGCGAAGCCAACGAGCGAGCGAGAGAACACCTCACACAACAAACAGAGCAGCAGAACACCGTAAATATACAAAGAAGAACGGAACCAAATCCAACCATCACTAGACAGTTTGTATACTCATCGGCGTGCAAGAGAGACACTCAACGGACGCATCTCTCCACCCACACAACTAGGTCAATCGCGTTCGCTCCTAATATTCATAACAAAAAAAAAGACGGTTAAGAGAAAAGTTACAGGGTGGGGTAGGAACAATGGTACTTGGAAGAGAAGTGTCCACTGATGATGTACACTTCTTAAACGACCATGCGGCCTCAATAGATTGACACGATTCGGATGTGGGTCGGTCTGACCGGCCATCGGGGTCAATCAGGCACCTAGTTTGTTTCTTTGATGGTTTCATCATATTTTGGATAACCGTAGTTTATTTGACAGACGAATTTTGAATAAATACGAAATTAACAAAAATTTAAAAAGTCAAGAAACTTTTCACAAATAGATCATTATACCTACTAGTATAAATATGAGAAAATATACATGTCATCATAATGACGATGAATCTTAAAGAATAGAAAGAAGAAAATAATTTCTTAGTTCATCTCAGTGCAATGTATCCACGATATCAGCAGATCTAAATGAGAGATCATTGTTTTGAACGATTCCTCTAAATCATCCAATCTGTAATTCTTTTGTTCGTGTCACTGATGGATCAGTGTTGAACCCGTAATGACCTTCTGAAGTCGAGCGCGAACACACACCCAAAGAGACATTCAGTTGAACGTCGTGTGTATGTATGTATTTAGAAATGAAATGAGGACATCAAGAACAAAAGAGCTATGATTACGTGAAATTATAAATAATTAGCGACACAGTTTTGGGATCACGCGCGGTGTTCTCTACTGATGCCTAGCTTCATCTAATAATAATGAAATAATAACGGCATGTGGTAGGAACACACGAGATCACATTTACAAAATGTCCAAGACGACAACATCAACAACGTTCTGTGAATGATCGTTGCACCGCAGGAATTACTGTTTATCACACGATGCACTGCACTTTGTAGATGTGTGAGTAACAGTTCAATTTGCTCACAGTTCTTCTCTCGCGTGTGATGTTTGCAATGGTAATTGACACTAAACCAAGAACTAGCCATCTGTTACCGAATGACAACGCCATCCGTCTTAATATGCTTACATTGTGTTCAACAATTCTTTGAAATCATTCCTCATATTCTACTAGCAATACTAGCTAAGCAGAGACCGTACAATTTTTTTTTATTAAGCATCTATTTAGATTATAAGTTTACGGTATCATCATCGGACTGATGGCAATAGAAAACATAGCGATATTATCAAATATCCAATATTTATACAAGTTCCGGGAATTGTAATTCTCACTGAGAAACCAAACGGTAAACAATAGAAAAGATAATGGTATAACGACATCACAATCTCTGTTCTATTACGAACGGCCAACTCATCGCCGGTTGAACGAAACGAGAATTACGGTTTGGTTTGATATATGCGATCGTAAAGAAAACATGAGTCGCTCTGATGCTCCGGTATATAACTACTACGCCGATACACCGGGATTATCATCTCAATTGAAACACATACATCTTCGTCTTCGTGCATCTACCGGGATACAAAATAAAAACCGTAAACTTTGACTCACTTGCATATTGAAGTAGCTATAGAGTCGTTGGTTGCACTTTCCCACTTAGACACGCGAATATCATTTCCGCAAATAATCAAAAACAACAATGTATTACTCATTGCATTGTCATATTTTATAAATATATGCTAATAGGGCTCAGTTAAAAATGATTCACAAGTGTACTGATTCAGATAAACAAAGTTGTTATTCATATGTACAAATTAATGAGTTTCTTTAAGAAAATTTTGATATTATTTGGTATTGCATATACGAGAATAGTATTCGATATTATTTAGACTTCTGCTATTTGATTTATATTGAAGTTAGCTACGAAATGGATTGCGCATGCTTTGCAGGTGTGTGTATAAATAAGCGATAGCTACCTTCAATATTAATCAAATTTATAAATAGAAAGCTTCAATATAGTGATAGAAAATCGAGATTATAGTGCCATTTGACAAGGCAATATATATATATATATATATATATATATATATATATATATATATATATATATATATATATATATATATATATATATAAATTGAGATATATAAAGACGTGACAAGATTCATATGAAATGCGCAACGAAAAGAAATCAAACCACATAATCTAACACTTATTACCGATTATTTAAGTATCAAAACAATCTGGTTAAACACCTTTCTCATAATATTACTCCACATCTGTAATACAGCTACCTAGTTATAAACAGAGTCAGAGAAAGCCTGGTGAAACCAGGCTCGTTACCCATGAACTTAAACTCTTTTTAAAAAAAATTAACTTCCTATACAAAACAGAAACAAAAAATCAAACAACATTTGCATCGTATAGTGCGAAGAATCGACGTAATTTACACATCTTCAACGCGGTAAACTACACTGCAGTTTAATTGAAAACCCAATAAAACCACAAGCGAGAATAAGTGATACGATCGCTATCATCCGACCAACGAGCAGTGTGTACGGAATTACTAAACAAACATATAAGTTGTTCCGTCACACCTGTTTGCTGTTTGGAAATGTGGTTTATATATGACATTTATAAACAAAAAAAGAAATAAAGGGTCTATGTATTATCTGAAGAACAGAATTCGAATGAATAACGCAATAATATTGCATTTGGATTTAGTACTGTTATTTGAAATTAACAGGAAGTGCGCAGAAGAGATGCGCAAGCGATTTTACTAATTAATTATACGCACCGTGTTCAACTGATTTGTTTTATTATATAGTTAAAGTACCTATATATTCTTTACATCAATTTTATTCTGTTAGCTTTCACGTATCCTGTTTCTTTGAGTGGTTTCTAGCACACTACTTTCTCCAATGATTCATTCAAAAAACAAAGAAGCTCAAGAAAGTGACCAAGAAAAGTTTTGGGTACAACAAAATAGTCGAAAAAAAAAAATGCCGCATAAAAAACGCAGGTTGTAAGTTATTGTTTATAAAGAAATAATACTACTTCCGTTCAGTTATCATCTATAAAGTTTTTTTCTTTATTTATGAATTCCAAAACCGGATTCTCAAGATGTACTCTGATACACATAGGCGATAAAAAAAATACATAACTTTATGTGTAAGCAACCCTTTTGAGTAATAAAAACAAGCGCTTGAAAATATTTTTCCTTATAGGGCAACCGTGGGAAAATTTTATGAGAAGTAACTTTTTCTTGTATCCTAACTTTTTTTTTTAAATAGTTTTATACAATTTTGAATTAATTATATGTTCAATTTCAATTAGCTATCATGTTTTCTACATCTTTAATGTTAATTTAAAGATATTTATCAGAGTATTTACATAATTGGTTGTAACATAAAAACTATTTAGTATTGTAAAAAAGAATTGGATTTATGTAAATGTTTTTTATTGTAATTTAAATATATATATATAGTATTTTATAATTGTTGTAAACTACAAACACTATATATAATAAATTTTATTTAGAATGTACTAAATTTTTTTAATAAATAAATAAAACTGTAAAGTCTTCTATTATATAATTATGAAGTTATCTTCAACAACAGTTTCACCTATTTAGTAAATAAGCAGTAGTAGATAAATAGTTCACAATTAGTTCTAACGAACATCATAACGGATTCCCGTACACATATAATATTCAAGCGCAAAACCAAATTATGTTTACAACCTATAATATACGCGCAGCTATGCAATTTACGTTTTTAATAGCCTAATCAGGAACAGTTTGCTCTGAAACTAGTTGCAATACATCAATGTAACAATTGAAGATTCTAATTAAAAGGTTTACAAGTGCAAAAGTATAGAATTAAAAAGCTCATTCATGCATAAAATATAGATTTTTACTTGTCTCCTATTTTATTTATATAACAGCTACTTGAGATTATTTATTTATAAATATTAGTTATAACCTCTAAAACTTAAAAATAGTGTATATCCTTTTATGGTAATAACAAGAAATATTCATTATCCTTGTTAAACAGTTATATATTGTATTAAATGTTATTAAAAATGAAAAAAACATGACACACTTTAAGGTCAGTTATAGTTATGCAGTATATAATTGAATTTCTATTTAAAATCAATGATAAAACTTCTTATCATACACCACATTGGTTAAGTACTCATAAATAAACTAATGCAATCGACTGTGTAAATCTTTTTACATATTTTAACACACTAATTTATAAATGCAGTTTTACGGCATACTTATTCCTATTTATATTTGGTTATTCATTTGAGTAACATGAAATTATCAACAGTAGCCATTAAAGCTTTTCAAAATTGATACTTTATGTTTTATTTGGAATATTAATTTATATTTGGAACAATATATATATGAAGTGTAAATTCGAACAAAGCCAAGAATATTAATTGTAAAAAACAAATTTATAAATAATAAAAATTTCAGGGTTACATCTAGGTTATGATGCCTTCGGCCTTAAAAAACTTGCAAAATACCAACAATGACGAACGTTTACCCAGAGTTTTATCTGTAACTAATTTTAATAGCCATATGTTTAAGCAACCCTGTTCTCTAATTAAATTATCCTCATCGGAGGTTTTTGTAATTGCATACTTGTATATACATTTACCGGATGTCATTAATAATTATTAACTTGAGTAATTTCTATCTTTAATATCCGATATCCATATCAAAGTTATTAATTTTCGGTAATCGGTAATTAAAATCTTAAAGTAATTTACATTTTTCTGGAAAACATATACTGCTGCAATATAATTAATGTTTTTCTTACGAGGACGAATTTATTTATTATATACTGAAATATATGTTTATAACATATGTATCTGTATATGGCAAACGAAACTTACGAAATATGTGTTGACATTTATAATAAATTTACACTATCAACTAATCAACTGCGAAGATCTCAAAGTCCTTGATTAGTAATACTAGGATATTAATTTACATAAATGGAATTGTTTATAAATCTAATAAAGTGAAATGTATTGTAGGCTACTCGGAACAGCTTGAATCGCAATATGCGCAAAAGATAAAAAGCATGTATATTGTACAGTGGTAGTAGCGCATATCAAGGTCAGGGCAGAAACTATTCCGAGTATCCTGTATTTGTGATAACTAGTAAATATGTTTTGTTTGGTATGTGGTTAACTTCAGGGAAATGAATATTCGACAGATTCGTATGTGAAATAATAGTAAATAAATGTGTAGATAATTTATTCAGGATTTCAATTTAAATTTGAAATGGTTTATACGAGAATGAATATTTGACAGATAAGCATATGAAGTTGTACTAAATTTAGGATTTCGTTTTGAGTGTTTGAACGCTGCGAGTGTGCTATATTCCTGTATACAGAACAATTTGAATAAATATAGAATTCGGAAAGTAATCGTTTGTATAATAGAGCATATCAATCGATGATTGGTATTATAAAACACGTTTAGCGTGCCTATAAACACATAACAATGATCTCTAATATACGAAAAGTTCGCCTTGTGGGTATTATTACAGTGATTTTAGAAACCTAGTTCTAAAATGTGGAGCGTATAGCGCGTCTAATTTGCAACGTAAAGCGGAACACCATACTACAATGGTGAGAACGTCACGAGAATTGCTCTCTATCTATACTTCTACTTGTGTGGCAAGTAAACATGTAAATAACCCAAGTACAGCACAGTCATTTTTTAAATACTGACATTATCAATATTTTAACATCGTTGCCGATACACATTAAAAGACTGATTTGATTTTAAATCTTAATTATCAACCAAATATAATATTCCATTATCTACAACAGCTAATGTTGACCGTTCGATAAATAAAGTTGATGTGTATGTGAGAATACACAGTTAATTAATTGAAGAGTATGTTTAAAAACGACAAAACGTTGCTACAGGAAATGTAAGTACGTTGTATGTATGTATGTGCCGTGAACTGGGGTGGAACACGACCAGATAATCAACTGAAGACCATCGCATTGGTCACGGTGACCAACTCATTTAATATACCTTACTTATACAACACAAACACTGAATCCACCAGACGAAATCATTGAAATTCGGGTGGGAATATTTCGAAATTTAACTCAAGGAATTTTTTAATAGAATACTTAATTAAGACCCTTTTCGTATAATTATAAAATAACAATTCTTACCAACATACGAAGAGACAACGTGAAGTAATTTATTAAAGTTGACTTACCTGTAACAAAAAAGAAATTTATATATATTAGTACAAATAAAATCATTTTTCTATTCCATCTAAATTAACATATATTGCACAAGTAATCTAGTTATACATCAATATAGAACGAAATCACCATGTTTATCGCACAGTTCAACAATTAATTGTGTAAGCGTAATATATACTTGAACGCATAAAGAATTTTAAATGAAGCAAAAGATGTTTGTAAGGATTGAGTTGAATGGCGAAAATGTTTTCTGCCACCTCATTTAATGGAAATATGTATGTATAAATAGAAATAGAAAATATGGAAAAGTGAAGTGTGTTACGTAGAGATAGAGGTTGAATTATGTATGTATGCAAACGCATCAATTCGAAAGTGCTACTGTTTGTAAAGTCGACAAAGTGATCTAGTTTGAAGTGTCTTTAAAATACTATGTCGGTGAACTCAATAATAGACATTATTCATAAAAGAAATTGATATACAAGCGAAACAGAAATGGCTGGAGGAAAAAACTGTTACACATGGGCACTAACTATGCAACAACTTTCATTTACTACTTGACCACGCAATGTGGGCTGCATCAAGTAGGCTTCGACAATTTTCAACCTATATTACTACCAGTATTGCTGTAGCCTACATTTATACGTTTTGAAATGTCTTTTAAAATTCTTAAGCTACTACTATATCAAAAATAATATATACATATATACAATTCATAAAAGCTGTTCAATGTTGGCAATATGTGTGAAGTTAGTACACTTGGATCACAAACTAAAATTATATCTAAAAGTATAGGAATTGATCTAAATATGTTTCACTATAATATTTCTCATATTTTGCTACCAATTATACTTAAGGTGAAATTTGCACTGTAACACCAAAATGTTAAATATAATTTAGAGCGAATTTCTCAGGTATCCAATTTAGTATACCGTTTAAAAATACTTTGATTCACAATGAAATGAGCACCATTAATCTATGATTATAAACAAATAAAAAACGCTATTAAATAAATGTGTTCCCATGGTTGTCTTAAATTTGTATTATAATTTATTAATCACCACGAAACACAAATGCGTGAGATCTATTGATAACCTAAAAATCATTCGCACTTAGTAATTTTCGGGTCAACTAACAAAAAATTACGTTAGCTTTTTCGTTTGTTCAGCGAAAAAGTGTGCCACAAAACAGATTAGATGTGAAGGTAGAAGAACGAGTTGGAAAGTCTACAAACAATTTTATAAGCTATATTTCGATTGCAATTATAACTATTCATATAGTTTTGGATAAAAGACTACAATTGAGATCAAATTTAAAATGAAGTAGTAATAGTTATCATTTGCGTTCTATAAAAAATGTCATGCAATTTCCGTGATTTTATCTCAATAAGTGTTTAATTGTCGAGAAACATTCTTTGCATGTGTCACAAACATTATACAACTTTAACATTTTCCGCCCACACAACTCGGTCAGTTGATTCTAGTATATATATGTATTTTTTTTTGTGGTTCACACGGTATTCACATCAGTAACAAGATCTGTTCAAATAATTTATGGTGACTGCTTCGCATCTTGATCATCTCTTGAACGAGCTTCAGGTTGTTTGTGTAGTCGCTACATGCTTCACATCAAATTCACTCGAAACGGTATGAAAGCCGACTAGTCTCGATCACGCTATTCCAATTTTGTGATATCGAAACGGTAAAGTAATTGATGAGAGATTGTACTATCAAGTGATAAATCTCAACTTGACAGATTACCACTGAAATCATCTAGATGTAGTGCTTGTTCGTTTTATAACTGTCTAGATGTTTAAATGTTGTTTACTTCTAATATATAAAAATTGTTATTTCGAAATGTATTTAAATCGCAATTAAAAAAACCACTTGATTTTTGAGGTCATGCGTTAATATAAATAAATAAAATAAAACTGATTTAAATATTTTTTTAAAAAATATACAAAATATTAAATTTTTCTACTACTGTATATTAATTCATGAATAGAATTAGTGACAATAAATAAATATTTAATAATTATAAGAAATACCAAATACTTTTCAACCTATATTCAGTTTGTTTGTATTTCAAGGTACTCCTTCACGTCTGCAATGTTTATAAACTTGTTGAGATGTCGTTCCGCATGGCTATGCTTGTAAATTACTATTGTCAATATAATAAATGGTTTCGTTATTACTACGCATAATTCTTTTTTATGTCAAGATTTGCGTTAGTATAATTGAATTATTTCTCAGTAAAGAATTATGTTTGAATCGTGACTACATCACCTCTATATATATCTAAGCCTGAGATCAGGGGATGTACAAACGTACGAAAGCATTTTTAGAACAAGTTAAAATCTAAAGTACAACACGATTTTAAATTATTTGTCGCATGGTGTAGCGCGGCACTAGTGCAACATAATGAAAAGGCTAGCGCATTTCCTAGTGTCTAATCAATGTTATAAAGTCAAGGCTCAACACATTATTTTAAAGTGCTTATATGGTCTGTTGTTACACTTTGAAGTTCAAACTAATATTTATGTAGATGGTTGAACCATGCAATGAACCTTACCAGTACCAATTACAGCGAATAAAAAAAAACATCGGCCATGTGTTGGGTCCTAATCTTTCTTTTACGTAGTCAGTATATTTAGATTTGATAGTATATAAATAAAAATATAAAATGTTTCAATTTCAAGAAAATATTTTCATTCATTGTCCAATAAAATTGTAAAGTTAGTTTATTGTCAATTTTTCCAAAGAAAAATATGTATTTTGGATTTTAAATGTTGGATTTTATAGTAGTATAAAGAAAATATAATTATTCATTACATATTATTAACAATTATTATGGCCGGGCGTTTTTTAGTTTTCAAATTAACTTTAAACCAGAGAAAATATTTATATATAATATTTTAAATTATTTACTAACCTTTGTAACGGTTTTTCACTAAACTTATTTGTGACACTGACAATAAATGTTAAATGTCAAAATATTTTAATATTTAAAACAATTGACATGCATAGTAGATGCGATTTATTATATATAATTTTCCATACCTATGTAACTATGGCAATATAAATAGGATAATAGCAATTTTCTCGTAACTGGTGCACTTTTTGAAAAAATGTTTCAAACAAAAGTTGTTCAAATCATGAATATCTTTAACTTTAATTATAACTATTTTACTGTAAGTGCAGCCGTTTCGGAGATATGCGAAAAGTATCTCAAGTAAACACGCACTTCCGGTTGGAATAAGCTTTTCAAAAATAAGAGGTTTTCCTCTCAGGCATATACAAATCTTAAGTTTAAAGTTTCATAATTTTATCTTCAACAGTGTAGGCTGTAGAGCGCATATAGACTCACAGACACACACACACACAGACGTCATTCCAAAAATAGTCAGACTCGATTCAGGGAAGGTCAAAAGGTGTATTTCCGTTAAAATTTCGAGTTTTTTTTTTCGTGATTACAATACTTACTTATTACTTCGTAAAAGAAAATAAAAACATAAAACATAGAAAACATTGATGACTCATATAAACCCTTATTACATAATATAGCATGCCAATAAACAGTACATATAATACATCAAATGAAATTGAAATTAGCAACACTTCTAATCAAACATACTGGGTGCTTGACCATAAAATAAACATTAGCACGCAATCGGCAACCTCTTATTTTATGATGAGCCGTGCTTCATCTGATTATACGTACTGAAGTTGTTTGCGTATTGCAACTTGTCACCAAGGTAACTGAGCACTCGATATAATCGATAACGAAATTAAATTCACCCTGTCAATTAAATACATTGCTACATTTCAAAAGCGTTGCATTTTAAATAAATACATTTACTGCAAAAACATTATATTTTATAATAACAGTAATTAAAGGAAAAATATAATTTATATTAAAACTGCAATAAAAGAAGATATACAATTGAATTATGTTGTATGATGAAATTAATAAAACATTTAATGATATAATAAAAATAACTCCGCCAAGTGCCGTTACTTGGTTCAGTATTCGCATAGTATAAATAATTCTAAGAAATTCGCAATACCATTATAGGTATTGCAATAATATTAAATGCATATTTCAGGTATTAGTGACCGTTGTTTGACATCCTGTTCGTTTGTATATCGGTATTTTAATCGTTATAAATTTTTTTTAATACCAGTTATTCAGGAGCCTAACTTTTGAGTAATGTAATTAACATTAACGTGCTGAGCATTTATAACGATTGGAAATGATGTGTAAGATTTTAAATAACGACAAGGAAAAGTATTATAACGTGCACCAATAGAATGTTTAAATATTGAACGAGTAAGAATTTGTTGTTTTTCAAACATTTTTCTTAAAATTCGATCAATTCTATTAAAGAGAATTCATTTTAGAAAAATGTTTAGGTGTGGTTATAAGCCTTTAACTCGTTGCACTATCAAGGTATAACGATGCACACGCAACCGATTTATTTTATTCCCGTAATAAGATGATTATAATAAACAAACATTTAAAAGTACGATTATTTATTAGTTCCACTCAGACTTATAAGCAATACTGGATGTACCTGACATTTCAGTTTAGAGCCTCTGGATTTCTAGATAACTAACGTATACAACACTGCTTAAGTATTAGCTTCACCACGGCTCAGAGCTCGCCTATGGTGAGTTGTCGCCAATGCCTTAGGTTTTCTCTATAAATGCACAATATATGCACTATAACCATTAATATCACTGACGTTGTGACAGTATCGATTGACAAGGATTTTATCCATTGCATTTATTGTAGTTTAGAAATGCACAAATAGATGTCGTTAGCAATATCAAATCTAAGTTTGCGAAACTATTAAATAAATTTTAACGGCGTTAGTTTTACATTTTTGAAAAAAATGTCAAGACCTAAAATATATTACAATTTTTCGTAGATTCTTTTAGTATTTTTTTAAAATATCTAAAGTCAATATTCATTGTCATTGCGTTTTTTACGGCCTAATAACTTCAAAAATAAATCACCTAATGTGAACGACATGAATTGTATACCCATATAGACCATATATATATATACTAAATTTGTTGTCAATCCGTTTATCATCTTCAGAGAAAGGAGCGAGAAATTTAAGTCTTACGACGACTAACAACCAGTTATATATATTTTTGCATGTATGATGATGAAATACTTTTTGATAGACTTACGAATGCTTTAGCTCTTTAGTACTAGGTACGGCGAGCTAAAACATAATTATTTTATTATAAAACATAACCAAACATATTTTTATATAAACTCATATACATTCAGTGGCGCTACGTTAAAGTGCGGCTATGTTCATGTAATACAACACTATGGGTACAGTAATGAATGTGAAACTGCAGATATATATACAAGGGTATATTAATTCCTCGTTATACATAAAATATTTTTTTGAAATGGACAGATTCTGCAATGATTATAGAGATTAGCCACAAACGAAACCGCCTGATGAATACAAAAACTGGAAACGGTTTTTTGAAAATATCTTTGCACTAATGTTGTGAATTGAGGTTTACTGTCTATGCGAAACATACAAATTCATTCTAAATTATATTATTTTAATAAATTCCCGTTAAATTAACACAAATATGTTGAAGTTACAACTAGTTATTTGTATCAATTTGCAAGTAGAGTAATATTCGTTGCTAACTTCATAGCTAACTAGTTAAATAGAATGTGGCGATATTATCGTTTGTTTTTAAGCGTTTAATTTATTCTGTTTATTTAAATTAATAAAATGACTAGTTTAAATGTGCAATTTACTTATTCATGGTTAGTCGACCTTTTTAGAGGTTAATATTCAATGTTACTATTTTTATTTAAATCTGTTTATATACTTGAATAAACCAACTTTAATTTTAAATAAAGTAAACGAAAGAACAAAATATATTTACATGTAAATTTGCGAATTTTTCTTTCATTTGAACTTGAACTCGAATAATGAAACAAACAACTCGTCATTCGAGTATAATAAACGTTTTTTTTTTATATTATTAGCAAAATTCTACGCAATTTTTTATATCTTTCTCTCCTTAGAAGGTAACGGACCATGACAAGAGACCTGTTCATTTGTGGTCACCATAAAACACAAATGTCCCTGAGAGGGTCACAACCCAGATAATAATTCAGGGTCTCATCGTGGTATTACTTTATTTTTCCTGCATCTGAATCAGTAACAAACAATCTTTATACTCGTACACTTTTGAAGTGATACTATCTTGTTGAGATGTACGTGAAGCGTGCTTGATTTGAATAAATGACTAAACGTATTTGGGACACTTTTTATTTTATTATTGCGTTCAACTGGTTTCCAATATGGAATCAGGACAATTTCACTTATTTAACCTACAAATACACGAGTGGACTGTTTGAATGTGTGTCTTTGTATTTCCTGATCTATGACAAAGGGAGAGTTTTATGTGGGTTTTGAGAGTGTTTTTATTTTCGGGCTTAAGTAGAACACGACAAACTCTATAATGGAATGAAAGTGTAAATATGACCATCAGTTGTTTAAACTTCTAGTAGTGTTTCAGGTTTTTATGTAATTTCATTGTTTAATTACTAGTTTTACCACATTTATTTTCGTTTAATAAAAACATATCAAATTTGTATATATTTACGTCTTGGACGACGCAGCATAGGGATTTCAATTGTTAATTTTTAATGTGCGATTATTGGCTTCCTTAATTATGTTAATTGTGAATATTGAGGTTTTTTTATTGAGAAAAAAAATATTGCGTCTATATATTGTTTATAATTTATCAATTTCCGGAACTGTAAAAATATATATTGAATGGCGAAAGATTGTCAAGATTTGAATGGATGTAAATGGGTTTCTGCCACCCCATTTGATGGGAAAAGGTATGAAGTTATGTATGTATTTTTTTTACAAATAGCTAAAGTTGTTAAACCTAATGTCGTAATTCATTTTTAAAATAATCATAAATCTATATAAATTAAATAAATTCCTTAAACGAAATCTTATAAATTAGGTTGACATTAATAGGAAGACAACTAGAAAATGATCACCGTTGCTAAATTCATACACAAGCGCAATGCCAAGCCATAATAACAAACAGACACCGTATATTATGAGAGACTAGCTCAACTCAATACCTTACATATATGTATGTATGATAGCGGAAAATATACATAAGTTGGTATACACTTACGTTTATCATTTTTATCGAGCAAACACATCAATTACACTCTATTAGGAACGCACTTAGGCGTGCTCATACATTATTCACCTTACATGGAAGTCCACAGTCTGAAACACGTGCGAAATATGCATCGCCAAACGGCAGGAGCGGAAGGGAGAGTAAGGTTCACACAAAATGAACGGACATCGAACAAGCAGCCGTTAGTTTTGTTAAGTAATGGCCAACATGAGCATATACATATGGCAAAGGGATCAGGTCGAGGAATCAATTCATCTCTTCGGTACAAGATCAACTCTATATGAACTGGGCGTGAGATCAGTCATCTGCGATACAAACTACTTTCTATCTATCTAACGAATCAACTCAGTAGATGAAGATTTCAATCAAATTTACATTTTACTAATAAATAATCCTCAAACGACTCGAACTGAGTTACACCATGAGCTATCGCAAATAATGAAATTTAAATAATTCAATCAAGAACGAATTGAGATGGAATTAAAGCAATACACACGATTTATACACATATATACTTGGTTATGTAAGCAACTAAAGATTTTAATTAAAACATTGCATAGATTAATTAATATAGTGCCTAGATATTTGGATGAATTAAATACAGATATGTAAATGCATCAGTAAATAAATTGAAGGATAGTTGTGTATTGATGCTGGTGATTGTGGAGTTAGCGTGGCTGGTTGAGATGAATAGGTTATACGTTTAGTTTCATGATAATTTCACGTGTAATATGATTGTTGTCGATGGATAGGTGGTTGGGTATTATTAATTCTTGCTTCCTTACTATGAGTCTACCGTTATCGGTTTACGGGATGCACAGAGCTGTCCGTAATTATCTATCACGTTTCGTGATGCCCGAGGGTCACTACAGAATATGATCATTAATTGAATAAAAACTTCTAAACGTAGTGAGAAATATACAGAAATACACGAATTATCTCATTGGTCACGTTAAATAGAAGACTTATGCGTTATTATTATGAATAAATGCGAAAAATACGAAATATATTACAATCTAATTGTAATGCAAAAGAAATAAAAGCGCCTAAATTAAATATAAATATATACAAACAACCCCAGCAATTAAATTAAAAATTGTCAATATTGTCTTTGTTGTACTTAACCCACTTTTATTTATTATTATTTGTTTTTTTATCTAACAGATTATAAATGGTACGGTTTGCATTCATTGTTTGTGTTTCTATTTTCTTGTACTAGTTCTCAAAGAAATTTACGTTTTTTTCACGTAAATAAAAGACAATAAAGCGCTAGTCAGTGTTAAGGAAGTTTCACATTAGTTGGCCAATTCAATGCGTGTTTCGTTGGTTTATTTTGATGTTCATTTCAACCGAAACTGTTCGGTGTCAAATGACAAAAACGATGTGTCGAACCGTACACTAAAAATGCAGATATAAGAAGCATGTGTGTCAAACTATTTGACTGTGTAACTGTATAAGGTATTAGCGCGGATTTTCCATACAAAGAAGAGACTGAATTTAGTGTGTGAAAGAAGTGTTTGTTGCTTGTGTAGTTATGGGTACTTTAGGAGTTTTTAAAAGAATCTAGAGCTATATTGCTTAGTCGCATGTGACAAATTGTTAAAACTGTTTTAACTAATTTATAAAAAGCCTATCTTCATGTCGTACAACTCTTAAATAGTTGTGACTTACGTAGAACAAAAAGAAATAATAATTAACATAAATACAGTTATGAACTAACTAGAAAAATGTAAGATTACTTCATTCTCATTATTCAACAAGGAATGGATGTCAAAACGGGGTCACCGAAAAGAAAGAAACATTAAGAAATATTTTATTCAATCTATTATCTTTGTATTCTAATGTAGGCATATCACAATAACGTCAGTTTAACATAATATTTGACGTTACTTATTCTGATAAACTTTCACAAAAATTAAAATGATGCCTTTGTTTCCGGGAAATGAATGATTTCGACAATTCGATTTTATGGAAATTGTGACATCTTACCGCCAAAAGAAACAAAGGAAAAAAATTGTATTTCATTTTGTAGTGAGATGTACATTAATTAATCATAAAATTATTGAATCATTGCGTAATTTAAAATTTTATAAATAGTTTTAAGTACCTAATTAAAATTATTGATGGTACAATAAATAAAAATAAACGTTAAGGTATTATAGATTCAATTAAGAGGAAAACCACGTAGGTAATCATAAAATCATAATTCTGTCTCCATAATAAAATCACATTCAATTACCGACCAATTATTCTCAAAGAAAAAATAATAATCTCTCCCTCATTCTATGCGTCCAATTAAATCCAAACCTACTCAAGTGTACATACAGAAATATAACGGTAAGGTATTTAGGGCATGATTATTTTATAAACCAAGCCCTCGAATTGAAATCAAGATAAAACGCGTGACTTTTTTAGTGTTTTCTTTCCCTAGGTAACTAACTACAAACGTTATATAAGCAGAAGCAAACGAGGATGTGCTTTAAATACGTGAGGCACATATAATTTAATTTGACCGAACTCATGAGATTACGTTGTCGTTACGTGGCTCAGCTCTGAGTTCGTGTACCCATTATAACGTTACCCCTCATAACGTGCATGTCAAAAACAAGCATATACCTACTGCTGCCTAACCTAACTCATTCTCTCTTCTTTCTACCGTTCCACAGCTTCTAAAGTTCCTTTTGCGCTTTATTTACTAAATAATCTAACTATCGTAATTGGTATAAATCACGAAACTACATTGAATTATAATTTATAGCTTCTCTCAATATATATATATATATATATATATAATATATATATATATATATATATATATATATATATATATATATATATATATATATATATATATATATATATATATATATATATATATATATATATATATATATATATATATATATATATATATATATATATATATATATATATATATATATATATATATATATATATATATATATATATATATATATATATATATATATATATATATATATATATATATATATATATATATATATATATATATATATATATATATATATATATATATATATATATATATATATATATATATATATATATATATATATATATATATATATTTGTTTAAACATCCTATAATGTCGTTTTAATAAATGTTTACTACATTATTAATTATGTTTTAATTCTGAGAGTAAATTTGAGCTGGTGAGAATTGTAGTCAGTGAAATGCAATAATGCAGTGTTGCAGTATCTACTGTAATATATGTGTTGTGTGCACGGCGCCTTGTCTGTCAGAAAACAATCAACAGCAGCATACCAAAAATCACCGTTAAACATCCATTGATTTTGCACATTATTCCGCGCTGAAGGAATTCCGTAAAAATGTGAACACGCCGTATACTAACCGTGAGGAGTCTATCCGATGAAATCAAACATACGTTAACTTGTAATGAAATCGGTTTCGAGTTGGTGGTTTTGATGCGATGTTACGAAGATTGAGATTGAGATGAGAATGATCTTCCGCGAAGATGAATACAGTTACAAACAAAATAACTGTTCGATGAAGGAATTCATTATTATCTATGTGAGATATCTAATGATATGTAGTTATAATTCTAATATGGTAGTTACTTTCATATTATGTTTATTATAATAGGTATTTATTGAATTCATTAACATTATAATATAGTCAATATCGATAGAGAAAACCTTGCATTTTATATATTTTTTTAAATCCATAAATAAAACACGTGTATTACTAAAGTCAGATAAGATAGATATGTTACAAGACTTATTATACCGCACAACAAATACGTTTAAGCAATTCTAATTTATTCATAAACGTTTAATTACATTTTCTATATGAGCTTGAATTTTGGGTACTATTAAAATGATCAAATTCATTAATATAACCGTTTTTTGTTTTGCAAAAAATAGAACAATGTTTTTCATAGCTCGACATTTTTAATTAACGTTATACTAAACTAAAACATTCATTCGCGCTAACGGGTTTTTGATAAGTTTTTCAATGTTGGATCCGCTATTATTAGAGAGAATTTGAACTTTGCAATTTAACGGTATTCTTTCTGCATCATAATTATTATTGTGTATCACTACGTTCATTATAATCATATGCTATTCATTTGATGAGTAATACTTCATAATAAGTACAAGAAAAATTAGAGTAATACTTCGAATTTTTAATGTTTTACTTGAAACTATCAATTATCTGGTAGTATAATTCTAGATTGTGCAATAATTGTAACATAAAAAGCAACAAACAGGAAATCGTAAATAATTTTGTTTACCTACATACTTTTAATAATTGAAAATAAATTTGCAGCAATGCATTTAAAAAAATATTACATTACATTTATTATTTAAATTATTCAATGTTTCCAAGAAACATTCTTTGGAAATTTATGTAATTTAAAAATATAAAAAATAATCTAAGTATAGATGTTTTATGAAAACCCATGTAACGTAAAAATATAATTATCTAAATAGCTAGAAGCATTTTAAAGTAATAGCGACGACTATTATGCAAATGTACTAGCTTTGAACAAAGGATTTGAACTGAGATACGAGTTGAACGAAAGTGATCATATGTCAAGGATGAGGCAAAAGTTCATTCGCGAGTTTCAAGTTTCGAAATTTTATTACTGTGAAATTACAATAAGAAATTATTTTACGCAGATAGCCAGTATTAATACAATCGGCCCTGAAATAACACTTAAAACGATGATCAATTTTAATCAACAGTTATTAAAAATTAAGACACCGTTAAATTAAAATTTAATTTGTATCCTGACAAATCGGTGCCATAAAACGGAATTTAAATTAAAAACAAAGAAACTGGTACAAATGCTTGAATAATGCATGATTAAATTTTAAAAAATAATAATAATAATAACTGTCAAAATAATTGCTATTTACTACAAAATATAAAACAACTAAAAAGATATTTTTAAACGTGGTCTATAAATCTATAATTCGGTTTCTAAAACTATTTTCGGTAAGGTAGAACAACAGTAATGTAAGAAAACGAACAATTGAAAAAGCAACCCAACTGTTTCAACGAGAGAATTAAAAAGGCTACTCTGTACTTTCTCATATCATCCAACAACATGAAAACACCATCAATCAATGTTATAGGATCATTAAACCACGACAGCATTAATATTGTAATAATCCACAAATGCGAAGCATTACGTATAATTGTAATAACAGTTTCCAGTGTGCGGGCGATCGAGCCACGAAACCGAGGCCCGTCCCGGAGGTAGACCGGAACCAAATCATCCCGGAATAGGTCACCATCACACATGCGCCTAACGGCGAACGCCTCGCCTACTTTGATGCCGCTATTTGCGTTTGTTGCTTATGATGGATATATCTGTTCTCGTCAATGATGATGGTTCATCATCATTATTCTTGTAGGTATATGTATATTATATCAAGTGTTCCTATTTTTGGCTTGTATTATGCTGAAGGCTAGTCCGCAATCTTAACAAATGTCTATAATCCGTTCGATCGTTTTCACCTAATAGATTGTGATTATTTTGATTCTCACGCAAAATAACGTATCTATTCATGAAGTACCGTACATTTTATAAACTAAAGAGCTTGTCAGTGTGATGAGAGAGCAAATAACATGGGGATTCATCTAAGTAAATTGCCATTAATAGTTTTTCTTTTTTAATTCTAACTTGTAATTGATTGTTGATTGGGATGTTTATCTACATAGTGTCACCATTAGCTTAATAGAACCGGAATTTTTTCATTTGATTAATGTGTTTTTCACTATCGAAACTAAACTTTTTTAATTGTTATCACATAGTGAGTCTTTTAATAGAGAAACTGTTTAATACTATCTTAGTTTAATTAATTATCTTTGAATATATAAGAGTAATTTATGAGAAAGTTAACAACAATACATTGTTTAAAAAAACTCTAAATAAACGTATCTAGATTAAAAATTTAATATAAAAACCACAAATATATATTTTTTAATAATTTGAATTGTTTTATAAGAGTATTATAAAACGTTGATTACAAAACCGCGTTTTTATTGAATACCACATCTAAAGTTGGCATTTTGTACTGCGTGTCACGAACTATTCAGTAATAATTTATTATTCAATATAGATTTGTTATTGTGCCGCAATTGTGTTTCAATACCGTGATATTTATTTTATTACACAATTCATCGGTTACAAATTATTATTTCTAATCAAATATTGTTAAGTAAGCTCTTCTTTATCATAAATGAGCTTATAAATGAAAACAAATTCACATATAGTGTGAACTGAGCAATCAATGCAGGACAAACAAGCAACGCTTGTGATACTTCAATAAAACTACTTTTAGAATTTGGCTGTTAAAGGTTATCGCTTTTAAATTCATACATGTTTATATAAATGTAATTTTCTATCTCTCATTTCGTGGTTTAATTGTAGGATTAGTTAATGATTGTCAATGTATATATTTGTACACAAAACCTCAGTTTAAACTCATGTTTCTTCCCTGTCTATACGTTAGGTAGACAAAGTAAGAACTTGAGCTCAGCTGAGTGTTTGTGTAAAAAGAATATAACTAGTATTTACAGTTTTCTATACTAAAATACGAAATTAGTTTACTGCGCAGCTTGCTACGCAAATCACGTGTTATATTAGATTACTTCCGATTTATGATATAGTATCTAGAAAGTGTAGGAGTAATGGTAATTTGATAGTAGAGAAACTTGTATTTTATATTGCCATGTAATAGAATTTTTACGAAAAATAGATAGTTTCATGAATATAATTTCCATATCAAGTATATTCTAATAAGCAATGCACCTATCAATTTTATTTCTAAGTATATAGTAGGATGCTTTATTGTTTCTCATTTGACAATATTTATATATGTATATAAATTGTTTTGTTCGTATGTAGGAAGGGTAAATAGGCATTATTTTAAATCATTTCCGCACACCTACATTTTGATGAGTCATGTTTATCTTACACTACATAAAAAAGCCAGTTCAGTTACTAACAAACGTTACCTACATTAACTGTCTCGTGGCTGTCACAAGAATATGTGATATGGCGTATACATGTGTCCAATTAAGACAATTCCGCAACATGATATGGTTTACATATACACAGTGCTTCATCATGGTAACTCAAATCATGATGGAATACTAGTCCGAATTAAATGCAGAATTTTACTCAAAATTGCACATTCTTTGTAATCATTCATCTCCAAGCAAACACAAATAATGTTTACAATTTTCGCAATATAGATAGTTTAAAAATTTCTAATCTATTAAAAATAGATATAAATCGTGATGATTATTATACTAAACACAAATAGAAATTTTAAACAAGTTCCTGACCTACACTCAAGAACGATAGTGTCACACACACATACATTTCCAATTTTAATATCTCCAGTGGCACACCATAAAACATAATAAATAAAGAGAATGACAGCGTGCAAAATAATACATTTGTATACACGAGAATGTGTGTAGGTGAAATTGTCGTACAGTAAAGTGAAACGTTGCAAACATTTAAGTTTTTTTAGGCAATTTTATGTTTACTGATGTGAACAAAAAGACAAGCGCTAATAAATCTAATAACTCTGAAGTTTGATGTGTTTCATGCGAGATTTTTTGACCTAATACCATCAAACCGGTTTTCAGCAATGGTACACATTAATTTATGTATTTGGAATATAGTTTGAGTTTACTTATTGATTTACAATAGCAGATTGTTCCTACTACTCTTCTGCACATTTAGAGGTTGCATTTTTTTTTTATAGGAATGGAGGTCAAAAACGTGCCCTGGCAATATAGTGCTAATTTAGTGTGTAATGAATTCAAGTTTTGTAATAAATGTACTTAGATTATATTATCAAGCTAACATTGAAATTTACGCAGTAAATAACTTTAGAAAATATATAACTGTAAAAAAATTGTGATAACCAATTATTATTTATTAGCTAGTAAAAAGCTGATAGAAATTTACTGCTAAATATTGAAGGTTAAATTATGTTATTTATATGTATATTTGAATTGGTGTTTATAACTTAGTTTTATTATAAATTTCATTATATTTATAGGTAATTACATAATTATGTCTAATCAATTTTTAGTTCGCTGTAAGTTGTACAGAAAGCGAGCTTTGAGCATTGGCTAAGCCAATGCTTGTTAAACTAAAATGTGTGGGAACTATATATGTAAGTTGCAAATGTGTTTAGAAGGAATCAAATGTTCAACATCTGTATTTTAAGTTGATAAATATGTATACTTCTACGCATATGTTTTATAGTTGTTAAAAAATAAGGTTTCAATGATGTTAAAATCAGCATATTGGAGCCGGTAAATATATGAACAAAATATCTATAATTATTGGTTTAATGTGAAAATAACAAAACATAACACATAAAACTGATGCCGAAGAGAATACATGTATGATAAAGTATCTATAGCCACACGTTATGGGTACTAAACACCGTTTCTAATTATGTTACTATTCAGTCATAAGCGGACAATTCACGCTATGCAAATTATTATTTAAGTACGGTGTCATCACATTTATAATTTGTAAACAACAGTTAATTCGCGAATAGACAACTTAACGGGTTTTTGGTTTCGAATTAAAAAATCCATAATCCCGTCATGTACCTATTGCTATTTCTACACTTCAATTCCAGTGTATGCGAACGCATGATTACAACAAAAAACTAAATAAACCACAGAGATAATAATCGAAATAGACAAGATAATAAGTCGCATTATTGATTATTTCGAATTACACAAATTGTAATATAAATCTGATGTATTCAACGAAATATTGAAATCAGGAAGAATTTATTACAAAAAATAAACTAGCAAAAATTGAAATAAAAAGAATAAAATATTCGATTACATCAATCCCTCGGAGACCAGAAGAAGTCGTCCGAAATTTCTTGTCTATTCATGGTAACTTGTCAACTTCGATTTAGGTTCAACTACCTGAATATCTTGAACCACACCTGTTCTACCACCACATCCTTTGTTACATATGCTCAAGAAAGAAGGCAACGCCTCTGATATTTATTTCAGTTCAGGGTCGTACTGCGTGAGTTAGAAAAATGCATCAAACACGACAATGCATGATGACAATAAATAATAACAATGAACACACACCTACCCACCTAACTAATAACATCTGTAATTTGAATGGAATACAGCTTTAAGGTGTCTGCACACACACACACACTGGCATTTGACGTTTTAGTGTCGTGCACGAAGCTCACCTTTTACTGAATAGTTTTAAAAAATTAGTGAAATTAACAAGAATCTGCATACTGTCACTAACAATCAGTTACAAGTCAAGGAAATATTCAATACGCAAACCTACACATTGTCCCGTTGTATAAAAACTAAAATAAATAAAACTAAGCACATCAATCTCCAATTTTGATTAGTTTTACCTTAGACGAAATTATACTATAACTCATTCCTATTTATTTTAATTGGAGACTATATAAAAGTGCAAATAATTTCTAGATCGTACGTATCAATAAATTCAATTAAAACATTTAGATAGTATTAAAAGTCTAATTAATAATGTGTTAAAATCAGCTCATTTGATAACGTTAGTTTAAGATTTATTAATTTTAGAAAACAAACCTTATCGAAAACGTGATTTGTTATTTTTTTTAGATTTATATTCTTTATTGTATCAGTTTAATTAATTTTTTAAACAAAATAAACATTTTTTTCAATTATTCAGATAAATACACGAAGAAGTAAAGGTAGTCTATTTTCAGACATTTCAATGAAAATGTCATATAAATCATATATGACATTTAGCCAATAATATTTTTTAAATCTCATAATTAATATTATGTATGATAATAATTGTGTTTTAATAATAATATCGGCGAGAATTTAATTGAATAAAGCATTTATCTCAAAGCAAACAAATAAATAAATAAATATTGCACAACACAACGAGATATTGTAAAATATTTAATTGTTTATATGTATGATTGTTTTAAATTTATTACTTCATATCCTTTTTTAAATCAATAGTGAGTAGGTGTACCTTTCTATTTGCATTACGTTATATTTATTTGTATAACTGTGTTTACTACCCCTACTTAATTTTTGAGTAACGTAATTGTTGCTATGAACGTAATCTTATTTTATTATTTTATATTCCTTATATAAAACTTGATTGAGAAAACAAATACGCTATAAATATGGCAATGCAACCAAACTAGTTTTTTGTTTATATGTATATATATAAAATGTCTTTAACCTGGTTTGACATTGAAGCCATGTTTGTTATTTTTATTTACGAACTTTATGCTGTTTTTCTTTTATGATTGCGAAATAGTTGACAGTTGTATATTAGCAAATATTATTTGTATACATCAAAACAATTAAAAGAGTATTAGAAAGCAACCAGCAAAGGGTTACCTTGCGTTAAATTTTATAATAATAACCATATAATCTATGTTTGTTTGTGCGCTGGGTGTATCAAAGCAATTGTTTGAAAATGTAACAAGGTGTCTTAATTTTCAATAATAATTCAGTATGAACGACGTTGAATAAATAAAGTAATAAAATGTTGAGAAAATCCTACCTTGCAAGTTGTCGAGCATGAACATGAGAAGTTTATGAGTTCCATTTGATTCACTGTACAGGTTCATGATGTCCTTACTGAGCGGATTGCCGTGTAAATTTAATATATGAAGGTTAAAAAGTTTGCCCATTTCATAAGGCAAAATACGTAGGTAATTATTGGTTAGATTTAATTCCCTGCAAATCAAAACAAATCAATAATCTGAACGAGATGCTCGCAATAGAATGTGTATTTACCTGAGGTAGATAAGGTCCCCGAGTTCTGCTGGTAGTGAGCGCAGCTTATTGTTGGACAAATCAAGACATCGGAGATTGACCAGATGACAAATTTCTGGTGGTAATCGCGCTAAACAGTTGTTCTTAAGGTACAATCCCGTCAGATTCTCTAAATGCCACAGGTTGGGACTTAGGTTCCGTATAGTCCCTGTTATCTCCAATTCTGTCCAATAAGTTTTCTTTCCAGAAGCAACTTCTTCGGGAGACATGATAGTATAAGACCGCCTTGACGAATTACTTTCGTATTTATCTTTATGATTTCGAGGCATGTTAAAACCTGAACAAAATATATTCAACATGCTTAGAACTTGGGACACACATTTTTCCAACATTTTCAACATAGGATTTGATGTTACGAAAATTACTACAAATACAGTAACATGTAACTGTCAAAAAGAATGTCATTATTCCGTTGTTATGAATACAGTGACTCAAAAAAACAAAACACAACGCGCACTCTTTGAACCATTTTATTTCATGAATGATTTATTTAACATCATCTTTTAAAATACTTAAACATAAATATATATATATATATATATATATATATATATATATATATATATATATATATATAATACATTGAATTTTCTTAATAATAAATTCATGTATTTAACAACAACATGCTATTGCTTAACTATGTATTGAATCAGTTGTATATGAAGTCAATATGAATCTTACACTAATCACGTTTTGGATACATTAGATTTTTACTTTCTTATACGAAGTAATAAGTAAGTATTGTTTATTATAAAACTATTGTATATTATTTCAATTGTATTTTGAACATTGGATCTACTATAGATTGGGTCAATTGTATTTTGTTGTTGTGGTCTGTTGTTTTGAGTCAATTCATTTGGTTTATTTTATTTCTGTGGGTCAATTGGATCAGGTCAATTTTGTTTTGGATCAAGTTAAAAAAAAATTCCGTAAAGCAAATTTAACGCTACAAACTTAATTTTTTTTTCTCCATGTAATTAAGAGAGAAATATAATTTTGTTTTAATGCAAAAGTATAATTTTGAACGAAAAATAATGGTACAGATGTCGAAAAAAAAATGACTAAAACGTTGCTATATAACCTATATAGTCTAGATTACAACTTCATACTTATAAACATCATTGAACTATGATCTAAAGTTAAAAACAAATGCAAATCGAGCTGAGGCCAAAAGTAAAACAAACGACACAGGTGTTTGAAAAAATTGAATGAAAACGTTTCCACATAACCTACAACGCTTTCGATTGCAACGTACAGCGAATAAACATAACGCAACTGTATTTAGAAAACCATAAAATACATTTTCAAATACTAAAATTATAATCGTGACGCGTAAAAATAAGTCCAGCATATATTCAGAAATTCAACTACATGAATACACAAAACATTTGGGTGTTCTACATAAGATTTTATTTGTGGAAAATACTACAAATTAATTACCTTCATCTACCTCTCAAGTTAAGAATAAAAAATCAGATATATTTGAGTTATTTCAGAAAATATACAAACTCTTTTCTTCGTACACAACACTTTTTTCACTAGATTGCACTGACATTAGACGCGAAGTCGAATGTCGCAAGATAAACAATATGGAAGCGAATTCCCCCAACAACTAGTACTAAATATTACTGATTTTTTCTGTAGTCTATTCCATCTTACTTTTGTAGTAGCTACCATTTATATGATTTTATAAAGCTCGTTTTACACCTTGAGTTGAAATCAATTTTCAGCGATTAAGACAAAAAAAAATTCAGAATAAATTTAGACGAGTAATTTTAATGTTTTAAGATAATTACAAATCAAAATGAAATAAACGGCAGTAAATAGTAAATCTAATAAATTCTATGCTCACGAACTCGCATCAAATACAATTGTTTTTTTTTTAATACTTTGTTATTGTTAGTAATAAAGGGCAATAAAAATAAACATAGATACATTTACAAAATTTTAATATTGTCTTAAAATAACAAATTAACATATAAGTATGTAAAATACTAGGTGGGTGTACAACCTAAAGAGAATTTCCCAAAATTTGGCGAAAAATAGGTACACAAATCAGAATTCTGGACGTATCAAATCATACTCATATCAACAATATTCATTCAAACAAAATCAAATATTAACCGACTATTCAAATAACACAGACATAGACATAACGTGAACATGAAATATGGCTCCGTAAAAAGTAGGGTTAAGTTATAAAAGGCGTCCATTTCCTATTCCCATTCTACATCCACACCATCACGGAATTAAAACGTCAGTAATGCAACCAACATAAAAGGGCAACCTTGTCACATGTATTTTATTATGACCGACTCGTATGTTAGAGAAGCATCTGTTCACACTTCACGCAAAATCACCGCGTTTTCGCGAAAAAAACTAGGACTATCTCACAAAAAAATAAAATTAAACTTATCCTTCGAGTAGTACACCTCTGCAAATAAACAGTCACAGATCTCTCGTCACTTAAAAAATGAAATAATATATCGGATCCATTAAATAGTTTATAAAAACTCAATATTTAAAAAAAAACAAGATAATTTTACCAGAGATATTTTTGTTATGTACGAAGATTACTACAAATCCTTACCGATTAATACAGCTTAGATTAGATTTTTACAATGCATAACCGCACGTTTATTGAAATTAATCGGATCCTAGCGAAATGTAGCGCACAACTTAGGGGGTAGACATTGTCTACTCTTAAGTTATGCATATTCGTCAATGGGAAAATTGTTTCGATTGTAAAACATTAGATGTAAACAGTACTAGTAATTTTACCGCTTGTAGCATTACCAGTAATTTTATTGGTTTTCTCATGTAAAATTACTGGTTTTTTGCCGTTTATATATGTTGAGTCTACTTCATGAAATATTATTTATGTTTTCGGTAATTTTACATCAGTTATCGTGACAAAACATGAACAAAAATTGTGAGTATGTGTCTGGACAATTATCTATCCACTATATTATAATATAGCATTATCATTAAATATTAAATATTATACTACAATTTTTCGTCAGCAAACTGATTTTCTTTTCCTTTAATTATCTCACTCATTCACACAAGCTTAATAATTATTTGTTTTTTAATTTAATTTATGCGGTCATCAATTTAAATCTCTGATAAAAAATAATTCATATGAATACGAAATAAAACAAAAAATAAATGAAATAAAAATGGAATGAACTAAATTATAAGGCTATAAATTGCCTTTGAGTCGAGAGCTTCTAGTAAAAAAATTAATGTAATATACACATAGTTAAACGATTTCAATATTATAATTAATAAATCGGTAAAACAGTTTTCTTTAATTTTTACAGTTCTTTATCGGTTACGTAGAAAAGAACTTTACTCATCGCAGATCGAATCATTTTCTTTACAATTACAGCCAATGCACTATTTTTTTAATTCGACCTTTAAGTTTGTTATATGTTTAAAAATGCATGTTTTTCACATTTTATACTGGATGCCCATTTCAAGTGTTTTTCAAAACGTATGTAAAGACGGTAGGCACTAACGTACAAAACTATAGAATATATAATATATACGATTTCATTTTTTTTTTTGCACAAAAAAAGATATTTATGATCTTATTAGAGATGATGATATAAAGAGAGCAAGAAAAGAAATAGTATTTGTTGAAGACAGGCATCGGTATTTGATGTGCAAAAAAGATAATTATTAATGTTTACATACACGTAGATTACCGGGCGTTTAACCATCTTCTTTCGGCGGTGTGAACCAACCTAAAAATACACAAAAATTCCTACATTTATATCTATCAACAAACTACACAGCACAAAACCCAAATAAATAAAACACACAGGTTCAGACCAGTCCTACAACTAATGGCTGAAACTAAAAAGGAGTATATTTAATTTTCTACTGTAGAGGCTCTAGTTGCCATTCTAGATCTGGTGGTCTAATTTATAAACTAGATCTGAATATTTAATATATATATTTAGTTGAAACTAATAACCATAGATATTTACCATTTTTCTCGTGTATCTGTACAAGTGATTTGAAACTCTGTTGAGCACGGGCGAGACTGTATTGACCTTGAGGACACACTTTCGCGCCGAATTGTATCCGCGCTTTGCCTTTAACGAGTGTTGCAGATATCTGCATAATAACCGCTTCCACTGTGTATGCACTCGACCAGCCTTGTTTCGTTAAGAGTTCCATGCATATTGCGCCACCCAATAATACATAACCCCCTATGAAGAAGGAGACACAGTCAGCTGTTGCCACACATATCAATATGTTACATAACTAAGTTATGTTCCAGTGTACTCTGTGACGTACCTGATATAATAGGATGTACAACTCGAACAAACGGTGGTTCGAAAGGGTATGTGTCTTTGAAGAGCATATTGAGTAGTATCGAATCTTTGCCTTCTTTTTCTTTGAGCAGTGCTAAATCGTGACTAAGAGGACTATCCGGATCAACCGCCATTAACCGGATATTCCATTCGTATATTGAATCGTTTACAAGCTCGATTGAATACATTCGATTTTTGAATGAATCTGATCTATAGATATCGCGTAGTTCTTTCATTAAGCGGTCTGTGGCTTGTACTGATCCAGATACAGATCCCTATTTATATCCAAGAAGGAACAAAAACACGAATAAAATAGCTGCAGAAACTTAACGGAAAAACAATGAATTCTAACCCGAATTAAATCTAACAAATAACTATTTAATAAACAATCTAAAAATATATATTTACTTTGAGATAATCTTGTCGTTGATTCTGTCTTAACCGTTCAAGAGTCGCTAAATGTTCCACTCCCATTTCATCGGCTTTTGCTCTGTTATCTTCCATCTCTAGTTGAAGGTCTTCCTCAACATCGCTTCCATCCGCCTCCCCTTCACTGTCACCGACTTCGGCGTCCTCGCTGTCCACCCCTTCGTCTTCCATTGGCTCTACCTCGCTGGTCAATCTGGAGACAGGATGTGGCATCACAGGCAGGGTGAGATTATCGATGTCTGGTGGCTCAGGGACTGCGTGCAGTCGACATAACTCTCGCAGGAGAATGGCGACTTGGTGGATCACATGATTATCTCGGCCCTCGGTATTGCTGAGGATCTGAACAGCGTTTGTCACACTTGTTTCCTCCGAATCAGCAAACCATACTGGCGGTGTGTTTGGATACGTTTCCTGTATAGACGGAAAGGGAAAAAACACACATACAAAAGTTTATTATATGATTTGTTTAACATTTATTAGACAAAGACAATACATATATAGGAATATAAACATGGTTGTTTGGTTTTTTTATGAGTCAGTGTACAATTCTGACCACTGATTTGTTTGTCCTAGTATCCAAATATCCATTATTCTAAGGCATTTACCTTTCCGTAAAAGAAGTACGCATATAAATGTTTTTATTATTTAAATTGGAACAATTGTTTGTTAAATATTAGACGGTGACAAATAGGCTTACGAATTGCAATGAGTACGAACAAAGTACATAGTATTAAATTTCAATGTTATTTATTTACTTAAAATAAGTAAAACATTATAGTGATTACGCAAAAGTATAATTTTCAAAGTTTGAAACAAGGTCAAATTACTGTTACAAGACATTTCTTTTAAAATGTTTAACCTGATGGTTCTTTTAATCATGTGGAAAAAACTTTACTGTTATTAAACAAATTGATAAAATGCAATCACATACAAAAACGATCCATATCACACTGATAATCTGAGGTACATTACGTATGGACATGTTAAAAATATTGTAGAAAATATATTAGCAATGGTCTATAAATATCAGAAACGCATATTGAAACAATAAATTATTTAAAAAAAACATGATTCAAACACGAGTTTAGTAGCATTGAACAATTTGAAATAGTGCAATGAGGCCAAATCAGCTGTGGCCAGACTTGGGAAATGTCACGTTACGGTCTTTGTTTGCATTTTAAAAATATCTACGATTGATAACCGTACAAAACACAAAGGTCATGACAAAATCATATAATATTAAATTGACCAAATGAAAACAGTAAACTTACTGTGATATTTGCGTGGATTTCATATTTTTTTCCACTTTTTCCAATAAATCTGCAGCTTAGTTCGTCAACACTAGCTGACATTATCTGGAACCTCTCATGTTGTTTTGGAAATATCGATTCTAACGTTTTAATTTCTAGTTTCAATGTATTTAAACAAGCCATAAGATTCACAATTTTATTACCAAGGAGTGGAACAACTAACGCGATAAATAAACGGAAAATACAAAATATTGTTTTTGGTACTGTTCACTCCCAGACAAAATCAAAATGGCTGGCGGAGCGACGGTCGTGCACGACGAGGTGTAAACACATCGTACGGCCTCGGTTAGTTCCGTTATAACCCTAGGATTTTTCTCTAATAAACTATTAACTTTAAAACAAATAAAAACTTTTCTTTCGTAAAAAAACACTCAATTATTATCAATTAAAACTATAATTTATCCTCATATTTAAATAAATCTAAATTAGCAACAAACGAAAAAAAAAAAAATTTATATTTGTTTCGTATAGGCAATTGTCTTTACATTTTAGTGTTACACAATGCATAATTTTTTTTGTAATACTTTCACAATGCAATAATATTATTATGAACATTTTATTTATGCGTGGATTGCATGATTGAAATTTATTGACTTAGTTCCTAAATATAAAACGCTAAAAATAACGGTGCATTTCGATATTTTCACTGAAACGTGCCAATTTCAAAATCCATTTCGTTTAACTAAATAATTTTATGAACATGCGAAATCTATTCTCGAAATAAACTAAATAATAATTTGAAACTAACTACGTTAGGCACCAACATTGTTGCATTTTGCGACTTGTAAATGATTTTAAAGCTATTATTTTCTATAAATATATATGTATGTTTCTATATTGAAAATATGAAGAGGTTTTTAGGAGTGTATGAGATTGTAGAGCCACCTGGCCCATGGTTTAGTTTAGGGTGTAATGAACTTATGGGACACTTTATACCCTTTCAAGGACATTGCACTCGAGATTACCATCTGTATTATAATGGCCGATATACGCGGGTGTTTTTAACAACAGTTACCCACACTGCCCGGTTCAAAGAACGCACGAAATGTTTTTTTAAAGTTTTGCATTAAGGGAAATCGATAATGTTGTTTTAATTATAATAATTATTTAGTATTCATATTTATAGTTTCGGTATTATGGAACTGTATTCTTTCAACAAATAGAATTCTAAGAAAATAAATCAATTTTATAGTATAATAAATGTATAATATAGAATAAATTTATTAGAATCATTATATCAGCTGTGAGCTGTCGCATCTTTCACAACTGCTTTGTGTAGTAGAATGTAAACACAAAGCAAAGCTGGCGCTTACGGTATCTTGTAATAAATTATTGTTCCTATGGGACTTACCATGATTTACCCTAAATTTCTAAGGTAATATTGTTATAAGACTTTGAAAACTAATTTACTATGCTATGCATATCTACTAGAAATACATATGCGTTTTGATTAAAAAGAATGTCAACTTTAATGAATCTTGTATTACCGTGTATATAAAAATACCAATTGTGACATTATTTATAAATTAATCCGAGTGTAAATGCAACAAAACAATAAAACTGCGGGTCGTTGCCAAAAAAAGATTACAAGAGAATGCTTTAAATTGTTGAGCGCTGTAATCGAATCCAACGAAGACCAAAACTGAAGTTTTGACATTGTTGTTTACTTGGTCGATTAATGGTGACAGACTTTAGATTAAACGCAAAGTAATATTTTATGTTAGTTATCATATTTAAATATAATTTATTAGTTTTGCAATTATATATTTTTTTAAATTTTGAGTAGAAATTTAAAGCAATTTTATTTATACTTAAACGAGTATATTTATTTATATACATATATATATATATATATAAGCTACATGTTTCCAGTTTCATATATTATAAAATGTTTGTATGCATCATACTCGAAAATGCGTCGTAATTAAAAATTATGACGCATTTTCAAATAGTGAAATGTCTAAATATAAACTAATCAATTACTTTGAATATAATGAATCATATAATAAGCACAATTATAACAAAACAATACATCTTTGTATCATAAAATATATTATTCGACAATGCAATATAAAACATTTCTATTATTGCAAATTCGTTATAACACACATCCTGAAGCAAACGACTTGCTTTGCAGCTATGTAATGTTGGTAACAAAGCAGAAAACTAAATTTGCCACAGTTACATCAGCCTCAACACAGAGATATAGTTATTTATTAGTTTTTTATTATTTAAAATACTTGTTTGATGTATACTGAATCTATAAATAATTTTTTAATATCTAAACTTATTTTTTAATATATATTTTAATATGTCTGTTCATTGTGGGTAGTGAACGAATTCATCTTCCATATATATATATTTTTTGGAATTCTTTTGCTGGCACACCTGATTTATAAGAGCCTATACACAACTTGATCTTAATCCTTTTAAATAACTGTTCATTTTCGCGAATCGCGAATTGCCCAATACAAACGTTCGAATATATCGCGTATTTATAGTTAATTTTAATGGGCTACAAAAATAAAATAAAACGTTGTTTTAGACAAATACATTAAAATTCGTGGGCGATAATGATAAAAGATTGTACTGTTATATTTTTTTATTTTGTAGTTGTATGTGTCGCGTTTTATTAATATGAATTATTCGATAGATATTTTAATTAATGAAACTTTGATAGATGAGCTTTCATCTTGTTTATTTTTGCTATTTTGCGGTTTGTTTGTATAAGTTAGTGATTAAGTGTTATTTAGAGGATTGTGTTTATGTTAATTATTTCTTTTCTATTTTTTATTTATTGTTTTTGTTCATTTTTTAAACTAATGCATAGAGCACAGTTATACGTTACACATAATTATATGTTGTAATTGACGAATTATTATTACATACATAACTTCATGCCTATTGTCATCAAATGGGGTGGCAAAAAACGCTGCACATCTTGACAATCTTTCGCCGTTCAACTTTATCTTTACAGATTGTATTTATCAATTTGTTAGAATTTCGACCGGTTGTTAGCACCTTAAAAAGGTGTTCTCAACTAATGAATTTTAATATAATTAATCAGGATAAATCTAAAGTAGCAACAGAGCTATGTAGTGACTCACAGCGCTCGTGTGCTCACACGGGGAGACAAAATTGGTGATGCAGTAACTTTAGTCAATTTATATGAAAATTCAGCTTTTAGATTGCAATGTTCATATACCTTTCGGACAAGAATGTCGCATACACGTTCTTATACCAAGAAACATTCTTGATTTGCCTTTTTCTGTTAGTTATTTTTTTTTGCAAGTTCCTTTTTTTATAAAACACAATTCATTTTTTCTTTGCAAACTTATCATTTAATTTCTTTTTTATTCCATTTTTTATAAAACGCATTTCATTTGTTATTAATTCTTGTTTTATTTTATAATTTTTACTTTTTATTTGAAACTCGAAATTCGTAATGGATTTTTTTTAAATCTTTGATGACTAATCTAATAAAATAAGAGTTTTTTTTGCTTTACAATATTTAGAGATAAAAAAAATACAAAAGACGTTATGAACAATTAAATAGAGTAGGCACTAATTTAAGTAAATTTTTTGCGCATGTTCATTAAATTAATATAGTTTAATTGAGCTACAATTATTTTTAATTATTGTCTTTTAATATCATAATATGTGTATGTATGTATTTACATATACTAGATACTATATAAACTATATATACATTTATTTTATTACTTATTAGAAGAGTATCTATATGTATATAGGTATTGGAGATAAATAAAAAATATAGTTCTATATTAATTTTAAATTGGATTGTTTTTTATATAAAATAAACAAAAAAGTGTTAAAAATAAATATAGAACTTTCGAAAAAGAACGAAAACTTTTGTTTACATTATTAGTTTAACAACGTGAATGTTCTCTCACACTTGATATAAAATGAATATATTATTGAAGTTGTCATCCAAACAAAATACTTGTATTCTCCATAGTTTATTATGCATATATAAGTGCATGTTCTTAATAAAATATATCAGAAAATAAGAAAAGCATTATAGGATTTATTGATTTCATGCCATAAAGATTAAACAAATGAATAAAATTCTATATTAAATGCAGTTATCATTATCTATACTTCAGTTTTTTTTTGTACCTACATAACTTGTTGATGCAACACATAAAAACGTAGAAAAACTTTCCTTAATTATATTTGGAAAAATAGTTCATCATTTCACTGTAAACAGGATATTTCATTCATTTACGTCAAAAGTAGTATAATTTATATATTAATTAATTATCAAATGACATATATAGTACAGGTAGGTGACATTTTGAAGAATCAATAATATAATTTAACTGTAGCTGTCAAGCACCGCGGATTGTATATGTCTAAGCGTTATATTATTGTATGTATACGTTATTTTAGAACGCATGTAAGAATGTAAGATATTTTTGCCGAGTTAAATAAATCTAGATAAATGCCGCTATAAGTCCTACTTTTGCCAAAAAATGCAAAACTGAAATGCATTGTTTAACATTGCCAAAAACGGGAATCTATAAATAACTTATTTGGCAAAATTATTTGTTATCTGTTTATTAAAAATATATATTAATTAATGTTTGCACATATTTGGTTAAGAATTAAAACCATTCTGTCATCAAACCGAAAATTCCCACATTAAAATGATTTATTTTCGAGTAAATCTTATTTTAAAAAACATATTTTACCACCAAGTTGCAATTAAAAACTGTTTGCACACATTAATTCATCTGCAATGTATTTGCATTTTTCTAGACAGGAAGTCCTTGAGATTCTTTGCAATAACTAAATATATAACTCAACCCTAATACGTTTACTACAAAATTTAAAACGTTATTCAAGGCTAATGTTTATTGTTTCTTAAATTGTAATATTGGTACATGTTTAACATAACAATTCACAAATTAATATTTAAGGCAGAAGTATACGTTATTAATATTAATATATTTAATTCAATCTTCAACTGACTCTTTTAGCTTCTACAATAAATAATGTGGATTTACACAAATACATACCTATTGATGTTTCTGTGTGAGTAGTTTCATGAAATAAGAATTTTATAAAAGAGTAGAACAACCTTTACTTCGCCAATATTTTCTACAATTCCCATTTTAGTCAAGTGAAGTACTTACTTTGCCGTATTTATGTTAACGTTACTCAAGTACTAAGCTATTTTAAAAAGAATATACTAACGTTTAAAATTCCCCCAAGTTTTAATGGGTAAAAAATTAAACGCCAAGAAATTCTTGAAAACGAAATAATTAATTTTGTAAAATACCAAATAAAACACACAACTCGAATAACAATAAATATCCAACTCAAAACTTACGCAAACAAAAAGGATTCGGTGTAAAACAAGATGCTAAGATTATTGCAATGCATTATGAGTATTTCTGAGTCATTTAATCTTCGCGGATTATTTTGGGTATTTTCGGATCATTACCAACAGGGCCGTCTTTAGAAGAAACTTCATTAAATATACCTAGATATATATTTTATAAATTTATAAATGTAGAAGTAGATATCGTTAGCAACATCAAACCAATGTTTGAACGAATATTAACTAATTTTAACGGCGTTAAATTTTCACTTTTGAAAAAAATGTCAAGACAAACCAAATATTAGATTTTGTTGGTAGTTTCATAAAGTCATTACTAAAGGTCGTTGCTTTTTTTGGGGCCTCAATAACTCCGGAAATAAAGCGTCTAGTTTTAAAACACGAAAGACACAAATTGTGTACCTATAGATTATGTATACCAAATTTGGTGTTAGTCGGATCAGTATCTTCAGATTAGAAGGAGCGACCAATTTTTGTCTTACGAGCGACAGAGCGCCTATTAACATCCAAGTATATGAGTTATATATATATATTTAGTTTCAGAGCGATAAAAGAATAACATTTTCAATTAAAGTTACTTAGACACACGATCGAATGCTTGAGCTCTTCGGTACTATGTATGGTGAGCTAGAAGTGGTTTAAGTAGCCTTGAATACTACTCAATTCCCTCTTGCGTTGCATGTGTCAAATGTTCAGTTGAACGATATTGAATTTAGCTATTGTATAAACAGAAATTGAAGGGACTAACAAACGCAGCAAATGGTATATCTAAAGACGGACCTCAATCTGCACCAAGAATGAACGATCTTCTGTGGAGTCTTCCTACTCAAATAATCGGCGCTACAGAGGTCAACAACTCCCCAGCAGAGACCAAAAAAAAAAAACATCGTTTTTGACAGTGTCGTATTTTTTTCTCCAATACCACCGACTTCTCAAGTGATACCGACACTTTATTCCAACACAAATAATGCTTCAAATTGAATGCGTAATACCTAACCCAGCGCCACAGTTTAATGTTACTTATTTCGTAATCTTCACTTTGTAATATCTACGGAACAGCACTTTAGAAATTGTATAGAAAAATGAAAACGTTTTTGAACAAAGATAATGGATAGTTTAAATGACTATAGTTAACACTCTATTAGGTGATTCCAGATATGGTGATAAAATTACTAGCTATTACCGTTTGGAGTTTTTTTTTTAAACAATATTTTCATTTTATATTTGATTAAGTGAGTTGTTTTACAATTGTATGATTATAATTTTTAATAAATTGATATGATAATTTTAAAACATAAATCATTTTTATTTTCTTGCAAATTGGATGTGAAATATTGCAATTTTTTAAAAGATCATTAATAAAATGAATTTTATTGTTAAATGTATTATATAATTTTTTTTAAACATATTGTATTACGTTAGGTTTTTTCGTTGCGCGATATTAAATACTACATGTCACTATTGAAAAAAAGAAGCTAGCAGGCACTGATGTGTCTATTTAAAATAACTGTCGTCTTCGAAGTATCAAATCAAGATTTAAAAAAATCAGATAAATCATTCACAATTCGTTATGCTATTGTTATTTTTTATTCGCGAAATAATTTATTCAGCAATCTAATCGGCAATAGACGAACAAAATTGGTCTTTAATTATTTTCCGTAAATGGCTTGTGGGTAATTTTGTTGCGTCCTACGCCTAAATTAAATTGGGAACCAATAAATAATTCTTTATTTTTTAGGCTCGACTACCTGCGAACATTTTCTAGGATACCTCTGTCAGAAGCGGTGATATATAATATTTTTACAGCATAAATATAAAACTAGGATTTTTTTGCAAAATAATAACTTTAACATTTCTGCAACAGTATTTTTTTACACAAATGAACACATAAGTCTTTTCATACTTTGCCAATCGGCATTTGCTTTGGTCAGGTTAGTAAGGGTTCATATTTGGGTCGTTAAACTTTAGTTGTCGATAGATCTGAAGTTGGTAGCAGTACGAAATTTAAATTATCTTTCATTTACTATTCATTGTCCACCAACACTAACAATAAGAGATTAAATTACTTTTGATTCATAAAGTAATCAATCTAAACTATAATTATAATATTTTAGTTTAAATAATTTAAATACATTTTCGATTTATCCAAATTCATTCAATTAGAAATTGGAACAAATATATCTTATAGGCTCATTTTTTACAGTCGATAAAATTGAAAAATAACTGCAATAACTGTCATAACAAATTCGAAAAGCTATTTAAAAATGAATAAATACTGCGACATAAATAAAACAAAGCAACGCAAATGAATCTTTACGCGGTTTTTTTTTATCTTATCACGAATTGAATCTGCACACCACACCACATCCACATTTTTATCTGACGTGTACAGAGCCATGGATATCAGGCTTGCACACGTATAACAAAGATGAGGCTTTAAGTGTTCGTTTTGTGCGTATTGGTGCAAATGTGTGTGTGGTTGTTAGTGGTATTTTTTAAGGCAAAATTCTTCGGCAACGAATCGCGAGTGGGGATGGATGATGGTACGGAGTATAAGAGACGGCGTTGACCGTGACATTGAGAGCAATCCGCGAATTGTCGTTCACCTGACGTACATATACACTTGTTGCATTTGTTGCCGCTGCAAACAGGGTGCGCTTTTCGATTATTATCAACATGAGGGCAACATTGGCGTTGTGTTTCGTACTTTTTGCAAATGCGTTCGGGCAAGACCTGAGGCCACAGTCGTTCAGAAAACGTAAGTATATACTTAGTTATTTGACATTTTTCGACCCAATTCTGATTCCCAGTTATGTACTCCAGATAAAATAAAAATTAATTCAAAGTATTGCGAAATTATTAATTTTATACACGACAAAAATTCGTATTGTTTATAATATATACTTTTGGAAATTGAAATATTATGTTATAAACAAATATATTGCTTAATTGTGCTTTATTATTATATATTATAATATTAAATTTATTTTAAATAAACATATATTTTTAGAGAAGCAAGTTTTAGGGGTTGAATTTCAATTTTATTTATATTTTATGGTTTGATACATTTTATCGTAATTTTTGCTCGTTTATATCTGAAATTTAACATATTTTATTGTTAAGGGTTGAAAATGTTTTTGTTTAATTTATAACTTTTTAATTAGGTACTAAATTAGTAAATAGTATTAAATGAAAAAAATAATATAATTTCGCTGTAACAATAAATGAATCGATTCTTAAATTGGACGAGTGGTTATTATTTTAGTATTTGAAATTATTACAATTTGGATATTTATATTTAACTATACTTTTAAATACCTAAGCTGGAAAATGTGCGTAACAAATAATATATTTTTGTTAGATTGAATTTCTATTTTTTTTAATGGACTCTTTAACAAGCAATCATTTATTACTTATAAACAATACATTCCATTGAAAAGCAAACGTATATAACACATAACAATAATAGAGAAACGTCAATTTGACATTTTTACTTCTCAATCTCCAAAAATTTCTATCGTTTTATTGACAATAAATCAGAATAGTTGCGTAAATTCGGTAAGGAATTCCCGAAATTTCCCACAAAGATAATGTAATCGGAAGTTTGTTGTGATTGGAAGAATTTGAAAGTGAATGCCATAGAAGAGAAAATGGGAAATATATACTTAGTATATGTAAAATTGAAAATACAAACTAAAACTTGTTATACACTATACGATTAATTAATGCAGACCTAAAAAAGGTTAGAGAGACGTCAAAACTATGTATGAATACATAAACGTATCACTTCAGATATCTTGAGTATTTCATTTCACTTTCATCTATGTATGTATGTATGTATGTATGTCTTTTTCCGGTTGTTACACCTCTTGCATGAGAATCCTACGCATTCTCGGACACAATGTACGATTGTGTTTGTCACAGTTATAGGTGACAATACATCTTTAAATAATACGTGATCAATGCAACACTCAAGGTTATTTGATAAGAAAAATCATTTTTCCAATCGATGTTATACTATTTATAATAATAAAAAATATAATTACAATCAATTTAACGCAGTAAACCAAATCATAATGTTTGGTCCAGTTGCATCATTAGCACTTCACTCTAAGCAGACCTTAAAATGTCTTGTATATAGTAATAAAAGGATAAATTCTCATCTATATAAGAAGATTTACATAGGCAAATGAATGGTGTGAGAATGCGGGGTCGTAGTTAGAATAAGTGGATACATCTGATTGGAGAATAGTTGCGCGAAGGAAAAGCTGTAAGCAAGCGGAATAGAAGAGTGTTTATAGCGAGTTTGATGAATTTGAATGAAGCAAAAGACGTTTGTTAGGTTTGAGTTGAATGGCGAAAGATTGGCAAGGTAGGAATGGATTTAAAGCCTCTCTAAATGATGGGAATATGAAGTTATGTATGTATGTATGTGTGTATACTGTAGAAACGTATCAAATGTGTTTATTCTTAAAGATTGTAGGTCATTTTAGCGTTTAGGTTCACTGTAAAGCAGTAAATAAAAATAATTTAAGTTACGTTTAGCGATAGTTAGTGTAGCTTTTGCTAGAGTTCACTTAATGTTAGTTTGCTTAAATTAAGCCTAAGTGCAACCGCAATAACTTTTGCTTTCATTTAATCAGATATTCAACGAAATTTATTACAGACTGAAGTCTCAATTAATTTCATTAGCTCTCTCATAATAACAAAATAAACTAAATCCAATTCGCCAGATGATATAAATCCGAATATTGATGGGTGCGCCTAGTTACATTACAAATCATGGAAGCGGATGTCACATACAATAAAATAAAACTCAATCACACTAATTAAATCTTTTCGATTACATTCGTACAAGTTCAGCAAATCAATTAACGATACAAGGTAGATTAAATCACTTTAGACGTGATTATAACCACAAGATGTGTATTGGTGAAATATTACTACTCTGCACATGTTGTGTGCTTGTGTGATGCGTGGTGGTATTTTGGCGACAGCCACGAAACTGGTTAGTTGTTTGCAAACTGAGGGAAGTTGAATATATCTCATATGAAATGCAACATACGAAGCGGCGACGTATTTCTATACTAACTCAACCAGTTGTGTTGGATTCTTCACAATGTCGATTCATTATACAATCATATATTTTATATGTTGTGACATTCATAAAGATTGATGACCCTTTCAATTCGATTTGTACGAAATATGTCGACAGTATATTTAAATTGTATGAACTTCAAACATTGATTACAATTTGTTAGCTCTAGTCGAAATTATTATTACTAAATAAATTTTTATTTATACTATTGTATTTAGCAATTGAATTAGTCTAAATTGCGTGTGATATTTATGTCCATCGCCCACATTTTAAACTAAAACTTGTGATACAATACGAAACAGATTTACGTGGGCGAGATGAATAGTATGAGAATGCACTTTGTCCTCGGCATAAATGGAGGAATAAATGTGCGAAAGAAAAGTTGTGAACAAACAAAATAAAATAGCGTGTATGTAGAAATCCATGAATTTGAGTGAGACAAAAGGAGTTTGTTTGAATTGCGAAAGATTGTCAAGATACGAATGAATGTCAAAAGGGGTTTCTGCCACTGCTTTTCAAGGAAATATGTATGTATGTATCTATGTATGTATGTATGTATGTAATACCCGTACTTATTGCCCCATAAAGTTAAGTACATCTGTTGGATAAGTATACATTTTAGAAGTGCAGGTATTTTTAACTGCACTTTACAACAAAACTTAGAAGTAAATAAGTACTTTATCTTTGAAATTACAACACGTGGGTATTTGCGCGTTTTTTTTTCGTAAACGCTGCGAAAGTATCGCTAATGAAGAAAAATTACTAGGTAACTCAGAGTTAGCCCTGATTTAAAAACGTAACGAGTTCTTTTTCAACTACACTGAACATCGTTATTTTTAATGGTTGCGAAGTTAACAGGTGCGCAAAGGAAACAATCGAAAGTGTAGTTATGCTTATAAGATGCAGTTATCTATAATTATTGACCATTTTTATAAAATATTCTTTATTTAATTTTTACATGTTCAACTTGTAGTTAAGACTGTATATACCTAATGGATTTGTAAATTGTATAAAAAATATAAATTGCAATTTCATAATTAATATATTTATAATGCTGTTTCATCATATAAAAGTAAATTGAAATAAATAAAACAGGGTGGATTATTAATTTTAATATTCATTATGCAAATTTCGCGATTTAATCCTCAGCAATATAAACGCACTTTTGTAATCATCTTGTTCGCAACTAGAAAGATAATGATCACAAGCTGCGACGGAAATTAAAAAGATTTAAAATAAAAACGAAAACAAGGATCAAAACTGACCATTCCAGCTCATCAACTTTTTAGCTGTGATGGTGGACAAAACATTTCGCTACGCATCGTGCAGATTAAAAAAATGATTCGGTCAAACGGCTAACAAAAGAATCGAAGGGCATTGCTTTCATTAATATTATTCCTGTTGTTTTTGTCGGTTTGCAATTTTGACACCTAGTCGAATTGGATTTCTATTGTAATTTAGAGGTTCACAGATATGAGCGTTGTTTTAATGGTGATATGCAAATTAGTTTTTCTGTTTTGATTTTTGTAATTTAATTTCGTTACCGCAAAAAAAAAACGTGTAGTATTATTTCCTATTTGAATAAATTAAATGTGTTTCGTTATTTATGAATGAAAGTTTGTTTTTATATAATTTTGACTATTATTTTGATTCGTTGAGAAAGATATTAATTTAGAAAATTCAGTTTCTATGAAGGCTATTATTTTGTTTGTCACACAACCAAATATATAAATATATAACACCTATGTACTCGTATGTATGTTTGAAGTAATTTTGTTGCGTTTATTGTGAGATGTGACATGAGAAAAACTGTTGAACATCCCGCTGGTATTTGTCATATAAACGTGACGTGTACCTGTGTGCAACATAGCCGCAACATCACTGATACGTATCGTGAATATTATCAGATGTACAACACAGTACACACTCTGAATATATCAACGTACGTTTATCTGTCGTCTGTGTTCAAATATGACGTGAAGTTAGATTGCAATCTTTTGCAGATCCTTGAGAACTTTTTTTTATATTAGTAGGTGGAACACTGGATAACACAATCACACAATGTGACTTTGAAATATATTATACGTACACAAAACATTTGATTGAGGAATATGGAGAAAATAAATATTTTGATTTGCACACTATATTTGTTAGGGATTTCGTAATTGTTGTCTATGTATATTTAAGAAGATTAATGCCTTTGTGGTTTACGAATGGCATTCTTATACGTATAATTACGAAGGTATCTCATAAATTGACTATATGTTATTAAAATGTTTTTAATTTATTTAATATGTTATAATCTTATAATAAATAACGAAGTACATATTAAGGCATACCAAAATAAAATAAAAGTTATCCTGTTTTGGTTAACCGTGTAGATAGTATAATAAAACCAAATCAATAAGGGTTTTTCGCGTATTCAAATCTGCTACCTGGAAACATTGATAAATAGGCGCTTTAAAATCTGGACACTAAATTATGAGCAACGATAAAATAAAATAAAGCAACAGCATGAATACATATTAATAAGTGGACGCGGTGCGAAAATCGCTGTCGAAAATTCGCAATCGCTTGTCCAGATATGTATTGGAACTTGTTCTTAAACAACATAATTGATTTCATGTACACATGGCGAAAGAATCACTTTCATTTTCGACTACAACAAAACAAGTGTTTCGAAATTGTGTGATGAAGATACTTCATATCCATCCGAACAAAACGTAATTATTTTTTGTGTAATTTACACTTTAATTCGTCACGCCTCAATGTGTTCATTGAATAAAGAAGCTGTCATTCAAAATTCGCTTGTAGAACGAAATCTATTATATATATATATACATGAATAGTAATACCAAAAGTTTTTTTTTGTATCAAAATTAGTTGGATGATAGAATATATGTTTGATTCCACCGCACATAAACTACAATTGAAACTATTTTTTAACAACAGAGGAAAATCGTGCAATCTGAAAAGAGATTGAATCGAAAGAAGTGATAATAGGTAGTTTATTTGTTTAGATTTTATCTAATTAATTAAACGGATATTTAAAATGCTAATTATAAGTATAATTAATTCTTAACAGATGTTTTAAATTGGTATTATACTATAATCTTGCAACTGTATAATTAACAGTTGTTAAGAAAATGCGATTATAATTTATTTTTGAACCTTCCGAATCATATAATCTTTAATCCGATTCAAAACTGGATATGTATTTCATTTCAACACTACCAAATAATTATTCTCACGCCTTCATATATTTTCTCATTATATGCGGTGGAGGGGGGGGCGTGGGGTTATAGTTTATTTAATTTCAGGTAATTTATATTTTATTCAAATTCGTTATAGGTAATAAATATTTAATTATTATACATTCCAAGAAATAATCGTTAGATATGTTGAGTTTTTTCCCCAAATGGAAGCTTTTAAAGTGTGGTAGTTAACTTTAACCAATGTTGGACTTGAGAAAAGAACTTGTTCATAATCCAAATTTAATCATTCTGCGAAAACATTACACCGTATAAGTACAAAAAACAAAGGCACTAGTGACATACTCTTTACAAGACGAAATAATAAAACACTACAAGAATAATTGCAAATGCAATAAAAAGTTGTGCAATTGCCAGGCAGAAATGACTCTTTGCTCGAAGCGTTTCAAAGAGACAATTTTGTGTGTATTTACGGAGAAGTAATTGTAAAAATGTTATTTTATCGTTGGTACAGAACGAACACAGCGATGCCGTATAATATATAAATATTTTTTCAATTACACGCGCTTCCATTAGAGGCAATCGACTACACGGTTCACTAAGCACTGTGAAGCATCGAGGATCATGTTTATTGAAAGACTACAACTCGTCGCGTTACTCAATTTATCGACTCTACTTCAGAATTGCCATTTACATACATACATAAACCTTTCCATCTTAATTTCAACGGATTACAAACACAAATACAATATACAAAATTGTCAATTATCTAGAAAGGAACCAGAATATAGCTCACACATGCACGGATAGTAATTCAATAGAAGACACATAATGAAGAAATCTTTTATTACAGTATAAGGTTAATTAAAAACATTGCGTATTTTATACTATTGCAAATGTCCAATTAATAATTTAAATTCAACATTCGCATTCCAAGAACCGGCATAGCCGAATCTACATGCGAAATACATTTGGCAGTGGGAATACCGTTAAAGATAACGTTGGAAACCCTCAATGTTTTATTATTTTGTTTTTGTATTGGTCAGATCAAGAAATGGCCGTGTATCGCCTACCTTTGTATATAAATAAAATCGTGCATTGAATAAAAGTCAACCTGCTGGGTAGTGGGTAATACTTTTATAAATATTATGTTCCCAGTTACCACATGGACGGTTATCGGTTACAAAACGTTATACTGGCGGTAGCGTTTCGTGCAGATCCTTGAACTTGCACTTTTTGGTTAAATATAATCGTTTTCGCCCACAACGCAATAAATAATAATGTTTTTTTTAAGTGTCACCCATATATGCAAACTAGATAATTATATACAATTTCCTGACTAACATCCATAATAATAAAATTCGATCACTATTATTATGTTTTAATTAAACACTTTTCCGAGAATTCATGAATAATATTTAGATAAACAAGTACTCTTTTTTAAATTTAAATAAAATAATTGCGAGTATGTTGAAAAACTAAGTTTTGGGTTTTATCATTATTCATCGTGGTTCGTGGTACAAAACAAGGTAATCCATTTTAAAGTTTATTATAACAGTTGTTTTTCGCGGAGGGTAATTCCAAGAATCCTAAATTTGCGCCGCAAAGAAGTAAACATAAAAAAATTCCCACGGTTGCGATTTACGAAATTCTTTCTTAAACGCGTGTGAGCTTAAGTAAAGTGTACCATTACTGTTGGCGCACTGCAATAAAGAATGCAACTCAACGATTCTACGGTTGCGTCACTTTTTAAAGTGTTTCAAGATGGCCTACTACATAAAAACGAATTCGCCATCATCAGATAAGCTGCGCAAATAAAAAATCAGAGCAAAACTGTATATCACACTGCTGCAGGATTAGGATTCTTTAGTAATGCGTATTTCTAATCAAGAAATCAATTAATGTAATCTAAATGCATTGATTAAGATATTGAAAACGTTTAATTATTGTAAGTAACTATTCACTATAGTTGCTCCAGTGCAATTATAAGACTGTTGGACGATAAATGTAAATTGACATTGCCGATGGTGGGGTCCAGCTTGCAGCTTGTTTTCTTTATTAACATTGATATAAGATATGCAAATGCTGGTCGTAGAATTGCATGTGTGTGGTGGTCATGTAGTGATGAGATGAGCGGGTGAAATAACATTCAAGGTCTTCAGACGACAATGTATATTGTGTCACTGGCCGACAGATTTGAATCAAGAGCGTTTAGGAATTTATAATATACAAAAAAGAAACAAATGCGTAAAAATATATGTAGAATTATTTGAAGAAATATTGTCAAAGTATCAAATGTTTATTGATGGTTTTATGTATTTCAGCTTCAGAAAACCGAGACGAACGTGACTTATCCCATGAAAATCTCTTACGCCAAATACACCAATGGCAAGAATCTCTATTGCAACCCGGCGTCCAGCAACCAGTTGAACAATTCCAAGTACAGCCGCATAACAGCCAAGTTAGCAATCGGTACAACAATCAGAACCCATGGATACAACCAACTCAACCGCCTCCACAACCACCATCATACCAAGAACCAAACCAACCGGTTGACAACCCATGGTATCAACCCCAACCACAACCTCAACCACCAATCTCTCCACCGAATTCTGGTTATTATCCAACCACAACGAATCCCGGCGGTTACTATCCCCCTCCAGTATTGCCAGTTACCCCGTCACCACCAGTAGCACCAGGTAAAGATGAGATCCAAATTTTTTTTTTTACATTAACTGAGTATAATAATAACAACCACTCGCCAATCTAACTAATTATATGGATACTTATACGCATATTTATGTGGCAAATCTGTAAAACAAAGTAACTTGTAGTGCAGTGTGAAAAATTGAATTAAAAAGCTACATCTACTAGTATAAAGCTTTCATTCGCACTAACAAGCTGCGAAGAATGCAGTCACGGTTAACTATAACAATATATATCAAGAAGCAATAATGTAATAGTCTATGCAAATACTCAAGTGTTTGTTTATGCAAATAGGCTTTGATAGTGCTATAGTGGTTCTTTAAAATAATTATTGTGGCTGAATATACTCGAAGTTTACCCAGTTAAATCTATTGCTAATGGTTTGCTGTCTACTCATAAAAATGCACAGAAATTGACTATTTTGTGTAAATAAAACGACTACACTTGTTAGAAGAAAAAGACAAAACTATATAATCTTATAAAAGAAACTAGTAGTACTTTTATTTTTATTATTTGGTATTTAAAACTTTATAGGTCTTAAACTAAACATTATTTTACAAGCATAAAGTTTTGTGTAAAAAAGGTTAATCATAAAATATCTTTACTTTTAAAAAGCAAATAAATTTTAGTTGCAATATCAATATATCAGATTTTTCATGTTGGATTTGAACAAGCACTTCATATCTTTATGGTAAACTAGACTTATAGGTTCAATAAAATTTATAGATCGAGTTTTATTACACTAGTAACATGTTTATTATTACTAATAAATCATAAAACATAAATGTGCATACGTTTTAACACTCCATTAACATTTCTCAAAAAAAGTAATTATTTTGCATAGTTTTAGAATACAAAATGCTCTTATTTAGAATGTTAGTAGGCATTGTAAAAACCTAAATCCTAAAAGTATTTTCGTGTAGGTATTCATGAAAATATGAATATTTGAATTTTTTTACTTTTTGTTTGTAGAAGTTGAAGTTCTGAGGAGATTTTGTCTGCAACCTCGTGGTCAATTCCCTAGCAACAATTGCAACACCTATATTAATTGTTGGGATGATGTGATTATTGAGCAAGACTGTCCATCTGGTTTGGTGTTTTCTGAACAAGGATTCTGTGACTACCCTTACAATGTTAACTGCGGAAAACGCCTTGTACCAGGAGGTAAATTTTTATTTAAATTCAAACCACAACAGAAGTAGTCATAAACTATAAAAAGTATTGAATTTGGGTTGCGCATGCGTTCTATTTATAAACTCGCAACTTATTCTTCACAATTGTAAAGAGAATTTCAAACATATAGGCGCTTCAAATTGTACTTTTATTTTGTATCATGCCTTCTAAATCTGATTTACATATAGATGAATTATTATTATATATTAATCAGGCTTTGAATATATTATAATTTAATTCTCAATGCAAATATTTAATTCGTTCTTAAAAACTGTTGAATTATTGTTATTTTAGTAAAACCACCTCCAACTTTGGAACATGGAAAATGCCCAAAAGCATCTGGAACTTACAGAAATGCACATAACTGCAGTGAGTTCTTCGTTTGTGTAAACGGGTCACCAATCAAATTTTCGTGCCCAGCTGACTTATATTACAGCATAGTAAGTATTAAAAAAAAACAACAAATACCAAATCTAAATAAATATTGATTTATTAATTATTTAAAATATCTATTATTATTTTTAGAAACTAGGTGTGTGCGACTACGCGTATAACGTAAACTGCATAAACCCCCGTCCATTAGAACCATCATACCCTCAAATACTTCCATACCCAACAGAACCTCAACCACCACCAACAAACCCTGGTGGTCTACCCCCACCGAAACCAATCTACAACCCATACCACTTGCAACGTGTTCCAGCAGGTATACACATTGTAATAAATCCGTTAATCAATTTATTAAACACATCAATTTCAGGTTTATTAGATGATACCAGATCATGTGTTCCAAACTCTGTATACCGTTTAGTACCAGATTGTTCATCAGTCGCACTTTGTAGACACGGCAAAACGGAAGTGATCACATGTGGACAATACACCGCTTATGATGCCCAGAAGGGTGAATGTGTACCCAGACATTTAGCGCAATGGTAAGAATTATAATATATATTTTAGATCACTTGTTCACATCTATTTTTTTCGCAGTTAATTTCAACTAATTCAGTTAAGAAGAATGACGAAAGTTACGTTAGGACGAGGATACGTTTCCGAGCCAAAATGACGTATTTTAAGTGTGTGTGCTTGTAAATCTTGCCATTTAGAGTGATTTAATGAGACTGCCATACATTTCCATGAGTATTTAATTATCTGTCGTGTGTTTTCAAGTCAAATATGTACGCGTATTAATCGTAATGATACATTAATATGCGTAAATAATTATAATTTAGAAACTATGTGACTTGGTGTTTTGTATAGTCTATTTCATGATCAAAAAAGTACTTTTATATTTGATTTAGTAAATAATTGTTTTGTTTATGTAATAAATATTTGTTTGGGTGGTACTTTCGGTCATGGAATACACAATACTAAGTTTCTAAATGGGTTTGGTGTTGGAATATTTAGTTTAAGATTTTAGTATAATGTAATATACACACGATTTTTAAATAAATGTCATTTAAATAAACCCAGTATTAAATATTTCTTTCATAACAGTTATAATAAAATAAAAATTCTAATATGAGTTAAACGGCAGTATATTGTTTTCCGTCATTTTTATTCATTGTACAAATAATTCAAAACAGTTTTCTAAAAACAACTTTCATACGCACTTTTCATTTCTAATACTTATTTAAACAAGTAATTATAGAATTTAGCATAATTTCGTCATCAAACATTCCAAATATTTCATTACTCTAAATATATTATGATTACTATTAGTTGTTCGTAATCGAATAACTATTACGAAGAAAGTTTGTAAAATAATTAATTAATTAATGAATAGTAAATCGCAAATACCAGCAGCTATAGACAACATTGAATTGTGTTAAGTAATGGAAAAGGCGGAAATCAGAAAGGTTATTTGGGGCCGTACCTTCTGTATATGCAAATGAAGTAACATCGCACACTTCTTTTAAAGGTGAAGATTCACTGTGCGCATATGAAACAACCAGTCGTATGTATGTATGTATGTATGTATGTATGTATGTACAATATAATCACAACAATATTTAAATCACTGTGAACAAAATGTCGCGTCGCTACGGAGAAAGTGTCAAATGAAAAGATTTTATTTACATAGACAGGGACGTGCTCAATGAATATCATCAAATTTTAACTTTTGCACAATTTATATATGCTTGTGCGTGCAATGAATTACCAAGTGGTAAATTATATATTCAAATTAATTCGTTTATTAAAATTATCATTGCCAAAACTGTTCTTATATAGCCTATTTAGTGATTAATAATTGTTAGTTAAGCTTTGAAATTGAGCCATAAAATCTAGACTGTAAAATTGGATTATAAAATGAAGTTACTAATGAATGTATATATTTCTGAGCCTGAGCACCTTTATCATAATTATAAAGCTAAAATTATTGAGCTGTAAATCCATAAAACGTGTAATATAAAAATAAAAAGCAACTTCTTGATTGCATAAGAAAGTTGTTACATCGTCCAAGTAAAGCAACAATCATATTGTCTTCCTTGTTATGTGTCATCGTTCATCGCGTTTCAGTCACTTGAGGAATAAATGTATTTGATGAATTATTAGTTAACATCTGGCATTACTTCTGCATATCAACGAAAATTCATTAATCATGCATTTTCATTCTACACTTCTCATGTCGTTAGTTTCTGTACGCCACAATTACACGTTGTAGTTTTAGGAAAACAATGAAATAAGTTATTATTGAGAACAATACTTTTTTTTTAAATAGGTCAAATTGTCTCATTACGTTACCAAAAAACACACTTTTATATTGTAAACTTATCGCGATACTCAATTGCGTCATAGACGCACCATAATTGTCTCTGAATTTTATAGAAAAAATAGACAATTTGAAATAAATCTACAATAAAACCTATAGATATTTAGTTTTTTTCGCCAAATATACGAAATTAAACAACTCTGACTGGCAAGCCCGTCTCTGTATTTGCACTGAGACACTTTCACATACGGACTAATGTTAGACTTAGACGAGAAAAAAATCATCAAAATAGGAGTGTTCTACTAACATACCGACTTCGACGCGACAATGAAAGGGTATAGCATAACCTAGGCATACGGGCCCGCCTTTGCACTAATCATTCCTACCACTACAATAGCAGAAATAAACAAATTAATGAACAACTTCCTATGTACAAGGCAAAGCTCCGACCGACTGCCCCAAAAAACTAGTCGAGTGTGTCACAGACAGCTTAGATATATGTAACGATAATACAGATATCTGTTTGTGACTATAAATCATTCCTTTTGTCTTATTGTTAACTAATTACAACTTAAAATTTGATAAAGAATTTTGGACGTAATCAAAAATATATTTGTATCGTAATATATACATAAATATTAGCTAATAATATTTTTTACTTTCTTATACGAAGTAATAAGTAATGTAATCATGAATAAAATTGATTTCGCGTTTGAACTACACCTTTTGACCTTCCCTGAATCAACTCTGACTATTTTTGAGATGACGCCTGTGGCTGTGTGTGTACTGTGTGTGTGTGTTGCCTATATACACATGCATAGCTACATAACCAAAAACTTAGCGGCATCAATTAATAGATAATAAATGCACTTACATTATACAATACACCCCATCCTGACTATTAATTGATATCACAAACGCTTAAAAACGTTTCAATTGCTAGTTTTCACATATTTTCGAGCTGTTTTCCCAGTTATCACACAACTATCACTGCACAAACAGGTACACCATATCTCATGTTAAGACATATTTTTAAACTGACACTAGCTTGGCTAGAACAATAAAGAGGGCTAAATATTTATCTGTTATGTGTATTACTTTAAATATAAGTAAATATTTTAACGTTTAAATTGTCTAGTTTATATAATTTCCAGTTTTTTATTGAGTTTTATACACAAAATAAAGTAGATTCCGCTGATAATTAAGACGACGAAATATGTCTGTGTGTGTACCTATAGCCTAAACTATTGAAAGTAAAATGATGAAACTTTAAACTTTAGTAATAGAAGCGTTTCAAAGGTTAGTAAAATATTAAAAATATATATATATATATATATATATATATATATATATATATATATATATATATATATATATATATATATATAAATATTTTGTTAGGTTTTAAGTGCATTTGAAAACTAACAAATGTTAATAATATAATAATTTCTAATGTAGCGTAACGAATAATTATATTTTCTTGAATGTTTAAACATTTGTATTTTAATGCCCTTCTTATCTAAACCAAATATACCTACTACGTATAAGAGAGTCCAGTGCAATACACTGCAGATGTTTTAATTACTACATCAGGTCGAAATCATTAAATTTTTAATGTCATTTAATTTTTTGTTTGGATTTATAGAAGATCAAGTTTAGTAGGATAAAATTAAAAAGTTTATTGGATTAGATAAATCTCCGTAATATGTTACTCAATATGTTATAAACTTTTCGGAGAAATACTAATTTTTTTATGTGCCACCTGCTATATATATATATATGTAATAATACTTTAAAAGATCCGGTTTCTCTAAGATTACAGTTTGACATGAATTTGTATTGCGGATCACAAATTTTACAAATATCAAAAGAAAAAACAAACTACAAATATGTTTACGGAATACGTAAACACATTTTACGTGTCCTTAGAGACATTTTTAGGGAATTCTACAAATACAAATTAATTTAGTTTAAAATGACCAATCTCTTTTGCAACAACTTCCACTGATGATAATACAAATGAATTGTTTATACATATATATTGATTAAAATTGGCAAAATGTCAAAATGTTTCACGCGAATAAAACTTCACTTTAATTGAAATTCAAATGCTTTTTCCACATACATACCTACATATAACTTTCTTTGTGCAACGAGCAGTATGCATTACGCGTGAAATAATAAGTTAATAAATAAAATAGGTAAATAAGTACTTAAAAACTGCGAAATGTATCTTTAAAAATCTAAACCAAATACATATTCAGACACCAGTTCGTGGCAATACAACATTGACCGAACGAATCGCTAAGGACATCAATGATTAATTGGCCTTGATATTTTTTGTGAGCAGTGAAAAAGCCGCTGGTAATTCAGGACTTTATCACTGAAATTCTCACGCATTTAAACAATAAATAAAAATAAGAACCATTTGTTATATTACTCCTCTTTACCAAATTAAATTACCTTGATAAAAACATTAAAATGTTTAAAAATGACTCCTTAAAATTGCTATCCACTTAAATAGAATGCAGAGGATGTAATTTAGACGAAACCAATAATTATACTTATATATGAGTTGTGTTTGGTTGTTGTTTTAAAATGAGAAATAAAAACTTCAAGGTCTATGCACATCTGTATTGGTAAAATATTTTAATATATTCTCGTTAAATCACTTTCACTGTACACGCCCAACTTGAGTAATGTGGTCGGTGTCAGTGTGTGATGTAGTTTCATGGCATATGAGTGTGCCGTTTATGTTGACGTGGCGATCTTGCCACCACTAAATTCATAACCGAATTCAATTTTGATGACTTGTTTCATTAGTATGCTGTTTTTATGAAATTCGTTTTTAATCAAATATAGCTCACAAAAAAACATCTAAATTTAAATACTGGTTTGAAATGTATTGAAACTAGATAATTAGAAGCATGCGCATTGCTCGTCTATTTACTATAAGCTCTAGTTTCTTGGGTGAACAATTCGTTTTATGAGAAAATTGGTAATGAAGACTATGTTGACATTTTTTGCCTAATTTCATAGTCTTCCTACTCATAAATTTCTATGCGCAAGCAAAAAGAGATCGCATTACTTAACACAGTTATTATGCGCTTATTACTTCGTCATTGTATACATAAATAATATATAATTTAAATAATACTTCAAATTGTTTATGCTTTGGTTATACTAAGAAAGTTAAATTAATTATTTATATAAATATCCTACCAAGTATACAACTGGAAAGAAGATGACTAAAATTATACTTTTTTAAAACTTATGTAATAGTACAGGAAGATTAAATAAGATTAGGAGAGATTATAAAGTTAAGTTAGTTTAGCCAAAGTGAACTATAGTTTGTTTAATAATTTTTTCCATGAATTAAAATTATTATAGTTACTAAGATGTATAGGTGTATTGTAATAACGTAATAAATATTTATAAATGAATACATTAAAACATATTCTTTCTTCAATAACAATAATTTTATAAATAGATTTTTAATATTGAAAACATCCAGAAACTTGTTTAGTTTAATCTATAGTTCCGATCACACTTTTTCTTTTACTTGTTAAAAGTCAAAACAAATTTAAAGTCATTATACTAGTGAAAGCATTTCTGTTTGTTTTATCATTTTCGTCAATGCTTTAATTTATATATAAATAATTTTGGAAAAACCACAAGTAAATATATTGTGCTATAAAAAGATCTATTTTAATTTCTAAACGACTTTAAATTAAATATGAATTATGAGTTATGAACGCTGAAATAAGAGAAATTTTGTGCAGAAGGTTAAAATTGACAAATCAAAATTGCAAAATGATTAATTATTTGTCAATCATAATATTATGATTATAATATTTATGTCAATATTATAACTCGTTGGAAAATCAATGATTACACTCTTATTAACAAGGTGACTGATCGTAAATTAACCTTCATTTTATTTGGAGCAATGACGAACATATCAAAGTGCACATTTTGTTATATAGCAGCAATGTCACCGTTACATAGGCGTTGCTGTGAGTGATCCAATTTGTAATTACATACATACATAATTGTACGTAGATATTTATTACATATTAATAATTACAGATGCTGGTTGTATACTGCGGAAATTAATTGAAATTCTTAAGCATGTTTGTAATTTATAGCTTACAAGGTTATAAAAGTGTTCCAGATCATTCTATATTTATTTATAATCCGAATCTATTCTATGCTTTTACTTAGTTAAGTTGCAAGAGAAATGTATAATATATTTCAGGATTGGTTTATTTTTACTTATTGGCGAAACCAATGCTTGTTTTCAAAGAAAAACTATATAGATGAATGCATGATCTATATATTGATTTTCACGGGCAAATCCAATTTTTAATGTCATTGAACTTTATTTTAAATATTTATTGAAACTTTCACTCGAAAAATAGCCTTAAAATATTTATAAAATAATGAATTATCTTCAGGCCTTTCTTTAGAAAAAAATTAATCATGTTTCCGTACATGGAAATTTTTACGTTACCTATATACAGATGTTCTAAAATAAACCATGAAACAACGTTCTTAATATTAATAAACTCATTTATAGTTTTCTCAATTTGTTTATAATTATTATTATTATTATTAGTACATAATATATATCCGTAGAGTTCCAGAAAAAATTGGAAATGTATTAATGTTTATTTAAACACGAAAATAATAATATTTATGTACGATGACTGACAGACAAATGAATGCCTAAGAGAATATTTAAAATATCATAAATCATATCTATAATTTTTAAAACATCTTTAAATTGAGAGAAATTTATGTTTCTTTGAATCCAATTTGAGCATGCATTTTAAGCACCTCAAAGGATTTATGAGTATGACCCCGATCGGAGAAGTCAAGGTGTGGGCTTTCATCTGTATTATAAAGTAGGTAGGTATATCAAATTTGGGGATATTTATATGTAATTGTTATCTGAAGAATAAACTGTTTATATATTATGGATAAATGTGCTTATACGGTGGAATTTAATAGAAATAAAATCGACAAAAGAATAAGTTTTTTCTAGAATCAATAAAGGAAGTTTCTTTCATTGATCATGTATGTATTTACGTATGTTATAAAAAATCAATAGTATAATACCTTCTCGTACAAGTTTCAAGAATACTAATACACTTGCTTATAAGAATATTAATGAAAATGCGTATATCTTTTATAATAAAAGACAAAAATTCACCGGAAAATCAAATTGAATTGTTTCATAAATGTTTATTTAAAATAGAAATAATATTCGATTACTAGTTTGAGAATGTAATTACGTTTTAAAACATAATATTGGTTTTTGGTATTTCACAAAGGGGAAAATATATAAATGTTAATTAAAATAATAATTGGGTATGCACGTTAACTTCTTCATTTACATACATACTCATTAATTAATATCCTGATAATTATTTTTACCTTTCAAAATTGTTTAATTATTTACCAAAAAACGCAAACTATTCGTCGAAATTCTCAAAAACATAGTGCGTAAACAATTACAACAAAAAATTATATTTTAACATAATTTGTTAGTAATTAAATTAATTAGCGCTAATCACTAAATATATTTAACCAAAAGTAGATCAACGGAAATTCATTTCCAAACTGACACACTAAAATAAGAAACGATTATTGTCAAATACCTATCAGCTTATTGATTTTATTCGAAATAACAAAAATGTACACACATGTTATAGCGTAATAAAATGACGAAAAGATTTATTACAGCGGTTGAATTATGAAGAAAATCGTACGGAGGTGTACCGCGATTGCCACACCGTACATCTTGAATATTAAAGCTACATTTTACATAACACTCATTTCATTTTTCGTGTGACGTAAACGGTAAAGTCCTTGTCACGTTCATCAAAAACAACAGTTATATCGGCCACGTGTAAGTGCATGTAAATATGATTATCGTAATAATGTGGCGTTGTGAATCTTTAACAAGCGACAACCACCGTCACCGCCTTGGCTTGGCAAACCGATAGGAATCTTTTCGTGGGCTACTGACTGCCCATCACAATGCTTATTCTTTCTCCCACGACATCACCGCCACACCGATTTTGTGCAATATACACTTTTAATATTCACTGACCGCTAAATTTGTTTAACGTTTCTCACACATCATGAAAGTAGCATTCAATATGCTACACAAGTTTCCTGTATACGCTCAATATCCCAACATTTATTTCGATCGAAATACGTCGTCAATTATTCAACACTACAACTAGGTATACCATACGGCAACAATTTAAATTAAACAAAAATATAGTAAAACAAATCTCTCCATATACGTATAACGTACATATATAGTTTGATGAACCGTAAAATTGTTCCAAAAAGGAAATTGCACTCTAGATTTTAGCGGTATCCTGTTTATACTTGCAACATGTTCTATTAAAGTGAAGTTTTTGCTTTTGCTAGACGTGCTAGACTTTCGGAAGCTTTATTTTCTAAATAAAGGTTTGACCTTAACTAAAATTGCACATGTACGAACAGATATACGCATGCGCGTATTTATTTAAATTGAAACCTAATATTGTCGCTCAGTAAATATTTTACTGATAAAAGAGAAATCAATTATTTTATTAGTTATAAGTCATGCAACCAAATCTGCATCGTGCTGATATACCTCACGAAATGTCAATGTTAAAGAGATAATAATAAGGCGTATATTACTATTAATAATTGCAGAATTACACAACCTATAGATCGATGCGTCATTTATGGATTTTATATGCACGATATTTTACAAATTGCGCTGTGAAAAACCTCAACACTTTTACAAATTACTTTAAATTAATCATATAACATTAAAACTATTTCCAGTACTGGAAATCGCATCTAGAAATCACATTTACTATTCTTCATTTATCTAACACAAAATATTCAGCGATCTTGTATATACAATTTTTCCGCACATTTATCATGGATTTTAGTTCAAGTTTTCACGGATAGAATTGATTTAATACATTTCTACTTTCAACACTTTAAACGTCCTGCCATTTATCATAGAAACAGTGATAAATTACTCAAATATTACATATATAGATATAACATTCTTGATGTACTTTATTTATTACTTAGCAAAAAAGTGACTGCTTTTAAAATGATGCGGGGCTTCATTGTTTAACTGCGCAACAAAACCAGTGTAAATTTAAATTAAAACCATTTTTTTTTTAAATAAAAACAATTAAGCGTTACATAATACCGCAAGACACAAACGCATTTATAAATTACAAAACAATACATTTATATTACGTAAAAATGAGATGGAGATATGTTTGTTTGACACTAGACAATTTAATATTAAAACATAATTGTATGTTATTTCCATAGAATTACAGCGAAATCTATGTAATACCTTTTGAAAATAATTAAGGTATATGAGATTGTCCATTGGAAATATTAATATTTGGAACTAAATGTAACAAAAGCTTAAATAAATATTATTTAACCTTGATATAGAAATAATAATAATAAAAGCATATAACATTGACATTATATACCTAAAGAGCAAAACAGTATAGAAATCTAATGTTTTGTAAAGCGTGTAATTTTACGTATGCGCATATGTAGCTGTAGAAACTAGACCGGTGTACGATTACAATTGAAATCAAACGCTGTCAACAATCGTCAAGTGCGTAAGAGAAGGTTAGGTTAGCCAAACAAGATGGACAGATAATCATGTATGTATGTACTGACACTGACCATGAATAGTGGATAGGGAAAAAGTAAAAGTAGACTCCACTACCATAATAGATTTTCGCTCAAATGATTCATTCATAAAAACAGATTGCCAAAGGGTTGTATGAACTTATCCTAGAATTTCAGTGCTTATTTTGGGCACCAACAGTACAATTACAGTTATAGTATAGACGTTTTACAACTTAGTATACGTGTACAAATTCTCACAACTAAACTTTAAATAAAATTCTGATCACATATGTGTGAATGTAGCGACTGGTGTAAATCAAAATAGACATAGAGTTAGACACAGACACCTGCCGACGTCCCCACGTTACTCAGTTTTCAATATGCCCTTCCCATTTCCTGGCACGACAGTCGACGTATTTAAAAAGAAAATCGTGACTTCCTTTTGACTGACAATAAAGGTATTTGATGTGCGTTGGACACGTACATAGGTTTCAGTCAACGTCATGCTCGACCATATTACCATACTTGGCTCTCTTACAAAATAATCGCCAGACATCAATCTTGTCTTTAGTCTTTTACTGTCACTCAGTGAAAAATTGCTTCGATACAAGATGGATTTCAAAGCTTTTGTTTGCAAATCGAAGTATTTTATTATGATAATTTGATTTCAAAGAAATATGATACATCAAAAACAAAATGTATATACGTTTTTCAAATAATCGACGTTTACGTTCTATGCGCTTACGTATTTTTGATGTAGTATAGACAATTTATGTGTTATTAAAATAAATATGAATTAACTTTAAATCATTATCTGTAATGAGTTAAAAACTAGTAATTAACGATTTGCTTGTAGATATGTATAAGTTTATCTATTTTTTTTAAATGTAAAATTCCATATTGAATTTCAAATTTTTTAAAAGGTTAATCGTAGTAAGCAGATGTACAAATTTATAGTGAAATGTTCGTAGCGTTAGTAAATTTATTCATGTTAGTAGTATTGCAATATTTTAAAATGTCAATGTCAAAGTAAATTCTTGTTGGTATCCTTCATGTGGTAATTTATGTTATTTTCCACAAAATCTATTCAAGTAGGTTAAGAGGGCTTTAAAAACAATTAATAAACAATTATATCGCTATATATAAAATACAAATCGTCAAAAAACAAATTGTATATAAAAAGAATAGTTTATAATAATAATTGAATGACTGCATAATCCCAACAATTAATAACGAAATGTTATGACAACTCCATTGGAGTGATGCCAGCGAAGCGTTTCAAACAGCTTTAATGAAGAATGCTTTTAAAACCGCTAATGTCGTACGGTTATTTATTGTCAAGTAACAGAACTACGACGATGACGAGGAAATAAAATAATAAGACCATTGCACAACGTAGAAATGATTATATGCATACAGTTATTGTAACTGCACTGTATATTCATAAATGTAAAAATACATCCAGTGCAAGACACAGGCTGGTATACATATAGTATAACAGACTCATAGACTTAATAGGGAAAATACAATTACATTCCGAATACGTAGATTAATCATCTGGATCAATCTGACTCACGAACATTATTAATATATTCAATAATTTTATATAAATACTCAATTATTTAAAGTCTTAATTCGTCCATTTCTCAGAATTGTTTTCAAACAAAATGCAAATCTAAATAGTTGGGTTAAAACAAAAAAAAAAGGCAAATCTTATACTTTCAGAGCAGTGCAAGTTTTACTATGATGTGTAAAAGTTGTACTGGTAGATAAACAACGTTTCCTCATATATTTATATAACAAACAGAGTGTATATAAGTATTGTTTTAACAGCTTAATTATTAATTAAGTGAGTTTATGTTCGTGAGTAGCGCGATGGGAACGTTGAGTAAACAGTGTAATGGAAAATATGTTTGATGCGCCTAAAGAACAGTAAAGTGTGTGCCGTAGCGTATCGTGTCACATGTTGTAGAAAGATTATTAATAATAAAACAGATAAACCTTATAATAAGCAATTTTGTTTATTTAAGTAACACCCACCAAATATTTTTGATTCTTCTGTTGCTTGCTAATCAATTTTAATTAAATATAATTATTGGAGGGTTGATGATAATATGAATAAAGTATTTTTTCGTGTCGAGAATGATTCATAAATAGTAAAAACGTATTTCATAATAAAATTGGAATTTCAAGGATTAAATGTAAATCATTTTTTTGTTTGTATTATACATTTATATTCGTAAGCTACTTTATATCTTGCAGTCGTTTTAAAGGTGCGTTTAGTTAAAGTTACATTAAAATAATAATGTAGAATTCTAAATATAATAAAATTCTATAAATATATGTAAGGTTTATAATTTGAAGCAACTGAAACATTGCTGTTTTTTTTTGTTAAAAAACATCTATAACCTGCTTTGATTTTTTTTAAGCAGTTACCTTTACGTAACACACATATGTATATAAAATTAGCCTCCATCAGGGTCTAATTTCTGCTTTGGTTCAGTATGCCAGCAGGACAAAAGTAACAATGCTATTATAAACCAGTCCCTCTGCAGAATCCGGCACATCTTTCACATGTAAATGTGTGTGTCCAAGCCAAGGAGAACAACTTTTCATTTCTTATGATTCTAATCTTTTGTGTGCACTTGTCGATTCTTCTTGGTATGTTCTAAGCCTCGAGGGTTCGTGGTGTTACTCCACGACTGGATCACCGCCGGCAATCCTCTATGCTATGGGGACTTCCTTCTTGAGTTACGGTTACGCGGATTCTGTTTATTAGGATTAGGAAGCGTGTTTGTCGTTAATAGATTTATTGTTGTGATTGAACATTATTCGTCAACTTTTTTTGAAGAACAATTATTTTTTATGTTATTTTAATTACATGTGCATATGCGCTTTGTTTTCAAATCATTTATTTACTTTAAAAACCTAAACATACTGTCTAAATGGAACTATAAAACAGTATTATTGTATAGTCAATAAAAAAGTAATAGATATTTATTTGTTTATTTACAAATTTCACTATTGCTTGCGGTAGCAAGAAAGTGAAAATTGTCAATATGTTAAAACTTTATTTTTCGATTTATTTTATATAGGTAATCGTAAATTTTCATGTGAAAAAACTTCATATTGTTGTGATGGAAAGTACATTATTTATTTATATAAAAATAAATGTTAAAAGTTCGATTACTATGTTGCTTTTATTGGTGATAAATATATTGTTAATAAACTGTAACTTGCATTTACAGTTATATAGTATGATAACTATTCTATAAAGTATAAACAATTACAAATAGAAAAGAAACAATTCATAAAAGACAAATAACTGTAATACCGTTATTATTAAATCCATTGTTCTCTTTATATGAATAATGCAAAAAATATATCTTACACAACAACGATTAGTTAAAAATTGCAGTGTCAACATTATTATTAAATATTACAATTTAAACTATATATAAATCGTATGATAGCATCATGAAATGAATTTGTTAATAAATTACACATGATTTTAAAATCGTTCTATAATCATATTTACAACATTTGTATCCTTCATCTAAACGACATGCAGAGGCATTATAATATTATATAATTTGATGTAATTTAGCAATATTGTACGGTCATTTAAGTGAAAAATGCGATCCTGCCAGGATTCGAACCTGGAATCTTCTGATCCGTAGTCAGACGCGTTATCCGTTGCGCCACAGGACCATGTAATTAATCTAATTTCTACAACATTTGTATCCTTCATCTAAACGACATGCAGAGCATTATAATATTATATAATTTAATGAATGTAATTTAGCAATATTGTATGGTCATTTAAGTGAAAAATGCGATCCTGCCAGAGCATTATTCGAACCTGGAATCTTCTGATCCGTAGTCAGACGCGTTATCCGTTGCGCCACAGGACCATGTACTTAATGCAATTTCTACAACATTTGTATCCTTCATCTAAACGACATGCAGAGCATTATAATATTATATAATTTGATGTAATTTAGCAATATTGTATGGTCATTTAAGTGAAAAATGCGATCCTGCCAGGATTCGAACCTGGAATCTTCTGATCCGTAGTCAGACGCGTTATCCGTTGCGCCACAGGACCATGTAATTAATCAAATTTCTACAACATTTATATCCTTCATCTAAACGACATGCAGAGCATTATAATATTATATAATTTGATGTAATTTAGCAATATTGTACGGTCATTTAAGTGTAAAATGCGATCCTGCCAGGATTCGAACCTGGAATCTTCTGATCCGTAGTCAGACGCGTTATCCGTTGCGCCACAGGACCATGTACTTAATGCACCTCTACAACATTTGTATCCTTCATCTAAACGACATGCAGAGCATTATAATATTATATAATTTGATGTAATTTAGCAATATTGTACGGTCATTTAAGTGAAAAATGCGATCCTGCCAGGATTCGAACCTGGAATCTTCTGATCCGTAGTCAGACGCGTTATCCGTTGCGCCACAGGACCATGTACTTAAAGCACCTCTACAACATTTGTATCCTTCATCTAAACGACATGCAGAGCATTATAATATTATATAATTTGATGTAATTTAGCAATATTGTACGGTCATTTAAGTGAAAAATGCGATCCTGCCAGGATTCGAACCTGGAATCTTCTGATCCGTAGTCAGACGCGTTATCCGTTGCGCCACAGGACCATGTGCTTAAAGCACCTCTACAACATTTGTATCCTTCATCTAAACGACATGCAGAGCAATATGCATTATATAATATTATATAATTTGATGTAATTTAGCAATATTGTACGGTCATTTAAGTGAAAAATGCGATCCTGCCAGGATTCGAACCTGGAATCTTCTGATCCGTAGTCAGACGCGTTATCCGTTGCGCCACAGGACCATGTTCTTAATGCACCTCTACTTTATACAAGAATTTTTATATAAATATAATAAACTGCGTTAACTGCAGTTTCAATTAAAAAAAAAAAAAAGCTGAAGAAACAATTTTTGTTTTTATTGGTAAAAATGCAGAATGAATATTTCATTTTCGAAAGTTAACAAGCATATTAGAATCTTTTGCTAATATTTCATAAATCTAATGATGCTGAGCATCCTGTGCTCATCTCGCAGTCTTTTCAATAGTGATTTGAATTGGAAATTATATTCCAACAAAATATCAAGGTCTTGTCTCGAGAAATTGTTTGAATAACATCTTTAAAAGGTTATATTATATAGAAGTATATATCAAATATAAACAGATATGTTTTTAATAAAAAATCGATTAATATAAATAGAGAAATTGATACAGGGATTCATCTACAAACTACAATGGGTATCTAGAAATTTAGAGGTTGGAATCACGATCAGTGAAAGGATTCTCTTGTTATATGAATGAGGTGCAAAGGTCACGATGTATCTGTCATATGAAATCATTTTCTACTTGGCTATTCATGTAAATATCTGATTTGATTATAGGTAATTTATTGTTAAACTTGTATTCTTTTTTGCATATTTTATTTAAATTGTTGTTTATGAAACGAAAACGTTTTACTTAATCATTTATTAAGAAATATCATATTGTCCTTTAACATTTTGTGTACACTACTATTTATGTTTAGTAACAACAAATTAGAGAACAATCGATATTTAAAATTTATATTTTATAAAATCAAAAACCGATTAAGTTATTTGTTAAGTCGCATCAGTTCAGAGAGCAAACCACTTTCACTTTACGTTATAAAAAAAGCTTGCAAACGCGTAGGTGAAGAGGAATCATTACAAATTTATTACAAATTAATATACATTACATAACGACAAACAAAATGCTCAACGATCCATTGGTGTAACATCAATTTATTATTTAGTTTTAAGTGTCATCAAATAAGTTATTATTGAGACGAGTGTAAACTTGTAATAGAGAAAGCTTTCTTTTTTCTATACCGATGACCTTCGACCGAAAAGTGTTTATTTAAATTTATGGTCCATCACGTATGCAATTTTTTACTATAATTATAAATTAATTTTACATCTTCTTCAATTTTATTTCAAACTGTATAGTTTTATATATTTCTAAAATATGACTTTGACATAATTATACATAAATCGTCTCTATGTATATGTATATATATATATATATACCTAGTTAAAATAAGATTTGTTAGAGCAGCAGAAAATATACAATACTAAACTTAATTATAGTAGTTAGTTGAAGAAAGTATTATAAAGCAAACTTAATTAATTGCTTTATTTAATTAATGACTTTTTAATTGCGAATCTGATTCAGTGTGATATTTAATTTCGTCAAATAGTTAAAATGAAAAATAATCATTTTAATTGTTTTCGCGAATTTAATGAAATAGAATCGTAAAGGTCGAATTTTTATAGAAACCTACCACAATGCGGATATGAGCACGAAGAATGTGTCAACTCTTCCTCTAGCTAATAAACAGTATGTTAATGGTCAAAGGACACAGTTCAAGGCGTTACCGAAAAAGAAATGTTTAATATTTGAGAGAAAATCATTATTTGAACTTTCCACCGCCATCGACCTTCTCATGTTAAAAGTCACGGGTAGATATTTTTTATGAAACGAACCAAGTTTTAAAAAAAGAAATGTTATCGGTGTAATTAATTTTTATTTCGGATAAAATAGTTCATCTTTGCGACGTAAATTGCTTTTTTTTCGAACAGGCACTTTACAAGTCATTCGAGTAGTATAATTGTTATTCTTACAAAGTCACCTTGGTCTGAAAAATGTTCATTCTTTCGCTGGTGTCTGAAGGTTGTTGGTTATCGACTAATTACAAAAATATTTCAATCAAAACAACTATAACAATAAAACAAAATTCTTAAAATTTTGTGATTGTTATCTTCGCATTGATTCAAAAATAAAAGTGGTGATTTAAGTTAAATAATTCTAATTAGCTAAAAACTAAAATGTCAAAGTATGCAATGTTTTCCCTGTTTAATTATGTATTATGCGAGTGTCGTGTTTTTACAAATGCAAAACAATAATGTACACAATGTGATTATTAAATGCAGAAAGATTTTTTTTACAGATTTGTTATTATTTTAATTATGTTTCTTCATATCAGATGCACTTTACGAACTTTCTCAGTTTAAGATGTAGTTGCGGTTCTCAAGTAGTAAATACTTGAAAAAGTGTGATTCTCTTTGATAATTTACATACATACATACATACATCATATGGGGTGGTAGAAATCTCATTACATTCATTCGCATCTTAATCATTTAAAACTACTAATAACGTATCGTGGTTCTAAATTCATATATGGCTAAAATAACATCTAAAGTTATTTTTGATGTTGTATAAGATGGATAATGACCGCAAAATGCAGTAATGGAATACTGGTATAGGAATTGGATCAAGGGCAACATGTTTTAGGCGTGGCGAGTGGATACGCACTCGGGCACCAGGAAATGCTTGCAAATAACACATTTTCAATCACATTCATAGACTCATACACGGGTTTCATTAGATAAAATAGTTTTAGTTCATGTACGATGCGCGATTGCTACCCAACGTATAGACAGGGATAGAAAATTTGTTTAAACTGAGCTACGCTGAGTAAAACTAGTCAATTTAAGATTATTCTATATTTTTCTTAATCTAGAGACTCAGAGAAAAGATGCTTCCTAAAAAGGGATTTGACAAACCGCTGGACTGAAAGTGCTTGATGTTTCGGAGTTAAAATTATATCATGGTCACAAAACTATACAATTTTTGGAAATTTAAGAATTGAATGACCCTCAAACAAATGACTTAGATTAGAAATGTAGCAAAAATGTATAGCTTTCTTCAGAATGTTGTATATATTTGATTTCTGTGCGTGGTTTTAATGTATTGAATATAAAATCGGCTCAAGAGCAAGGTTGCCGGCATTTAGAACCTTGCACATTTCTGTAATGATTGTACGCGTGAAATATGTTATAACGCAAAATAACTGGGTGGAGCGGTTTGATACAAATGGCTCAAGAACATATACTAAGAACCTTCTTCTTGATCGATTCTATTTAGCATATTAAAATGACACAGAAATTAGAGTTATTCAAATCTGCTTGCGTTGCGCCAAGGTGGAAATTATAAATGATATATGTATTTATTATCATTTTCAGATAACTTAATTAATAATTAAGGATTAGCTGTGGTTAATTTTAAGTTAAATATAAATTACTATTCATTAAATAAAGTAAGGTTAACTTAGTAGGATATGAACGACTTAAAAACAAAATGCAGAACATTTTATGTATTTGTAAAATGCACATATATGTATATTATGTATATATATATATATATATATATATATATATATATATATATATATATATATATATATATATATATATATATATATATTTGAAATGAATGTTGTATACATAAATAAAGGGATGTGAAATGAGATGCATTATTTGAAATAAAATATTTATGTTTCCTTCCTCTTAAGTCAAAGTAGAGCACAGGAAATAAAAAAGAATTAGTATATTGAAATGCCTTTTCTATACGTTTACTTAATTTTTTTCGACAATTCATTACTGACCTACAAATACACATTTTTTGAAAATTAAATTAGCATTCTTTTTTGTAAAATTTATAATCTACAATCAACAATTCTTCCTCCAGTATAATTCTAGTTTTGACTAAATAATAATAATTTATGAGACTTCTGTGTGTAATTGAACAATAAATAAATAAAATTCTACTCTACATTTCGCAGCACCAAGTCACCACTAAAGTATTCATCTAACGAAATCTAACGAAACACAATATTGACAAAGATCTAGAAAATATATATACCCTAATGGCTGTCCACTAGTGATACCACACATTACGTCACAACCGAATGATTAATTAACATGAACAACACGACCCAATAACTGTTTAATTTAACAATAATATTAAATTTGGTTCTATATCGTTAATAATGTAATAATATTTAAGATAGCGGTTTCTGAAATGCTTTCCTTTGCAGGAAAGTCAATCTAACCTAAAACTATACCGTTCTCTTTTTATTCGACATGCATATATAGACAATTTTCGCCTGTCTCTCTTTAACACCATTCTCCCTCCTGGCTTGCACTGTGTTGAATATATATAATATTCAACTCCTGCCACCAAGTGTAGGTATATAAGTTAGTGGTACCGCCTTTCAGCTCACCAGTTTAACATCGTATTTCATTTAAATCGTTTTAGTGGTGAAATTATGAAGACCTACGTGTGTTTGTTTGTTGTTGGAGCACTCCTTGGTGCTGGTATGTACCGCTTTAATTATTTTTTAAATAATATTCATTTCATATACAAAACGATTTAAACATATTAGAAAAATACTAAAATGCAAGTGCGACTTGGGAAATCATTTTTAATATTTACCGATTTCTTTTTGTGTTTTGTGGAATCAAAGTGATTTGAGTGTATTTCAATTTTATTATTTTCTTTAAATAGTTTTTATTTTTATTATTTCGGTTGTGATAAATTAACAAAGTTAACTAAAATTATATGAATTTAAAAATGATTTATTATTATATAATTTATTTAAATTTTATATATATATTTTGTTTTTTAAAAAATATATGAAATTTTTTTAATTATTCAAATATTAATAAATTAACTAATATTTTAATTTTATTTGAAATAGAAATAAAAATAATTACTTTTAATTGAAATATTTAGAACAAATATATGAATTTAATTTAATAATTCAAATAAATCTAAATTTATCCTACTTAACATAAATATAATTAGAAATTCTTAGATATTTCAAGGCTAACCAATAGTTATTACATTTCACATTTTCTCTACCTACAAATATAATTCATACAAATACATTTAGAAAAGCGAAATTCCAATCGACTAATATATCAAACATCTTAACACATTTTTGAAATTTTACTCCACTTCAACCAACAGATAAAGCATTACTTACATACTAGCCCTATATTTTTTATCTAAAATTACAAATAATACTTTAGTCCATTTAAACGAGGCTAGATTTCTAAGGTAACTTAACACCGAGTACGAATGGTGCACGCGAAACCATTTAAACTTATCCAACATATAATTACGCAATATCTCATATTATTTACAAATACAGTTCAATAATTCCAAGTAGGATTAGAATTGTTATTCATTTCCAATGTCACTCAATATGCAATCATTCGCTACAGTAATAAAATCAAGCGAAACCATTTTTTTCCAATCTTAGACATTCTCTTTATATTGTTATAACGTATCTAGATTCTAGAACCGGATCAGCCCACTCTAATATAACTTCCGTAAATCACAAACCTAATCTAGTGAAACCGCAATTCATAAATTCAATAACATCTTAACGCCGTCCCTGGTTCTAAGAACCGGTAAACCATCAGAAAACCATCAATAGAAAATTATACAGTCGCGGAACCTAACATATCTAATTAACATAACTGTAAAGTATTTCTATCGCATAATTTGTTGCCCGAACCAACCTTGGAACAACGGCATCATTTAGCGTGTCATCCCACGTGAATAGTGAAAGGGAAATCGTGATAAAAATAACATTTTCAACTTAAAATCACTAATAACTATTCTATTGAAGTTCATTATCGGTTTTGAGAAAAAACGGACTGCATTTTTTGTGCAGTCTTTATATATACATATATACAATAAAAGAAAGTCGTGATATTGTACGAAAAAATCCGGGAGGGGGGAATGTTTAGATCACTGAACTTGATCATTTACGTGACAAATGCGATTAATCGATAACGGACAAATAGTTTTATTCGATTGTGGAAAGTTTGAGAATACACTGTATAGAATACTAATAAAAACAGCAACATGGTATGCATTCATGAATTAAATACGTGATACTTAAATTATTAAAGTGTTGGTAATTATTTATAAGATAAATATATTTTTGTTGCTTTTTTAAAAATATAAAATCAGTAAATATTTTTAAAGTTTAAATCAAAATTTGTTTTAGAATTTTGAATGGTCTATACGGTTGTTTGACATCATATAAACAATGGTTTATTTTCAAGTCTAATATTTGGTTAATTATTGCGTGTTATATTAAAAATTTACGGTCAGCAGATGTTAACAATAATAAAATGATTATAGCTTTCTATGAATAAACAGATACGAGTACATCTTTAGTTCAGCAATCATATTTTCTATATTGTTGAACACAAATAAAACATAATTGAATCCCGATGAGAGAAAGTAACACATTTATCATTTATTTAACTTAAACCAACTGGAAATTAGAACAAATTGTGATATTGGCATCAAATATATTCGAAGCACAAATAAATTGATGTGAATACCTATAAATCGTAAGATAAGAAAGTAATATATCTATCTGATGTAACACTTCGTGCTTCTGAAGTTATTATACAATTAATACAATTTTCTTAACCTGCGGTGTTTAATATTTTCATTGAAAAGTTGAGACATCGAGCAAAAAATATCTCCGACATACCGACCCATATTCGATTATTGAAAATGAAATGCCATGTGTTTTCTTAGTTAGCTTATATAATAACAAGTAGAATGTTACGCGATTTACTAGTTTTCAAGTTGTTTAGAAAATATTTCGATTTATTTATTATATCGCGTTCACTTTCGCGGCATTAATAAACTGTCCGAAAATGTTAAATTATCTATTCCGCATTCCAAAATCAACTGCTCTAAATTTGATTATTATATCATTTAATTACAGTGCACAACTGTTCTAAATTTGATCATTTAATTTGTTGAAATTGAATTAAATATTTAACAAACTCATAACTTGTTTATATATATATATATATATATATATATATATATATATATATATATATATATATATATATAAATATATATATATATATATATATATATATATATATATATATATATATATATATATATATATATATATATATTGAAATCGGAAAAGTTTATGTTGTTGCGTTTAAAAATATGTGCATAATATATATATTTTATAATAATACAATGGTTGAAATAAACTTGAGACCGAAATAGATTTTGATTTGAAACAATGGTAGAAAGCAGTATATATATATATATATATATCGGTTTACTAACGTCAAAAAATCGCGTAATCTTAGCGAAACAAAAACCTGAAAACTTTCTTTCATGCGTCATTGTTTGTGAAGGACATCATCATCATTCACTTGGGCCGCGTGCAAAATGACATTCGGGTATAAACACTTGCAGGCAGCCGTTACCGCTGCCTGGTCTGGGTGTGGTGAGATATTTTACATATACAACAACTTCTTTCCTTACCAGGTGAAAGACCCGAATGTAGGACACTTTTCAAACTCACTTTTCGTTCAAACAAAAACAATACATACTTTCTGGTAACATAGTATCGAAAATAAAACTCACCACTTTCGTTCGAACCGGTTAGAGCAGTCCATCACCGATCACCCACGAGTCGCAATGCGCGATGTTGCATGTCTAACCACTTGAGATTCCTTTAGAAAATAAAATACCAATTTTAATACTTGGCTTTTATAAAAATAAACTCTTTTTTAAGAAAGCTAAACTCAAACTAATATATCGAGCACATAAGTAACAACATGGAATAATATTAAAGCTATCAATTTCAAATATAATTCTACCATAAATAAATGACTCAGTATACACGTTCTAGAAAAGAAAACATTATTGTTTAGTTTTTATATTAACTTCTTTAGAAAAACTGGCTTTGTAACGTATACTTTCGTTAAAATCATAAGACACAAAAAACTATTTAGTTTAGAATGTTTAAATATTAAACTATTTATGCAAATAAAATATATATATTTACGTACTTGATTAGAGGTTATGATTCTGAAGTTTTTTTTTTCTTTACAGCCTGTGGTCAAGAAAGCTTCAAATGCCCCGATGATTTCGGTTTCTACCCGCATCAAGTATCTTGCGACAAATACTGGAAGTGCGACAATGGTGTCGCTGAATTGAAAACATGCGGAAACGGTTTGGCCTTCGATACTGGTGATTCCAAATTCTTGACGGAGAATTGCGACTACATCCACAATGTTGACTGCGGTGACAGAGCACAATTCGGTACGTGTCTTGTCGGGGTGTAATTTTAACTAATAGACCTGTTCTGATTGGTCAGTTTTTATCAGCAGATGTACCCAGCGTTTCGTTATTGGTTGATTAAATTTTCCTGAACTTATAAACATATTTTATTTTACTCAAAAAAAAATTATTTTTAACTTAGGAAAATAATCAAATAAGCATGATTTTTAATTAATTTTAACATTTCAGAACCCCCAATCACTACTCCTCATTGTTCTCGTCTGTATGGTATCTTCGCCGATGAAGCCAAATGTGATGTGTTCTGGAACTGTTGGAACGGAGAAGCTTCCCGTTATCAATGCTCTCCCGGTCTAGCTTACGATCGTGAAGCTCGTGTGTGTATGTGGGCCGATCAAGTCCCAGAGTGCAGAAACGAAGAGGTCGCTGGAGGTTTCAGTTGTCCCGCTCCCGGCGAAGTCAGCAACACTGGATCATTCTCCAGACACGCTCACCCAGAAGATTGCCGTAAATATTATATCTGTTTGGAGGGTGTTGCCCGCGAATACGGATGCCCAATCGGCACTGTCTTCAAAATTGGTGATGCTGATGGTACTGGTAACTGCGAAGACCCAGAAGATGTTCAAGGATGGTAAGTTTCATTTAATTTGTTTTTCTTATTATATAACTAGTGTTGCAAGTTCATAAAATTAATATTGACGATTTCGAACAATTTTATCGGAAATTTGAAATATACATAATCATTTTGTTGAGCTTACAATATCTAGAGTGCAAGTTGTACCTAAGACAGTTATTTAAATAATATATTAAATCGTTAAATAGAATATTGCTAAAGCCTTGTTTACAAGCTTTAATAATAAGTGAAGAAATAATAAAACTTAACTAGGTACAACTGGCCAAATAATACAATTTATAACAAATATACATACATTATTTACTCAACTGCATGATCAATGTGGTGATCTTTTTCTTCTTTTCTTATCTTTTAATTCATATTTATTACGATTCAAATCTAAGGATTTTTGACGGGCAACCAACTCGTACTTGCATATTTCTGGTTGTGGTACTCAGCTGAGTAACAGAATGCACAAATAGAGCAAGTCCGATTGATTTACTCGCCAAAACTCGTCTTTTGTTTTAACGGCATGGCGCATGAGACGCACAAGAATGCACACTTAAACCGGTCCATAATTCCTATTTTTTATTATTCTAAATTCATCAAAATTCTATAAATACATTAAAAAACAAATCAAACGAACTCTTGAAAAATCGGTAAACAAAAACGATTGGTGGGCGTTTCACAGCGAGGACTACTATGGCGATTTGGATCTGAAGAGCATCCGCAAGAGTGAACTTCTGGCTGGACTTCAATCCAGTGGTTCCACAAGAGCCGTGGCGCCCAAGAACTTGAAACCAAGACCAGCGCCCGCGTCGCGAAACGCTCCAGATTCCGCTGATAATTAAGCCACTAAATCCACCCCTCCCCCCACATAATCTGCCCTCCTTTAGAGTTATTTCATCCGCGAAACCTCATCTCTAAATATTAGTATAGTTGTATTCTTTATAACCGATTTTTGTTTGACCGTTCAGTATTGCATCACACGTTCACCAACGTACGGATAAAAATGCAACATAAAGAGCACGTTGTATGAGATACAAGGCTATATGACGTCATGTTTTTAATGATTTCACTTCGATTACAAAGAATACGACTTCTTATGAGTAGACAAACAACTGATTTCATTATAGCTTCATACTATTATTAATATTATTTAATTAAGTAGTTTGTAAATTTAGGATCTTCGAATGAAATGTTATAATTAAATCAGTTGATTTTTCTATTTCTTTTACATCTTGTAAAATGACACAGACTGCCAATGCAAGCGGTACAACAGTTACCCCCACCCCCTGTGTGCTGAAATTTTTGATACTTTTTTCCCGTCAAGGTACAAACCATCTTATTACCAAGACATTTTTTATAAATAAATAGCTGTTTTTTAATGACTTATGGCTCTTTGTTTCAAACATCAACCCGACAATGTCTTATCCCCTATACTGCACTCTGAACAGGGTACGGTATCATCCTGTCTTTAACATTTTCAACTTTACAAGCACAAATCTATACTAAGCCCAGTTGTATCAATTTTATACATTGTTTTACGATTTATCTGAAATATTTTATAAATTCAAAATAACCATATAAATAAACTTCGATAACACGATACAACTGGGCAGAATGAAACTCAATAGTTTTGGGTTAAGAACATTAAAGACTATGTTCTGAATAACTAAAAACACCCCACACACCTAATGGGACAAATATCTTTTCTAGGACTGGAATGCACTGTTCTTATAAACTAAAGTGATACAATGAGCATGATCTTTCATATTATTGTGGTATTATATAGTTGATTTCTTCCCATTTTATCCCTGAATCGTTTCATGATTGTAGCGATACTTTGGGAACAAATCAATTAGTTATGAATTTGTAAAATTACCAGTAAATATGCACAATCTAAATAATAACTAAAATCATATCAATTCATCTATTTCTACACCGGTCACCCCATTGGTAATTTTACAAAATCATCCATTTTGCACATGCGCAATAATTACTCGTCGGTCTAACATTACAACATAATTTACAAACACAATACAATACTGGGAATAAAGGTAACAATAATTTAATTAATATGATAACAATACACAATATAAATAACTACTGTTGTTACAATTTTAACAGATTACAGATGTTACAAAATACGCTTTTAACATACAATACTTGATCAATTATGTTTTATTTTGCTAGCGAGGATTACTACAAAGGTGTCGATCTCAAAGCGCTGAAGAAGAGTGGATATTGAAAAGTTTAATTTTTTAATCACAAATCATTTCTCATCGACTGAAAAATTGACTATACAGGACATCGAAATTCATATAACAACGAAGGCGACACAGAGACTTGCCCAGTTTGTTCTGTACATATATTTCTCCAAACTGTTTTCATTTCAAACATATTTTTTCCATTCTTTCAAGAATCATCATGTTCTGTTATTATTGTTGTTGCGCATGAGCTCAATATTGATTAGTCATCCATATTTATAAGTGTAACAAATTTGTTGTTTATTATAGCATTTTTTTTTCCAATAAATAATGTTTTACTTTTAATTATAAAAACAATAGTTTATAATGTGATAGTCATATTTTCTACTTTGTAAATCAAAATATTTATTATTGAGTTTACCAATAAATAATTGTTAATAATTTCATAATGTAATAAAATATATTATTTAAGTTAACTAAAAATGTTTATTTCACCAACATAACAAATAAGACCAAATATTTCAATTTTAGACAGACGGTATTTTATAGTGACAATTTTACATATTTCCCTCAACAAGCGAAACTTTACCACTAGCTAAATCATCAATTTGCAAAATGAGCCTAGCAATTCTTTCCGTTGATTTCTTATTATAAAACTTCAGAGCATATATTTGGCCGTGTATTTCGGAAATCTCTGCATGGAAATCAGGATCAATTTGTTCAATGGTTACATTTCGTTCAAAAAATTCGTCTCCTAATTCGCCATTCTGGTACATTTCGTTCGCTTTCTTTTCCAAATATTCTCTATGAAGCCATACGGCGCGTTGGCAATTATCCAGACTTTTTCTAAGCCTATCAAGAACTTGCATTTTCGATAGAATAATTTTCTTCAAACACAGCGCCAGTTCTTTTTGCATGGCGATTGCAGCCAGTGTATTCGTATTATCATAATGTAATTTCACTAGTTGGATTTTTTGATTATTTATATCATCAATCATATTTGCAATTTTATATTTATAGATTTTAAAATTTTGCTCTGTTTGACCAGGGTACAGCTTCAAATTTTGCAATTGAGAACCAGACATTGGCGAACGCAATTGTTTATGACGTTTACTGTTATAACAAATACGCCGCACACTTTGATTAGTTGTATCAAATGAGATACAAAGAAAACAACACTTTTATTGTAAATAAATTAGATATTTTAAGAAATACAATAAAAATGTAATATTGTACATAAAGATGTTTGGTTGGTTGCCGACTTGGCGAATTTTAGGATATATGTTGAGAAATTCTAAATAAAGCATAACTAACTTCATACTCATCATACATTTACTACTTAAAAATGGTGTAATGATTTGCTTAATTGAATTATATTGTTAAAGTTATTGAATTTAGTATGAGTTGAATTTCAGATATTTGTTAAGATTAAAATAGGATTCTTTATAAAATTTCAAAATGAGACACATCATTTTATATACAGTTTTTAGTAATTTATTCATTTTATTGAAATTTGTTTAACCAAATATTTGGAATTAAATTTCTTACATAATTATTATATTTGGATTGAATATAATATATACATCTGCTGATTTCGAACTATACACAATATCATATATGGCAATTTCTAATTATTTACATTAATAAGTAATAATGATCATACTTGCAAATTTAAGCTAATGTAATTGTTGACTATATTCCCAGATATCGCTACACAAACATTATTTTATTATTAATATGAGTTTCACAAATAACAGCATTATATAATTTTTATGAACACTTAATTTCAGCATTCTGGGAATTTCATACATACTGCCTTGTCAAAAACAAGTCCATCAATTCTATTTCAATAAAATACGCTCACACAAACACACAATGAAAAATAAATATGATTTTTGTATTGTTTAGCTATGTGTCCACTATTTGCAACACAATCACGACTAACTTTTTTTCGTACTAAGACGAGAGTTAAGTTAATACTTGGACATGAATCTACAGCCTACAACAAAATATGCACTTAAAACATATTTTATTTTTACGAAAGCTATTTTCAAACATTGTTTATTATTATAAAATCAGTTTACAGTCTGGGGTGTCACTGACAAAACAAAAAGCACTAAGAATCATTCCAAATTTCAATAAATACTACGCTAAAATTATTTTTTGACACCCGCGAAATTAAAATTTGCTCACTAAAAATAAAATTACGTAGGCCAAAGTACACTCTTGTTCAAAAGTAAGAATTACATTTCAACAGTACTGTATAGTTGAACTCAAAACAAAACGCTATTGTGTTTGAGTTCAACTGTATGTCAGTTTGCACCAATGAAATAGCAAAAAAAATCACTACTGACTGAATACTTTACACCGCTGAGATGCATATGTGTATCTCATTGCTTTATACTCGTCCTGCATTTTAAAACGATTTAAAACCAGGAGAGATAATCAGTCAAAATTACCTAAATAAATCGTACGTGAAATCTAGTTTGTGAACTAATCAAGAAAAAAAACTAGAACCAGCACAAATTCTAAAACGTTGCTAAAGTGATTCAGTCATTAAATTTTGAAACATATCTACTGAAAAAGAGAGCCTTACGTTTTTCTATCAGATTGTCTTAAAAATAACACTTTAAAATAGCGAGGCACTGACATTTTTTGTTTTTGTTGTATATACCAGTAATATTTATAAAATTACGCTAAACGAAACAACTATGTTATTTGTATCTCATATGAAAAATACTCCAATAATAATTTGTTCAATTTAACTATTTTTAGTATATACCCTATAGTTGTTCGGCGAAATCCCGAACCATATCTGGTATAAACAGTTCCGCGGTTTTGTTTCCACTAGGTTCGAAGTCTCGCCGGACAAACAATAACAGAATAAAAACAGTATAAAACATAGAGATACGTATAATATTGACATATTTATGCTGAATAACAATTTGCAGCAAAAAGAAACTCATTCTAAAACTTGCTGTTGCTAAATCGCAAACACGATGTCAAAAAAGCTTTATGCAAAAGCGTATTATCAAGTATTTTCTTGTCGTATTATATCAACAAATTAAAATAATAAAAACAAAATTCGTGTTCAAAAAAGACTAGAACAAACTATTTCTAAAATTCTGTAGAATCTTACGTCGTACAATATTATAGAATAGCAATATATTTTCTTTAAAAATTAAATTGAAATAATCATATTCAAGCACTGGCGAAATAAATTCATATATGAACCAGGTTTGTGCACTAAATAATCGTCAGTGGTTTGTAGTACCGTTAAGACACGTCACTATTATGAAAAACTCTACGTTGTGGTTCGGGGGTATAGTGAAAACGAGCACGGAAATGTTGGGGTGAACCGGGCACCGAACTGCTTTCTGACAAACGTCTTGGGGGCGGTTGTGGTGGCGAAGGCGAAATATACCTTATATACAAGAATTTCGGTTCAAGCAAAAAGTTCATTAAATAAATATATGGGTTCTAATGAAAAGGTTAGACGCATAATGTTTTAAGCCGTTGTCATAAAAATGAACAACAAATCTATAACTATTTAAAATGGCTGGCATAAAACTGTTGAAAATATGAGAAATAAAAAGTGTCCTACCTTCGTGATAGACTAGGAGAAGCGGTACTTGAAGCTTCCAGGAAATGCCGACGAGAAGCCAATGGACTCTGATTATTTGCAACATATGAAGACTCCGTTGACGAGCCCCGGCTCAATCTGGGCGGTGGTTCCGGGCTTTGATGTCGCTGTGATTTCATACTGCACCGATCCCCAACCAACTGTAATTTAATATGCGACGCAAACCGTTTCTTCCCACCATTATCATCAATTTTTCCGCTATCCACATCTGAATAAGATGCTGCAGCTTGCTGCTGCTGCTGATACTGTTTTTGCTGATGAAAAAACCGTTGCAACATAATCGGACTTGTATTGCTAGAATGGTTGAACGGTTTCTCAATAACCGGTTGGTTCTGATGATACTGTTTTCGAATTGGTAATGGGGAGCTTATAGGCGATTGCCAAAAACCTTCGCTTAAGCGATCGGTTGATCGTCTTTGGGGAAAAGGAGATACAACAGGAGTTGTGTTTTGGCTATCAAAACGTGAATCATGTAGTTCTGGATCCCTTCGCCGAGGACTAGGAGAGAACCGGCCAGTTCTGTCATCTGGCGGTGACTCGCCTAAGCGACGAGGAAATGGTGAAAACCTCCCACTAGTTTCAGCTGGTTGGAGATTGCTAGATCTTGTTTTCTCTGGTGTACTTTGGTGAAAAATCGTAAATTGTTTGTCCGGCGACCTTTGGTTTGTTGTATAATGATTATTGTGTTCTCTTTGGTGATTGATTGAATGATTTGGTATTGGTGACGAAGACGTGGTCACATATTGTGGCTGGTGATGTTGATAGGCAGGTTGAGCTTGTTGAGCAGCTTGCGGGAATGTTGAGAGCTGATGGCGCGTGGGAAAACTGGTACGGCCGTCTGGCGGTAGAGCGCTACTGTGCGGCGGTAAACGGTCGATGGTTATCATATGTGGTGAAATGGATAATGGCGGAGGCCCTACGGAGCCACCGTTACTCAACTGCTGAGGATTATGACCTACGGAACGTTCGTGGAGTGAAATATGTCGGCGAGTAGAAAGGTTTGTTGGAGCAGGTGCGTATCTATAAGACAAAGGAATAAAACAAATCTTGAACATAACTCTAATAAAGGACACGATAGAATTGTCGAACATAAATTTTAAAGACAATGGAGTATTTCGTAGACTTGTAGAAAAAAAAAAACGGCCGTTACCTATGCGAAAATAATAATACATATTAATTTATATATGGCTGTTTAAAAAAAAGCTTAGTTTATATCTTCATGTCTATGTTAAAAAAGTATTTATTAATTTGCTTTTAAAGAAAAGTAGCTATTTGTTTTCGATGACGTTAAGGTTTAAAAAAAATCCATTGTAATACTCATAAGCGTATACGTAATACACATATGATTGATCCTAAGATTAGACAATGTTTGTTTTTCATAGCGACGTCATATTTAATTCTAGTTACATATATAATTATTAGTCAAATAATTAAACTATCGAGCAGTAATTATTTTTCATAATAAAGTATTAATATCGCTATATTAGCAATATTTTATTACAAAACAAATTATGTTTGTTACACTTTTATAATTATTTGCATATAACTTCACTGGACACCAACACAAAATATTAAAATCAAATACCAAATTATACAAAAAAGTATAATCAAAATTAAACCAATAAGTTAACTTCCATAAAGGTTTAATAACAAAACCATGCTAAGTTCAAATGAAATATCAAATGCAAAATAATAATGATAGTATGTATTAGCAAAGTGAGTAAGTAATATAAGTTTGTAATTTCAATATTATTGTTAAATCACTTTGCTAATTAAAATAAATAAAATTAGAAGCAAAAATTAAAAAAAGAGAAAACTGGAAACTAACCATGCAACATACCTGCGCCCAGGGCTATTAGCCCCCAGCAGATCGGCCTGCTTGAGCGCGCATTTGAACCACTCGTCAACATTTAAATTCGCCCTTTCAAATCTACGTAAAAACGGTTGCTCTAATAATTTCGCGTATTTCGGTCTGTGTAAATGATTTTTTATGAGACTAAAACACAAAATAATCACATTTTACAAATTAATTATGGAGGGAGGAGGAATTAATTCCAAATACCAATCAGTTACGAAGGCACGGAATTCATCACTAAATTCCTGGTCTTCAGGTAGTGTTGGTGGGTCTTCATACAAGACTTTTGTCAACACTTCAAAATCTGTTTTACAATTTCTATATGGAAATACGCCGGTTGCTAACTCAACTAGTGTTATACCTAACGACCATACGTCTGCGCGAATATCATAGTCAGGTTTTTGTGGATTTGGAGGCTCTATTCGTTCAGGCTATAAAAAAATTTGTATTGTTTGGCGCAAAAAGCAATTTCAATTAGGCGAAATTAATTGCGTACGTATATATTTGTCCAAAAGTAATAACTATTCAAATAACAATATAATTACTTACTGCCATGTACGCTGCACAACCTGCACTTCGAGTTTTTGCTAAGGAATCTACAAGTCGACCACTAATTCCAAAATCACATAATTTCACATTTCCTCGTTCATCCACTAAGATATTCGATGGTTTTACATCTCTATGTATAACATCATGTTGTTCTTTCAGGTACGATAGTGCGTTAACGGTCTATATATATAAAGATGATCAAATTATTGGATAATAGGTCCAACAACGCGTACATATCTATACAATATACAAACTTACTGCAAATGTAACTTTTCCTAACACATTTTCTGGGATGGCCATTTGTAATCGTTTCAATAATTTATCAAAACATGTTGCCATTAATTCCATACAAATCCAAACGTCTGAATCAGTTATAAAACAACCTAAACACTGGACAATGTATGGACAATCGTGCGATTTTAAAACTACATCAATATCCATTATTATTCTTTTATTATCTTCACTATTGCCAGACCTCCTCATTTGCTATTGAAAAATATGTAAATCAACCCAAAAAAAATGTTTATAACAAAAACTAAGAAATATTTACTTTAACCGCTATGATTGCTTCACTAGGTTTGTGTCGCATTTTTACAACTTGTCCACAAGTGCCGCTACCTAATTCACCTAAATGCTCCAAATCTGTGATCTCTGTTTGATATCGAACCCCGCCAATAGTTAAAATCCCACTAATTCGTATAATTTCCCTAAGTTTATTATCGGTTTCTGTTGAATCTATATTACGTTCTTGATATGGTAATTGTAGATTTAATTTTGATCGACGTGTCGGTGTTCCACTATTTAAATTGTCCACTGTAAACAAAATTACGTGTGGAAATGTATTTTCTGTTTCACATTTATGATGTCGATAACTAAATAATGATTATACATATATCACAAATACATATATGGTTTATGTTTTTCCAAAAGAAATAAGAAAGGATGGAATATTTAGTAGAGCATTGGGAAAAAATGGCATATGTAGAATTACCATCATAGAGGCAAATGGGTTGCAATCCTAACGTAAGTACTAATTATAATATTGAAATTTTCAAAAATATAATAATAGATGGTACAAAAAGCAGCTCCAATATAGAGAAGATGAGATATGAATAGTGGGAACTACGTTTAAAAATGCTTCAATCTAAATTTTATTTGTACATAACGATCGGATCTATTATTATATTTAAGTTAATATATAGCTGCATTTGAAAGATATTGTTAATAATTGCACATACTCAGTTAAGAATTTCAAACAAAAATACAATAAATCACCAAATGCTGCATTTGCAATTGACTTTCTGAAATATTTAGAGATCCCAAAATCATATCCTTGAATTATATGTACATACATCCTACAAAAGGGGTATCTTACAGCATGACTTGCGACGTAATGGATCTCTTTTATTGTTAAGATTAATCAAATTACCTACTTCAGCTAATATTTAGTATTATATTAGAAACAGCAAATAATTTATTTTGGAAAAGGAAATGTTATATGGTACAGGGACAAATTTGACATTCATAGGTTACAATCAACATTGCGAAATCAAAACCAAATATAAATTTATCTTTAGCTATATAGACAAAACCATGGTCTAGGTGCAATACAATTTTCGCATTTAGGGAAACATCAAAAGATTGGCGACTTAGATTGTTTATTATATCTGAAGTGTCTGAACTTCAATCATTTGTTTGTGGGTATTTTTGTTTTGAGCAAGGTGAAATTTAACAGGCGACCATGTCGTTCAATTGTTATATAAAACAGAACATTGGTTTGGCTCAGCGGATGTTAGAAGTTTTAGTAAATAATTTTGACTAGTGCCTAGGTTATATTGAAAAACTTACAGGTTGGAGGCCGGTTACGTGAACCTGACATGTTGGGGCTGTCTGCGAAATTGGGTAACGTATCACGGTCCCTTGAATTATTTTCTTGCTTTAAACGATCCAACAAACCTTGAATTTTATTTTCTATTGACGAATTAGACATTTTTAAGGCAGGACACCTATCTGGTTCTTAAAATGTTATCAAAAAGAACATTGTTGTTTGATGGCGCTATCTGTGCTCGTTGATTTGTACTGCAAAATTTCACTAAATTCAAATTGAAATTTTGTAAAGTTAGATGAAAGTTATCAAAAATACATGGTAAATAAATATTTATGTTTGATTCAAGACATAGATTTGATTATATTTCATAGAAATAAATACATGTGAGTTACTTTAAATAAACAATTATTTCATATTTGATTAGTTTATTATCCGATGAATAACTTTAACATGTCGCGCTAATTTATTACTTTCCCGAAATGCTTTTCCACATCCAGGAACTTTACATTCGTACGGCCGTTCTCCAGTATGCGTTCTGATATGAATGGTAAGATGATGTTTCTCATAAAACGCTTTAAAACACTGTTTACAATGATACAACCGTACTCCCTAAAAGTTTACATAATTACAAATAATCCTCATCCGCAATTTACAATTTAAACTCACATCATGATATCGTTTATGTTTTATTAGTTCTTTATTTGTGTAAAATGCCGAACTACACGTGTCACAAATAAAATCTTTGACGCCAGTATGAACTAGTTCATGTCGTTGTAAACTTGATTTTGTTAAGAACTCTTTAGGACATTGTGAACAATAAAATCGATGTCCTTCATGATGTTTTCTTATATGGGCTTTTAAGTTGCTCATTATTGAGAATCCACTCGAGCAAATATCACAAATGTAATCTTTTAAATCGGAATGAATTTTTTCGTGAAGCTTTAAAGCGTTTTTCGTCACGAAACCTTTTCCTGTAGCACCAAAATAAATAAAATCTTGTTTTTATTAAAGTTTTCGACTATAAAAACAAGTAATAACTTAAATAAATAATTAACTAACAGAAAACCCATGCTAGAATAAGTGTGTTATTACTGACAATATAATTGAGCTGTAATATGTATTGAGTTATGTTTTCAATCTATTGAATTATCTAATAATAAAAACTTACCACATATAACGCATAGATACGATTGTAAACCTAAATGCTTCCGTTCATGATTCCGCAATGACGTCAAAGTCAAATACGTTTTTTCACAACCCTCTCGCGGACAAACATGTATAGTTCTCGAATGAGTATCAAGATGTTTCTGTAGCTCAGTTTCCTGATCGAAGAGTTTGGAGCAAACTTCACATGGTATCAGATTTTCTAAAATGTAAAACCCAATTCTTTATTTGCTAACATATATTAAATAAAATTACTTATTTCTGTTGTACTATGTTCAATCTCATTCTCAACAGTAGTATAATTTGTGTCTTCAATTGGTTCTTCATATATACAATCGTCAGTTTCATTATTAGTTTCAGTAGCAGGTACATTGTTAGTTTCGAAATGGCGTTTGATGTGTGAATATAGTGCTGATTGGCGCGTGAAGCTTGTACTGCATATTTCGCAGTGGAATCTGGACGATTTCTTGTGGCTTATTAAATGGGTTTCAAGTGATGCTATAGTTGTGAATGATGCCGGGCATTCACAACATTCATATAGATCGGTTGTAGCGTTGTCTGTTTCTTTTTTGATAATAATCTCTGGTGCACTTTCCCGGAGTTCTTCATCAACTGTGTGGCATTGTACTAAGAAGTCGTGGAATTTATCGAGTGTTATCTTGCATGTATCACAGATTCCTTTCGGTAGATTTTCATTGTCTTCGTAAACCTTAAAACACTCACATTCAACGCTGCTAATAACAAAATTCATAAATTACAATACTCACTTTGATAGATGTACAAGTAGTAATACGATCACACAATTCTTTGTTATCAGCTAACGAATGATCAATTTTATTATGTTGACACAATCGACATTTCGCCAATTTATCATTAATGGAAATATCATCTATAGGCCACTCTTCAGCCCAATCCATACTAGATTTAATATTTAAATGTTCAACACTTCCAGTTAAAGTTTGTTTATCAGTTGATTTTTGTTTGAGGAACTCATCTAATTTCTTATAAAATAGCCAATTTGAGTTTGGTTTAGTGTCTTTCATCAACTGAATTAAATTAGAACATTATTTAAATATTAATATAATTAAATTAGAAAAAGAAATACTTTGTAACGTGTACACAAATTCTCCCATTTTTTCTTAATTTGATACACAGTCATATCTCTTGGAGCGCCCGCTTCTTGCAAATCCATTAATATTGATCTAATATATCAAACAAACATAAATTCATATTTTGTAAATAATCACTCTAAAATGACTTACTGCCAACCTGATCGAGACATCCCTCTGCCATCAAACATAGCGTTTCTCATTTTTCGCCGTTCAATTAGTAAAAAAGTTCGTTCTTTTGTCCCTAACAAAATAATACAGATTTTAAATTAGTCTAGAAACAATAAGCGCATGTGTCTTACATCGATCAGAATATTCTCGATTTTTTCCACTACTTTTCTGACTTTCTGCTGAATGTTCAATCTCATCATAGCATTCTGGCACAGACAAAAAACATTTACTAACTTCTTCATTTAAGAACGGGTTTGTATCATTATTGTAAAAATCGTTCATTTTTACAAAGTGTGACCATGTTGACGCTGGTGTTTGTTTTTCTTTCTATAAATAACAATATTATACATTATTTTAGAATTAAATTTTTTTTTTATTATTACTTTATATTTGGAGCATAAATTATCCCATTTTTTCTTTACTTGTTGTGTAGTCAAATATTTGGGTTCACCCAATAATAATAAATCTGATAGTACTGTTCTACAATAAAATAATTTCGTAGATTAAATTACAAAAATTTGTTTTTAATATATATTTAAGAAGATATATAATATATTTACTGCCAGGCAGAATTGCATGTTCCTCTACGATTGAACAACGAATTTCGGGCTATTCTTCTATCTATAAGTAAATCTGTTCTTTCTGTTGACCCTACATATAATATAAAATAATTATATATATATATATATATATATATATATATATATATATATATATATATATATATATATATATATATATACATATGTATATATTAAATTAAAATACTCACATCTATCCGCATATTTCGATAAATTTAAAAATTTTGTTGATCCCATTTTATTATCACCTATTTTTAAATAAATAACAATTAAAACATATTTTAAATAATTTATATATATATATATATTACTTTTAGAAATATTTTTAATCTGTTGCCTCCGTTTAGATTCACTAAAAAACTTATGTAGTTTATTATAATACGGTTCTATATCGGTCCGAAGTTGTCCATTCGATTCCAGTTTCTAACAAATATTCAATAATTAAATAAAATGAATCTATTCAAATTTTATAAACGAACCTTATACGTTTCACAAACTTTGAACCATTGTTTTTTAATATTAACACGGTTTAAACTTTTAGGCGCGCCGTATTTTCGTAAATCAGATAATATAAGCCTACGAATAAATAAATTTAAAAAAATTATTTATATATATATATATATATATTATATATATATATTATTATATTTACAGCCAGCCTGTTTTATGTGATTGAGCCGATCGAAAAATGTTATCTCGAGCTATTCTTTTATCTACGAGCAGGTCTATAATATCAGGACACCCTAAATAATAAAAATATATTTTATATGTTTAAAATTATCCAAATTATTTATTTCATATATTTAAAAATACGAGAATCTATTTAGATGTAGAGCTGTGACTTAACTAAACCAATGTTTAATATTAATTTGTCCGCATATAACAATGTAAAATCGCAAGTTTTTTAATAAATTGTTACACATCTCGATTTAAACACAGTAAAAAAATGAGGTTATGTATTCGAACGTATTTTAATGATTGCGTTAGTTTTTGGTATTATCTATTTTTAAATAAATGATTAAAATAGAACTAATTATTAACAAAAAAATAAACTAAAATCTATTGCATATAATAAAATCTAGACAAAACTTACAATAATCCTCGGCCTTGGACGCCATTTTTAAAATCGGAGCCAGACGAATGATTTTCAAATTCGTCCTTACTTATTCCTTGTGAAAAGAACGAAATTTGCTTGACTTGTATGTAAGGTGTTCGAAATAGGTTTACCCAAGCATCCTAAATAAAAATTAAGGTACCAAATAATTTTAAAAGGAAAGTAGCCAAAATATATTTATATAAAAATCATTTATTTTCAAAACATATTCAAATATAATAAACAGATATTATAAACAAAATAACATACATTCTGCATGTGTTATTAATATAATAAAGAAAAACAAATGTCATTCTGTCAAACTTAATCAAAAATCAAAAAATATCTCTTTAAATTAATACTGAAAAATCGTAACGTACTACAAATACCCTGCTTCTATATTGCTTTATTTCATTGTCTAGCATTCAAATCATTCATCATCAGTTGTATGTTTTTTTAAAAAATATACAACTATATTATTAGATATTTACGGATATATACAACCCCGTAATAATATTTTGTTCTTATAAAGATGCTACTCAAAGCTCTCGTGGTCCATGCCGCACTATATTGAACTATGTAAAAATCAATTAAAAAAAAAAACAATTTCATATTTATTAAAGAATTCTAATATAGTGTACCACACGAGGGCTTCGAAAAGGTCTGTCACAGAATGTTCTGTGACAGTTATGACCGTATCACTTTATAAAATCACTAAGTATCAATCACAGATAAATCGATTAAAATCTCACTTCGGTGTGATTGCGCTTAAAACATAAACTGTTTTAACATTAATAAAATATTGGAAAACAAATTTCATATTTAGTAAATAGCTTATTTAAGAAATAATAATAATCGGTGAAAAAGTTGTGGAAAAATGGAAAGAAATTGATAAATGTAATTAATGTTTGAGAGATTTAGTTATCGGCCTGCCACCGCTAGGTCTGCAAGCTTCTAGCTGCATAGGCGGTGTTGGAGTACAATTGGTGAACATCATTAGTAATTTTATACCTACTTTTGGATCCAGTTTATCTCCATCCGCGCAATTTGTACTAATAAATCCACTGAAAAACAATTTTATTCTTATGCTATGAAGATTTTACGAGAATCAAAAATTACCTTAATTGTTCGAACGGTATATCAGCTCGACTCAACCACTCAATTGGACAATTTAAATTATAATGCGACACTTCTTTGGATGGTCCATTAATCAATCTCGCAATGCCATGGAAAAAATTCGACATCTGGACCGTAAAGATCAAAATGATCGGCTGCCCTGTTTGGAATTCGCGCAAAATCTTGCGTTCGGTTTGAGGCGAAAATATCCAAGTCTTCTTACTGATGGATACATCAATCGCTTTGATACTCCCCGTTTTGATAATAAAAAACAACGTATTTTCTGGATCTCGTAAATGGAAATTCCAAGACAATCCTTGCGGTATCGCGTTGCATTCATATAGAGGCTCAGGTGTGATATGGGGCTCCAATGCACAAGCGCCGGCTTCCATATCTACAGTGACGCCATTATTGCTGAAATCACTTTGTACCTGCCATATTGGCTCTGCATAAGGAGGTTGTGGGTACATAATAGGATCTATTGTATAGTTGTAAGGGACAAAATTGTTGTATGGAATATTATTATACAAGGATAAAACTTCCATGTTTTGAGTTATTTGATTTAATTCTGGTTGCATGTAGGAAGGTTGTGGGAAGTGGGGTAAATAATCCAAATTAAATTGATTACTTTGAGGTGTTTGTGGGTTCAATATTGGAGCACCAATTGGGGGTAAACAAGGAGACTCGTGAGACAAAAATTTATTATAATGATTCACGTGGACCCGCTTAAATTGCAAAATTTCCATAGCAATTCGTTCTTGTTTCTTAGAAACTTGACGCGGTTTTGGGTTCGCTTGACCTATTGCACTGTACCCTGGTGGGTAGTTGTTGGACATCATAATTTTCGGACGTTGTCCAATACCGGGAGGCTGATAGAATCCGATCATGCTATCTTCGTTCTGGATTACAGTAGCAAGCATAGTGACCAACGCGTCGTCATGCTGTCCGTATGTCTTGAAAGGGTTGGAGATCTTTTTAGCGATGAGGCCGTTAATCTTGTCCCGAAGCATTTTCAGCATTTGGATTACGTCTGGAGTACTTTCGAAGACGATCCAGTTATTAAGAGCGTACGCAACGTTGATGTCTTCATCGTCTGAATCCGAACTAGGAGGTCCGAGTTCGTCAGGCGTGTCGTGATCCACGAATAAGGCCACCTAAGAGAAATAGTTTTAGATTGAAGAACAACAAGATGGCAGAGGTGTAATTTACGACAAGAGGTGATATTGCTGTCGCAGAACGTATAGTGTATGTGTTCCCATTGCGAGATAGCTCTTCGTAAGTTAACCAAGATGTCGGAATCGTCTTTATACTTTGGATGTGATCTTGATTATTTGAATGACGTTCACCCATTCGTAACGAAGACGAAGTGTGAAGCATCACTTTTTTTTCATTTCTAAATCAAGAATTTATGTATTACAAAACATTTTTTTCTTCTTCTTAATGTAGACTTACTTTGTTCGGATTTGCATGCTGTGTTTATTAATAAAAGCAATATTTGGATAAAATCCCGCAGTCAAAATGCCTTTAATTAAAGCCCAATTATTTGCGTTTTCGTTCAAGTCTCGGATATCACCGGGTGGTTTCGTTTTCACAAAACCACTCGCCCGTAATTGCGCTAACAGTTGTGACCGAATATTCACAACCATTTCCATTGTTGCTGAGCTCACATAATATTTACTACAAAATAGACGCTCTGCTTTCGACAAGCGTGCGTCCTAAGAAAATCAAAATGTTATGTAATTATAGTGTGAATTGTTTTATATATACAGTACCTGCCACGCTTGGAAAATACGTAATAAGATCATATGATCACTAAATGTTCCAGAGGAAAATTGTTTCCGAATATTTAATGCTATATTTTTTTGGTGGGGTACACTGGGAAGAACAAAAGGATCCCTAGAAATATTAATCCAGTTTTAAAAACTATTCAATGTTGATTTTAAATATGGATTTTAACTAAGTTTACCACTTACCTATAACTGAGAAAGGCCACAATGGTAAGCAATGGGTCAATACACTTAAAAATCACAGAATAGATGAGTATTTTGGCAAGTCGTGGTTCGACTGGTAAATCAACTAGATGTTGCCCTAACAGAGTCAAGTCTTCATGCTCGTCGAGCGCACCAATTTCCAGAAGATGCTTAATAGCATTATTCACAGCCATACTGGATGGCGGCTCAAGGGCACGCGATAAGAAATCTGCGATTTTTGTCTCTCGAGGTGCGAGCATTTTTGTTTGTAGACATAACTCCTATAATTTCCGAAGTATAAGCACGTTTTCATCGTCAATTTGGCACAGAATAACTTACATGTAAAGGCATTCGTAGTATCTCAGGGGTCGAGAATTCTTGCATCGAATTATGTCGAAATTTAGAGAACATGTGAAAGCAAACACCGGGTTGAGTACGGCCAGCGCGGCCTGCTCTTTGCTTTGCGCACGCTTGCGAAATCCAAGCGCTTTGCAAGCTACATATCCCAGTTATCTATAAAATCACGTTCGAATTTTAAAATTCAGGCATATATATAACCGTAACTTTAAAATAAAACTTACAGAATCATAACACTTTTCCTTCACTTTCCCTGAATTGATGACATAAACAACATCATCAATTGTAATACTAGTTTCCGCTATATTCGTCGATAGAATAATCTTTCTTTTACCGGTCAGCTGATTAAAAACTTCATGTTGTTCAGTAATCTGCATTAGACTGTGCAACATGAAAATCTGATAGGCATTTGCGTTAAACCTTGCATCACTTTGAATACGATCTCTCACAGTAATTATATCATCATAACCGGGCAAAAATATCAATATGCTCCCATGCGCATTTTTAATATGTATATTAAACAATAACACTAACAATAAATCAAAATCGATTATCTGGTCCGTGATCGTGCTATGGTATAAATCTAACAGTTCCTTATCGTCATCGCTAATTGAACACTGATTTGATGTATTATCTGTATATAGCTCGTAGTGTTTTAAGAGATCTACCACTTCAACGTGCTGGTTCGTCCGAGCCCAATCGGAGGCGGTTAACTTGTCGTTCGATGTTAGCTTGACGTCGGCTCCGAAATTGAGTAACTCTGTACAGATGGGTAGATTGCCGTGCATTGCAGCGGCTATTAGACCAGTGAACATAGTGTCAGGATGTTGGAAATTAACTGGAGCATGATCTGATAAAATCAACTGTAGGAGTTGTGTAAATGATTCTTCAGAACCGAATTGAACACAATCGTTAATGCATTCTATCATCTCCAGTTGTAAGTCTACGTCAATGTTATAGTTTTGAAAAATCGCAGTTAGTGGTGTAGTAGGTGGACGAATCGCTTTACCGTTTTTCTTTTTCAAAGTGGCCATAGCTTGCGACTCATATTTCGTCTTTTTTAAAATGTCCTCCATAAAATATTCTGTTACTGAATAAAGTCGTCCAGGTATAAATATAACTGGCGCATTATTAAAATAGGTTTGGAATGTATTTACATCCATAGTTGCCGACATTAAAATTAATCTCAAATGAGGATAATTCACTAGACATTCTCGCAAACATATTAATAAAAAGTCGCTGAATCTATCTCGTTCATGTATTTCATCCACAATAATATGCGTGAAAGCGTTCAAACATGCATCCCCATTCATCAGCGTCCGCAATAAAATCCCATTGGTGCAGTACACCAACACGGTTTTAGGCCCAACGCACGATTCTAATCGAATATGAAAGCCGACCGTTTGACCGGACTTTTCTCCGCGTTCCGCAGCAACTCTTTCGGCTACTGCCACTGCGGATATCCGCCGCGGTTGAGTACAAATAATGCGTGTTTTCTCTTTAACCGACGCGCTATAATCTAGTATAAACTGCGGAATCTGTGTAGTTTTCCCAGAGCCAGTCTCTCCACAAACAATCACTACTTGATTGGATACTACAGCTTCCATTAAAGTTTCCCGCATGGGCCATATAGGAAGCTCCATGCGAAATGAAATCAAGTCGTTACATAAGGAGAAATTCGGCATTTGAGGAATGCCGAATGTTAGCTGCCCCGTATTAGTATCAGTGTTATCTAAGTTATTTTTCGAACGTATTCGCAAACGCGATTCTTCTCCATGATCTTTCCTTGGGTATCTAGCGAAGAATTCGCGCATCAACATAAAGTTTTCTTTAAAAAACGATAATGATATTCTATTTCTGTGTCCCCTATCTGCATTCGGTTTGGACAATGTGATTCTTCGAGTAGGCTCTTTGCCATATGATTTTGATGTTAGGCCTATTGTTTTAGCGTAATTATGCAACCATGCTCTTTCAATGTTTGTTAAACTAGTTGGAAACTCGTACGATGCGGCACTTTCATCATGTATAAAATTACGTAAAATCAATTCTGATTGTATGCGGAATTCTTCCGATACAATAATATTCATGGTATATTTGTTTGGAGCCATGTCTAACAATAAATCTATAAACAATTTTGACTCTTTTACAACAATTACTCAAACAATAACACGGTTATGTTGTTATGATAACGTTTGATAGCAATTTTGTACCTCAAATAACTGTAACCTGTTTTTATTATTGTGTATAACGCGGGAATATCAGTGCACAAGCTACGCATCTTACAATTTATGTTAATACACATGCATTTCTAAATGGCATTCACATACTGAACGTGTTTTATGTATGAAAAAGATGGAAATAAAGAAAACTTACATTAATCAAATTTAAAAACCGTTAGAATATTGAAGAAACCCATTTACCATTTTACCAGATCGTTGGCTGTTGGCGCCGATCGGCAGATATTTTTTGTTTTGTTTGTTATGGTGCTTGGTAACACCAACGCAAGCATTATAATTTAGGAACGTTTCTTATTGTGAGATTGGTGTTCTAACTATTTAAAAAAACTTCGATATTCGTTTTGATTCAATGCTTTGAGTGCTATTAATAATTTTGTATTTATTTGATTACAACCAACACGTATATATATTTCAATAGTTTGCTATACTAAAACTGACTTTGTGTGCGACTATAAACATTTATAGAATATCAGCTGACGAGTAATTTAAAAGTGAGCGGTTTTGAGTCAACTTCACTTTAAATGAAAAGTTCCTAAGTTTTAACAGTTTAGGAGCTTTCTTTTGTCAATGTTTGTTATTACAGCTGTCAATTTTAGTCGCTAATATTTTGCGTCGCTTGTAAATTCTTTTAATAAAAGTTAAAAATGTGAATATTTTGTCGTGTATATAATGGAAAATAAATCAGAGCAGTTAGTAAAAACTGTGGAGCATTCTATACCACTAGACGTTCTCGATGATTTATGCAGGTTTATTATAAATATATGTGTGACATAATTACGATTCTAACTAAATGTAATTCTAGTCGATTTATTATTAATGTTCCCGAAGTTGCTAAACAGAATTTAGTACGCATTTGTTTTCAAATAGAACTTGCTCATTGGTTCTATTTAGATTTTTATTGTAGTGAAAATCCGAAATTAAAATCATGTGGAATAAAAGAATTTGCTGCGCATATTTTTCAGGTATTTTATTTTGCGGACGGTTTCGATATATATTGTTAATAATTTGTTTTGTCTAATAGCATATTCCATTTTTAAATCCACACTCGGTAAATTTAGATACTGTATTGGTTGAATGGAGAGAATATAAACAGTCTGTCCCCACTTACGGGGCTATTTTATTAAATGACGATTTAAGCCATGTCCTACTTGTGCAGAGTTATTGGGCGAAAAATTCTTGGGGTTTCCCAAAAGGGAAAGTAAATGAAGACGAGGATCCTTCACATTGTGCCATAAGAGAAGTTAGTACGCATGCGTGTAGAGCATAATCCTAATGAACATGTTCGGTTAACATCGGCCTAACTCGATTCTTATTATTTATAAATATATATATATATTTTTTATTTAGAAAGTGATTATATTTAAGAACATTTTAAGGTAAAATATAATTATTCTTAGGTTTTGGAAGAAACAGGGTTTGATATAAGCAGTTTACTTGATCAAAACGAATATATAGAATCTGTGATTAATGACCAATTGGTCCGGTTGTATATTATAACTGGGATTGATCGGAATACAACCACATTTCTACCACGAACTCGGTGTGAAATTAAATGTTGCGAATGGTTCGCTTTGGCCGATTTGCCATCAAACAAAAAAGACTGCACACCAAAAGTGAAAATCGGCGTTAGTCCAAACGCATTTTTCATGGTGCTGCCATTCATCAAGCGTATGAAACGCTGGGTTCAAGATAAAACTCGAAATTACACTGTAGGACGCCGATCAAGAAACAAATCCGAAGGCGATGGATCTCTAAAAAATAAAACAAAGTCAGTGATGCGAGCGAACGATAAAGAGGATGAGTTGAAAATTAAAAATGTCTCTCCGACTCGAAGTAATGGTAAGAAATCGGAGAAAAAAGTCAAGCGGCAACTTTTTGGAAATGATTCCAAAATTTTGTTAGAGAACTTTGAGTTTGCTGCTCCATCTTGGACAAATTTTAAGTTTGATAAAAAAGCAATCCTTGATTGCTGTCCGTAAATTATTGAAAAATTATGTAAACATTTTGCTATTTTACTAATTTTTATTTTGTACAAGGCCTACTGTTTTTGTAGTTAATATCAAGAAATAATATTTTGTGTTATTTTAATTTTGTGAAATATATTTTATTACGTTGACCTTTGTAAAACTGCAAATAATAAAAACTGTATTATCTAAAATATGTTGTTTATTTCGAATATATTCAAATTTTTCAGACTAATCAGGTACGCCATTTTCCTTCTTGAACACCGCAAAACATTTTACTTATTAGTACATAATGTTGCATAACATCGTTGACATTTCGTTATCTGCGTAACATGAATGCAAAATAGTTTGCGGTTTCTAAGGGAGCAAGACTAGTTAAATTTGAGGCGATTGCAAACAATTGAACACAACCACGGAATAAAACAAAATTAATAACATACAATTTTAGATTCTTTAAAGTTGAAACCTATTGAAAATCGAGGTCTTTGACTTTGACATATCAGTGAAATATAAATAAATAAATATCATTTCGCATTGACAAAGGTTTAGAACGTCTGTTCTTCAAGCATAAGTTAAGTTTGATGAAAAATGTTGCGCTGTTGTTAGTAGTGTTGAATGCGCAGTAGATAGTGCAACTGCCATCATGGCGGCTCCACTGACAGCCGACCAAGAGGTGGTAAGTATTTTTTATTTAATAATTAATTTTTTTAATTCCCTCACACCAGCAAACTATACTCAGAACACTATACAACCCTAATCAGTTAATAGATCATAAAATGTCGATTGAATCGCGCTAAAAAGTGTGAAACAATAACGTGATATTACAATAACAGAAGGAAAAAAGGTTTTCTTGCAATTTGCTTACGTATCATGTGTTTATTTAGTGGTGTGTATGGATTATTGTTCATTTACAAGTGTCAAATGTTTGTTTAAATGTACTTGTTCGCGCTGTATTGTTAGTAAACAAAATGTGAAAGTGTTTAATCAGTATTCGACCAACCTAACCTTTCTATGTGTGTAATTTTTGTGTGTATGTGTGCCTTCGTATATTATTTTCATCGGCAACCTGTAGATTCTTATTCTTGGCAATGAACAAAATCCCAGCTTCTCTCAGGACCACGATTTGTGTTTGTCTTATTTTTTCTGACCGTAAGAGTTGTTATTCACCCCAGACCCCAGGCAATTTAAGATATTGCCATTGTATAACTCCAAGTGTATAATAATTCAGCATGTAAACTGAATTATTTTTTGTTTTATAAATAATATATTTTATGACAAACCAGTTAATTACATTTTATTTCGGTATCTGTTTACTAGTATCTAAACAGATGTCCATCAGGTCCACAGAGATCTGTTTTCAGTGTATTTATGTCATGGTCTATTAATATCTAAAATATGATGATTAACGTAGATTAAACGGCAAAAATTACTTCTATAAAATAACTAAAACGATTTAACTTTAAATTTATATTATTACCATTCCATGAAATGAATAGGTAATAAATAAAAACGTTTCCAAAAAATCTTCACTCGACTATCTCCAACCGAACTAAAAATATTTTCAGTATTCTACGAAACACAAATATAAAATCTAATGTCTTTTCCTAAAACTCATTTTCCACAAGAAACAAAATAAAAACACGTAATACATATAGTAAATCTGGCGCACGCAACAACGTAGTATGTTTTAATTTGATTTACCTGCACATGGAAAACAAAAACCAAAATGTAAATAAACATGAGACGGTATTGATCGTTGCATTCCATGTACGTTTATTCTATAAATGTCAGAATGAAATACAACTATTCTATTCAATATTTTTGTTGTTTTTTTGTTTTTTTTAATAGTATGGGCACGTGGTTCACGCGCCGGAATGCGTGAAGGACGTGACAGCACACCTATTTCTTTATATTAAAACACATTACTTATATTATATACCAAATAATTTATAACAAATGTGCTCGCTAGTGTAAATGACGCCTTAGCATTTTGTTCACTTATATATTTTATTCTTTGACATTTCTTAAAAGCCTGTATATATATATATATATATATATATATATATATATTATATATATATATATATATATATATATATATATATATATATATATATATATATATATATATATATATATATATATATATATATATATATATATATATATATATATATATATATATATATATATATATATATATATATATATATATATTATATATATATATATATATATATATATATATATATATATATATATATATATATATATATATATATATATATATATATATATATATATATATATATATATATATATATATATATATATATATATATATATATATATATATATATATATATATATATATATATATATATATATATATATATATATATATATATATATATATATATATATATATATCAAAATTCTCGCGCGTTGTCAACTAAATTAATTTTGAATTGAATTATTGTTATATATAATACCAATTTTTCTTAAAAACATTTTTAATATGTGAGTAAATTATTAATTTTGTATTGCAAATAGTGAATTTTATTTTTAGATCATCTTTGAGACATATCTGGTGTAGTCAGATTAATTTTCTCGTTTGATGATAAAATAATTAAATGTATACCGAGTAAAATGTCTTGTAGTAGAACTAGATTAAAATTATATAATTGATGTCAGAAAAACGAGAGCCACGTGCCGTTGACAATTAAATATATTTATAATTAAAACGCCGCTTTAAATTAACGGAAAGTTAAGTCACCCAAAGAAATTTCGTTTTCTTGATATTATAACCCACATGAAACACGAGAAAATGTTATTTAGGAATTTTATAGTTTTAACATGATATATATATATATATATATATATATATATATAATATATAATATATATATATATATATATATACTATATATATATATATACCTTAAAAACGCACCTTTAATTTAACCTTGGGAGATAACACAAATATATAAACACTTTTATCTCGCATAAGCTACTAGTAAACATTAAGATATATTATTGTTTGGTATAAGAAAACATTTGCAAAACTATTCCAATATATTGTTCTCGAAACTATTATTTACTATTCACAAAACAAGATGTCTGACGCTGCTGTGTAATTCAAATGCGAAATGATAATATGTCATGGATATAAAGTCTTGTAATTATCTTAAAACTTTTAAAAATTCTGTTGTACTAAATGACAATGACCATTTTGAAAACGATTCTCATGATTGTTTTGTTAATCTACATACATATCTGTACTTGATGTCTCTCGCCAAAATGTTGCTACTTTCTACTTAATTGTTGTGCTAATTTGGCATTAGCATAAATGAGATGCACACCATATTTTCTAGTTTCAAAATATATGCTTGTGACCTGTTTTTAGTTATGTAATTTAATCCTAATCTGATATGCAAATTATTCTTAACCGCCGCGCTGTCGTGTTTGAATTATTCTACAAAATGTCTAAAACGTCTAAAAATAATTTTTATTTGATTTCCAATTTTCGTTGCACAATAAATACATAATCCTCCAACCACACTATTGACGCCATGTGTTAACTGAAGAAAAACACATATAATCACTGCAAAATTGGCGCTTATACTAAGACAGTTATAGGTCACAAAACATGCCATCAATACCATTTGATGTAAATAAAACGTTGTTTACCCTTCGTAGATGTTAAGTACGATATGAAAATCATGCATAACAAATTTGTACTTGTAAATTAATTTTATATATATGGAAAATGAAAACTACGTATACTCAAGTGAAACCACAGATTTGTATTTGCTGGTGTGACGATGAGTAATTATGATACTCTGAGTCATGGAATGAGTGGAGTGTAGGAAGCAATGGTGGTCGATGGGTATGGTTACCAGAAACCCTGACTAAGGACAAGCCCGCATCGAATCTTTACCAAATTAGACTTTAATGAAAGGCGAATTAACAAACAACAAAAATGACATCGAAAACACTAGTAATTTACTTGGGAAGCCATTGTGTGTTGCGGTTCAAATTTCGCCAAGCCAATTCCGGATAGTCAGACCATGCAGTCTTTCACCGTTTTGATAGGATTCCCAATTCATTTCCAATTTGCCACTCGATGTTTCAACTTTTTTTATTGTCTAATAAATATAATTGAAATGCCTACAGCAATTGGGAAATTGCATTTCGATACCACGCAACTCTTTCTAACTTCACATATATGTTGACAATTACAACACATCAAATATTTTAACTAATTGATAACGTAGTTGTAAATCTAAAATATTAAACAACCCGCATTCCAAAGCCCCTATAGTTTAAATATGTACCATCATTGCCGTGACATAAAAAACTGCATTACAAGTACAAAATATTTTCTCCATGAGTGCATTGCTGCAGTTAAAATGACATTTGCAGTTGTATGACGAAATTTCACAAATAAAAAATGTATAATTCACACATGCCAAACCGGATTTCGATCGCTGTCTTATAGAATTTTTGAAATAGATTATTTTAGTGGTTACGGAAATTGTAAAGATTTGAAATTCTCAACCATATCCGGTCGTTCAGGAATAATCTTCGTTTCTCCCCTTAACACAACGCAGATGTTGCATTATATACGTAAATCGCGTGGATGCTGGATGCAGCTTTAGCAGGGCTCTTTGGTACTGTTATTTTGGGACGAATAGAAAATATAGACTTAAAAATGATTTTTGATTTTTTTTAACAAACTCAAAAAAATGTTACTGAATATCAAAGAAGTATCCTAAAAATATTGTATATAATGCGATGAAAATGGAAAGCAAATGCAAATATTAAGTCTAAATATGGCCTACTAAAAGAAATTATTTGAATAATCAAACGAAACGCCTACGGTACTGTTGACAAACAAATATAATAATTATAAAATTGGAAGTTCTTTTGACAGTTGAAAACAAACATAATCCTGGCCAAATATTTTATTTTAAATGTGGAAAACAAACACACGCTCTAAGCCGGAGAAGAGTGGGCGATGAAACGCGTCTTTAACAAATAAGAAAAACGTAGGCGCACGCGCACAGGTCAAAGTTCAACCGCTGGTGGATGGAACCAGTTGCCGCTCTCCCCCCATAGACAAACTCAGACTCGAGGACATTGACATAAGCAACAAGATCGTTTATATACCCAATGTGTTCCATCGATATCACTTATCGTGATTCATCTTTGCGATATTCGCATTTTCCAAAGTGAAAATCGAATTTTAACATCAGGAATTTTAGAGGAAGGATTTGCGTAATGTACTTGGCTTTGGTTGGTAATTAATTCAGTGTTTGTTTAGCACCAGATGGTGAGATTTTAGGGTTGGATGTTGGCGCACCTGTGATTCCGATCTGACCTTCGCTGGTTAAATACTGATAAAAGGTAAACTGTTGTTCAGCTGTGGTCATTACTTATTAAAGGACCTTACTCCCTTCGTAATGGGGGCTATTAAGGCCAATTTATAAGTGAAATTAAGTTAAATGTTGTATTGATTTTCGTTTACGAGGATCAAAGCAGATATTCAATGTAAACAAACTTATACTTGTCATATTTCGGTTAGAAATCACAAGCAAGTAATAAAGACATTGGAAAACATTCTGTAGCTAATTTCACTTCAATAAAAAAATAAAATATAGATACATAGTAAATGTATTTCCTTTCGGATACATTCTAAACAGTGAATTTCTAAGTAAGACGGATACTTGACAGTTGATGCAAATTACTGCGTCAATCCTGAGTGGTATTATATCACAAGGAAGAAATAACTGTCTTACAAACTTTTAAAAACGAACTAACTTATAAGAAAAGATTTTACTGAGTTGATAAGCATAGGACAATAAATAATTTCGTCGTAAGAATATTATTTAGGTAATAGTTCCCAATCGGGAATAAAATCCGACCGATACTACGAAATCAATAGATAATAACAACAATGAAGTTCTGGAATGAGTATATACATCACTTCCGGTAGTAGTTATCTTCGTCTTACAGACAACGATCGTAGGATATCGACATGTCTGCATCGAGTATGTTATGTAAGTGCGTTTAGATGTGTGATATATTTGATGTAGGTGTGTATGTGTGCCCAGAACCGGATATCCGGTCTCATCAGCTAAATGGAAACGCACGAAGAAGCTTGACAAGCCTACAGCTGTAACCCAGGTACACAACTTCAAGACTTTGCGAAACTAATGAACATTTACTCCGTTGTTACTATTCTTTTCAAGTTATAATTAGAACTATATGGTTATACCCTTAGTCTACGTCACCAGTGAAAAGAAATTGGGTTGTATGTGGCGCCAGTGCCATTTTTAAACACTACATAAGTTGATTCAAAATTTTGACGCAAGCAAATGTACTAATTATAAATTTCCTTGCTTAATACTTATTTTTCGTAAAACTAGTCAATTTAAGAACATTAATCTACTTTTTTTTCTTAAATCTGAGGTTTGACAAACCGTTGGACAGAAAATGCTTGCGCCAAATTTTTAATTTATTTTATTATATTATAACGAAACCTTTCCATTCATGCATCCGCTAAATTTAAAACTTATAAACATTGGTTAAAAATACATATTCGAAAAGGTCGATTCAGAAATAGCAAATTCGATTTTCTACGTTCAATTCAATTGAGTTCCTTAATATATTTACGCCTTGAAATAGATTTTATACCGGTGTCTATGCGTTTAGAGTTGTCTATTTTTCGGGCTAAGTGAAAACTAACGTCACTAGTACGAAAATCGCTGGTTATGCTTAAAAAGACAATGATGACATACTTATTTATGATATGAATGAGTTGTCAGCCTAGCATACTAATATCGCCATCACCATTATTCTTTCACCCTTCTTCGGCAACTATCCGCTGTCGCCTCGTATGGTGTCAGTAAGAACTAAGCCTTTGCCGTGCTACGGCAGTGCTTAAACGGAAGTAACTATTTGTGTGCTTATTATAGTTAGGAAAGCAACAAAAAAAAAGTTATAATAAACGGGAACATCCTTTCATAACTCACACATAAAACAAATATTTATACTTTGTTTTTAGACGCGATTTTTCATGTAGTTTTTATATATTATGGTTACGCGCTATAAATATAGCAGAATCAACGTGAATGGTGTACTAGTTTTTATTTAAGTACAGTTGAGAGTAAGACGTGTGAAGTTTGGTGCATTTTGTGATGGGATATGGTTTTTGGTGCTTGTGGCTATGAGTTGTGATAACGTTAGTATTATTTTGTATTTCTTATTGTATAATTGTTTAAAGAATTGTAAATGCGATTTGAATTTATATTTAAATATTTCAAGTTAATAAATATTTGTATTTCATATAGAAATTCTATAACACTATAGACAATTATTAATAAACTAACTTGGAGTTATTGACTTAAAATTGCTTTTTATAGACAATTATATGTTATTTACAAGGTTGTCGAGCTTATAGCGCTTATATAATTATACAGAATAGCACAATTAGTTTGAACCTAACTTGAAGGTCCAATTGTGTAAGAGACGTTTAACACTAAACGGAGTATAGCCACAGTTGCTTATTACTCAGTTAATTTAGTATAAAAGTCATTCAATCAGTTATTTAACAAATGTTAGCTTAAAACTTAAATGTACTTCGTTTAAAAATACACCTCAAATTATGCTGCGTTTGAGAAGTATAGGCTTGTGACGTTACGAGGCGTTTTATATTCTGAGCTCTGTTTAGGGTTTAGCAACGCATTATATGTAAGGATTCAACAATATATATCCCAAAGTCCGTTTAGTATTTTGTAAAATTATTATTTATAAAAATTGTCTCCTTTAAATATGAAATCCTTGTAATTATGAGGGTATTGATTGTGTTACAGGCAACAAAGACATTTATCGAGGTGGTAAACAGGATACGTTTAAAACGGAAACTTGGGCCGGTGAGCTGGTCGACCGCCGTTCGTTTCCTGCTCGCACGCAAGTTCGACGTTTCGCGTGCCGTCGCGTTATATGAACAGCACGAGGCGACCCGTCACCGCGAAGGACTTGTCAACTTTGACCCAACACTAGAGCCACTCCGCACTGAATTACTAACGGGGAAATTCACTATTCTGGTCAGTACACTTTTCATTTTACTTCTATTCTAGTAGGTATAATACGCGTTGGGTTTGTTCTCGTTGCCGTTGTTTTAGTCTCTTTTGTACGTTAGTTTATTCTCTCGCTGCTAATGAAAAAAGTCTGCAAACGATGCTGGAGTTGTTAAAGAAAACATATATGAATTCGCTTGGCGTTTGTGATTCAACGGAAACTAGGTCGGCTCGCTCGTAGGGGTACATTCGCGTCCCATTAGGGGATTGTTTCCGAAGCATATTATGTTGACTTTTCTCATTGCTATTGATATATAATACTTTATTTTCTGATATTTCTATAAGTGATTTTTATATATTTAATTTATAACTAAATCTACTTTCTTTTACACCCATTAAGCTAATTTCTAACTTATAAATAGAATTATCCGCTTTTTAAATCAGTGCATAACATATGCAAAATATGATTATTGTTCATTTATAATTTACATAACATTATAATATGATTCATGCTCTTATAATTTGCATTTAAATAATTTCCTTTGCTAACCGTTCATTTAGCAGCACAAAATTAACTAATTAATGATTGAAATCGATAAACATTAAATAGACCTGAAATTATGGCGGCCATAAAATGGATAGGAAGTATAAAGAAAGTAAAACATGATGAAATTTATTACACTACAATTTCATTACAGTTTCATTCGAAGTCCTCTCACAGCATTTTATTAAACTATATATTATATATATATATATATATATATATATATATATATATATATATATATATATATATATATATGTATATATATATATATATATATATATATATATATATATATATATATATATATCTATATATATATATATATATATATATATATATATATATATATATATATATATATATATATATGTAGTATAAACTATATATTATAGATAGATTATAATTTAATTTGTATGTTTTCGAATTTAGTTCTTTTAGACCGTATTGTTTATTATTTATTAGCAATTAAACCATTTTGGTGATTCCTACCGTAAGTTGTAAAAAAAAACACTAGCTAAATATACAAACATTTTAACAATCAAATTTAGAGTCTTATAAGAATCTTTCATAAGAATATAATTTTTAGAATGATCAATTGAATGAAAAACATATTTGACCACCAACTACTATGAAACATTTTTGTGGTACGCCAGTGTGTTTCGTCTTAAATTAGCCATATGCAAAACAAACACTGCGCGTAGGCTTCTTGCCAATATTACTTCCGGTTTCGTCTTCTCCCCATTACTACGCTATTTATGCAAAGTATTACACAACAAAATATACATAATATTATTACACTAATAATATAAATTAACAACGACAATAGTGTAAATATAAAAAAGATTTATTTGACAACTAAATTATGCGCAACACAGCACCGAAAAGATTTTAGTATTACCCGAAATTTGCCATTTAATTATTTGTCCATTTTACAAGTTTGTTTATTTTTTATTTTACCTAATTTGACAACAGAATTAAAATGAACATGTGCAGGAGTTGTAATGGTGGCCATTTCACGTTTACGCACAATTAAACCGTAAATAGTGAACTAACTGTGTTCATAACAGTCATATTTAAAACTGTCACTTATGCTTATAAATACTTCCGCATATATACATTATTTTTTTTTCAATTATTTGCTTTTTTCGAACAGTTCAAATATATTGTTGTTGTCAACGTAGTTACTTATGGATTAAAAGAATAATATTTGCAATTCAAAGATGTTATTTTTAAATTAATGTTTGCGGAGCGCAATTATATTTCTGGGAAATTATTTTATTGTGAAAATTTGTTCATTTATATCAGAAATTCGTAGTTATAAATATAATTTTATTTCCACGAATTGTTTTCATGAAAATGTACACATTTGTGTGACGTAGGCGAATCTTATTTGTGTAAATCTTGTACATAATTCAGAATAAAGCATCTCAATCGAGGTGATGTTTTTTTTGTTTAAATTCGAATATTAAAACAAAAAATGCCATTGAATTAAATGTGCTATATTTAGGAAGCTATATAGCATTTCCAGAGGAAACAATAGTTTTATTCTGTTATTTGGTTGTCATGAATTGTAATGCAATCAAAAACATTTTCCAAACAATTCTATTATCTCTTCAATCACACGAACTGATTATTCGGATATTGATTTTATTCGTTTGTTATTTTTTATTTAAATCTATATATAAATTATTTTTGTAAAATAAAACATTTTGGGCCGTTAACCTTAATGCGTAATTGGTACAGTGCAATTACATATAAGTGTACTTGCACGTGCGAGTGCTTTACCTATATCACTAAAAAACAATCTTCTTATTTTATAACGTTTTTATTATTATTCTATCTGGATGTTTTTGCAATGGTGTTTCCGCTGTGTTGGATAAGCAAAAATAACAAGATTGTGAATTACTACTGGTATTAAATAATAAAACAGAGGTACTCAAACATGATTATCGACTACAGTTTCTGAGAATATGAATTTTAAATTATAAAATACGTAGAATTTTTTCTAGTTAACACTAGAAAAATTACTTTTTACTTGTTCTGTAAATATATGTGCATTTATTTAAATAATTTTGCTTCATTCATTTTTACATGAAAATAGTCACTTCTTTCCTGTATACATTATGTATGACAGTATAGATATATTCGTGTAGTGATTTAACACCGAAGGTCATACTGTCGAATTTTAAATTTTCCGTCTTCTGTCGCCATTTTGAATGTTTCGACACCTCCACACCACAAAAAGTCCCATTGTTAATTAGAGTATTCTAATTGTATCATTTAAGATACAAATATCTTAGTCACGAGTTCGTTGCACGGGCCATTGCTTATTTTGTATGCATTGCTAACTTCATTTGAATTAATTAACATAAAAAATACAACCAAACGACAAAAGTATTTCATAGTTAAAAAGAAAAGTTACTTTTCGATAAATTATTATTATTATTATAGATAAAAAATTACAATTTTAATAATAATCAGTGATTTTAACAGGTTTCATAATATCAGTTTAGCTTGTTTATTTTTGTTGATTCGATGAACAAGTTATTGGAATTAGATGGACAGTGTCCGTGCGGCAATTAAGTATTAATATCAATGGGAAATTATTAAAATTAAATTAAGTTGTCAAAGGTTCCCATGGCGTGATGTGAATTCTTAAGTGTACGTCTCGAATTTCATTATTATAACGTCTCGATGTTAGCGAATGAGTGACATTAATTTAACACAAGACAGCGTTACTGTCCTTGAGATATCACCAGCCAACCATACTGATACTATCATTATCCCGTCCTGTTTTGTGGATTGCACAAGGTTGAAGAAACCATTTTGCACTGCTTATACGTTTCTTGATTTTGAAATAGGCAAGAAAGTATAACTAAATAACTAAAATCAATTTATTGCTTACCGGCGAATATATATTTCAATTTCAATTGGATACTTTTCTGATTCATATTGCACTAACACAATACAATTAAATAAATTACGAGGTGCGTGGTGTGTATTAGCTAGTTTCCGTTGATAACCTCACCACACATCTAATAAAAAACAAGCTTTAGCTTCGAAAATGATCAAAGCTCGCCTAAAGTTTGCCATGGCGAATTTCTGTGTAAATAAATAATGATATTTACGCATAGATTAAGTATGCCAAATTTGGTGTTAATCCGTTCAGTATCTTCAGAGGAGGAAGAGCGGCAAATTTTGGTCTTACGAGCGACCGAGCGACGACTAACACCTAATGGGTATTTGTGTTGCATATATATGGATTCAGAGTGATGAAATATGAATTTTTATTAAAGAAAATATTCAATACAACACACGACCGAGTGTTTTAGCTCTTCGTTATAACATATGGCGAGTTAAAACCCCACAAGACATAAAATGTAGCACCTCTCTGTAAACAATTATATATGGCGTAGGTACTCAATTCCTTCAGGGATCAAAGAATTATTAATGTATTTCGCGCAGGAAGCCACTCGTACACCTAATCAAAATACTCGTTTCTGCTTTGGGTAGCTTTAAATTGAGTTCCATTCGGGTGTAAAAGTTTTATTTCAATGTATGTTAGGAGTAGTGTAGTGCACTCTTACAAGATTGGTATTCTGTTCGCTATAGTAGTGTCGTTTTCGAATTTCCACTTATTTTCAACCAACGGATTCGTGGTTTATTTCATTCGTATTTCCTTTACAGTTTACAGGAAGTCGAGATTGCATTACCCAAATATTTTACGATGTCTTTTCTATGAAACCACCGATTATTCTTATCATTGTTTATATCTTGTCATAATATTATGGAATATGTTACTCATTGTTACATGTTTATAAATATAGATAGAGCGGTGACTGTCTATTTAATTATTAATTGCGGGGTTTTTTTTTTGATCTTATTACAGCCTACCAGAGATGCAACAGGCGCCGCAATTGCTGTGTTCACAGCACACATGCATTTTCCAGCAGAATGCAGCCAACAAACCACCCTTCAGGGTGTCGTATACCAGCTGGATGCAGCTCTTCGGAGTTCGCATACGCAACGTGCCGGCCTCGTCTTCATCTACGACATGTCCAATTCGAAATACTCCAATTTCGATTACGAGCTGTCCCAGAAGATACTCACATTGCTCAAGGTAAGATAACGCATGCGCGAAAACCATGACATAAACGTATATACTCGGGTAGAGTCGGCTAACTTCGACTGTCTTGATTTACAAGTTCGGTGTGATCAGTATACGGTAGTAGTTGCGATATTATCAAAATGAATATAAATGTGCTCGTGTATGTTAAATGAGTTCTGTTGAACAATATTTCCCTAACGTATAATTATATGAAACTTGTGAGTTTTGTTTCTGTTATCTATCACACATTCGCATGAAAATGATTAATGTGTATCCGAATAGCTTTAATGGGCAGCGACAACGTTGTCAAACTGTTTGACCGATTTTCCTTATCGCCTAGAGTTTCCGCTTTCAATATGTTTGATTTTATAAATAAAAATGATTTTTTTCTTCTAAATTAAATTAAACATAGGGAATCAACTATTTTACTAATTACTATTATTGCTTTTTCTTAAATATTATTAATATGTATGAACAGAACGTGAAATAACATTACTAGTGTAGAATAACAATATATTTTATTTGTTAACAAAAGAATGGTGGCACGTGGTGTTTTTCACACTTCACACAATTACAGTCGTATTATGTTTGGATTTGGATTTTATTTTTCTTAAATATGTGAAGTAGGTCAACACGGTTTTTAGTACCAAGGTATAATATCCCCTGATGTTGTATAAAGCTAAACGTCCGAGATGTAAGGAACGTTAAGTTTATCGGGGTAGGTTCGCATACAACTTGGAGACTTCAGGCGAGAGCTTTGGTCGAAAGCCAAGTGCTTACGTATCAATGTGCACTAAAGTGTCATTATTTTAGCGAAACTCACGATTTTCACATGTTTTTGACGATATAGAACTGCGAAATAGGCACTCAGCAACAAGAAAATATTTTATATTTATGAATATTTAAAGATGTTTTATTATTATTTACATACATAAAATATTGACAGGAATAGTATAAAAAATTGAGACTTACACACAAAATATTGTTCATAAATACACACAAGCCACTCAGAATAGCTTGGACCATGACCTTGATCTGCCAGCACCAGTATGCTATTTATACTGTTCTTTTTCTATCCTCATAGTGTGTTTTAATCTTTTGCGCATATCGCGGTTCAAGCTATTCCGAGTAGCCTATCAAATGCGGTGGCAGAAACCATTCAAATGTTGACAATTTTTCGCCATTCTACAAACCTTTTTCCTCCCTGACGAAGAAAGATTATTTGTAGGTAAAAATACTTCGATTAATTACTAAAAGAAATTCTTATTTTGTAGTGTAATCAAGTTTAATAGGAGTAAGTTATTATGAAGATAATAAATTACATTGCACATTAAACATTATGATCCTATAAAATGAGACATATCTAAGATATTTTCCGAGTATTAAAGCTATTTTTGCACATATCTACTTAACTAAAGATTATCGTATACAAATCAACATTTCACAAACATCTGCACAGGGGAGTTAGTCTATTTATTCATCTCTTTCTAACAAAACTATTCAGTAACGAATATATGCATTTCGACAAAATCAAATCAGATAGTAGCCTTGACATTTCTATGACATTTGAAAAACCTTTCACTACCCTTACGCCAAGGTTACTGGAGCAATTTTTTATATTTTAATAATATAGAAAAATTCACGCCGAAAACACAGTGACAAATGGAATTCGTCTGTCAAATATATCACAGCTTTGAAGGTTTAGTTATATTGGTCGCGTTTGTGTTGTTATAATTTCGAAGCACCGCAATTGAGACGTTTCTCGTCAACATCTCGAGCGAATAATTAATTATACGTATTTATAACCTTTGACATTTAGCCAATAAATCGAAATTGCCACAGTCACCAAGCTGGAGACATACGCTGCGGCAATCAACACTTTCGAACTAAATTAATTTTATTCGAATTAACTTGTGTAGTTTCTCGTTATTGATTATATTAAGTACTAAAATTGGATTTTGGTTATTTACTCTATAATTAATCAAATCCGTTCATTCAATTATAAGATTTTGGGAATTATATACATATTTGCTACTCAACTTTTAATTCAGCAATTACGCTTTGGGAACTAACATTTATAGTTAGAATTTCAATTTGAAGTGATGTTAAAGACGTGGGTGTCATATCGTGATGAGCGTAGAGAAATATGATTCCATTAAAGTTTTTATGAGCTTCCACGAGACTTGATACCTAATCTATACCGGTATACCTACCTGTAAAACTTTTATTATTTATATTTTCGGTCGTAAAAATGCATTCTATTTATATACATCATTTTTATATCGTTGAGCGTTTGGGAATTATTGCAACAGGAAATCCGTGTATAGAATATTGGTTTGGAACTATAAACCACAGTGCATATGCAAACCGCACGAAACTCTAACAATATCGCGTCAAATGTAAGTTTAGATTTTAGATAACAGTGCAGTGTTTCGCAAATTGGGTGATTTATCAGTCTTCCTATGGAGGTATGGCATTTATTTTTCTATCTGGTGTAGAAGTTGACATTGAAGTTATTGCTTAACAAGCATTGGCTTCGCCAAAGCATTTATAGAATGGGGGCAATTTATCATAAATGTCAAAAAGTTTATAGCGTATAGACTAGCGAAGCAACTATTTAAAACTAGTAGTAACGCGACTAATGATCTAAACTAGCAAAAACACTTAGAAATTTGCGTCATAACAATCTATATATTATATATTATAGTTGCGACATATCTACACACGTGATAGACAATTAAAGTTGAGGTAGGGCCGGAGTAAATGCCAGTTTAAAATCAGAGATTAAAAGCCTAATTAGTAAAGATTAACATCGTCGTCTTTTTGAGGTAGCTAGAACTGCACGAGGTTTCATTTAGGTAATCGACGTGAAACTAACGAATCGCATCAATACCAAATACCTTTATCTCGCACTCACTATACGTACTTTTGAGCGGCTGTTTCTAGAACGTGTTTGACATCGAGTATAAATAGATTTTAATTGGAGTAGTCACTAAATTCACAAACGTACGCGATTCAAAGTAGTATTTTTAAACGTGTATTTTTAACTTGATATATCGGAATTTTATTTATAGAAATGCCAATTGACATCAGAAATTCAGGGTTTAGATCCGTTTTAAGATAAGATTATTAACTTAAACGATTTTTCGGTACTTATAATATATATATATATATATATATATATATATATATATATATATATATATATATATATATATATATATATATATATATATATATATATATATATATATATATATATATATATATATATATATATATATATATTATATATATATATATATATATATATATATATATATATATATATATATATATATATATATATATATATATATATATATATATATATAATATATATATATATATATATATATATATATATATATATATATATATATATATATATATATATATATATATATATATATATATATATATATATATATATATATATATATATATATATATATATATATAGATATAGATATATATAGATATATATATATATATATATATATAGATATATATATATATATATATATATATAAAGAAATTTTCTTTTTAATTCGTTTATGTGGGTTGTATATTTGAAATGATTATTTTAATTATGTAATATTTAAATAGGATGTAGGATGAGCATTATTGATAATAATGACTTATACATTATTGCGGGAATATTAATGATACTAGCCAATAGGTTTTGACGTAAACGCCACTATTATTTATGTTAACAATACTTTATAGATATATTGTTTAAACAATATCATTTAATCACCTAAAACAAATATTTAGTAAAACAAATATGTGTTGATCATAAATAGAACTAGCAAATATTGTAATAGTTTTGGTAAACTTTTAAGTTACATTTATTGATTATTAAAAGTTAAGATATTCGCGACTCATGCACTATAATTGAATCAACTTGATTGAAGTTAGGTACAATTCAATTAAAACTATGTTTTACAAATTATTATAATGGCGAACTTCTCGTTGAATTGTTTGATTATTGAAATTTAACATTCCCACGCAGCAGATCTGCTGAATTTTACTTGAATAGCTAAATTGAATGGAAACAGTTACAATAATGGATCCAATGAAATGAAAACATTTTCAAATAATGATTTTCTTTTATATGCAATTGCAAACAATACATTTTAGGTCAACACGCAATACTATAAATTTAAAAAAAAAGAGATGTTTATTTAATGTGATTATATTTGAATATTTTTTAGAGGATCTTAATTTAGTAGAATGAAATTATGTATTTTAGGGTACACCGCATAGGCTATGTATGTTTTTCGATAGGGTAGTACTGTCGTGATTGTCAAAAGAGCGTCTTTGGAAACTATCCAGAACGCAACGATGATTAAGGTTTTAGGTCAGTGATAAAACTTGAGCGACGCATTTGAGATCAATGGGTCTTAATTAATTTTTAATTTCGTTATCAAAAAATTCATTACAACATATATGCTTATCTAGAAAACAATGTATAGTTCATTCCATATCACTTGTAAAATTTATCAAATTAACTTTATATACTAAAATAAATGTCAATTCATTTAATTAAAATATATAAAATTGCGTTTGTGTTTAATTACATTTTCATGAAAGGTTCAAATTAATATTGCGATTTTCTTAATTTGTTAATTATTAAGCTTATTAATACCAGTCTGATTAACTAGTTATTAAATATACAAAAAATTACGTTAAATATTTAGGAATTTTATATCAAATAGATCAAATCAATAAAGATAAACACTTAATCATTTAAAATCATTGCAAAAGTGTGCAATCATCACACATTTTGCTCGAAAACGCAACAAATCATGCATCAAGCGTTATGTATCTAACATCACATCATTGCAAGTACATACGAGTAGCAATACTTTCTACAGTGGCGTTTCGCTGTATTGAATGATGCGAGCCGCAGTGCGCATGTGCGGACATTGGTAGAACTAGCGTCGCGGCGTTTCAAGGATCGATTTAGTTATAAAACGAACCTCTGCCTACCGGCTGACTGTTGCTATCAAAATCTGTACAGTTTCCCCATCGAAAAACACTCCTAGCCACTCAAAATTTAAGTTATTTGTTGTGTAATTTATACATCTCCAAACATTGCGCGATTCTAACCAATTAAAAAAACAAATTGTGTTTTATTAGTGTACTCCTACGTTGAATGATGTAACAGTTTGTGTTTGGGTGCTTCATCTCTGCACTTTAGGTATGAAATATTTAATTGACTCAATGTTTCGTAGTTATTGTTGTAGGTATCGCTTTTTTGTGTTACTAAATATTTTTAATGTATCGTATAATAATATTGGTAGTTAAAATTTGATTAAATATAAGTAAAATAGACCTTGACCTTACCTTAACTTAAGACAGAGAAAAGGGTAAAAATCACTCGAATTTCTAGCATGACAGGAAGTAAGATTGTTTTTTTTTTACCTGACTGCAGTAGTGATTTTTTTTCTTAATACGAACACTTATTGGATATTACAAATTGACAAACGATTTAATAAATTAACATTGAAATATTGTTTACTGCGCGTGAGTTTTTAACGATTTTCAATAAATGAAATCTGCAATAGCTGACCCAAATAAAAGTATTCGATATCAATAATTTATTACATGCATTTTAATTTCTCATAATATCTCAAAAACAATTAAATAAGCTATAACTTATTTCATTTACGCTATATCATATTAATAAATTTAATTAAATATTATGCAGCAATCATGCTTTTGTTTTTTTAAATTTATTTAATTGAAATGCAATCCCAGATAAATTAGCATATTCTAGTAAAAATAATATGCCATCAGAGTAGTAATTTAAAATTTAAATTTTTTAATCAATGCATTATCTCCCCTTTATCATTTTTGGTTGTTTTCGTAAACCGGATGTTAACCTAAATAAATTCATCCGTATCCGACGTATGTGCATGTTTCGAACTCTAGCCATTTTTAAAACACGCCATATCTGATAGGTATCTTTTTAAAAAATAAACTTAGCGATGAACAAATGTGTCCTCAAAACCTTGACAATCGTCGTTCATAAAAATTGGTTCGTGCTACTTTATTATAGAACGGAAACCACTCAACAATTTAATTAGGAAGAGAATCTGCTGTTTTCTTTCATTTTGTAAGGATGTTTGTTTAAAATTAGTACAGCTACCGCAATATTCGTTCTATTTTTGATTTTGTTACGAAACTAAAGTTAGAATACGCCAGCACTTAATGTAAGTATGGACCATCGATGTTTTATTTTTAAACGAAATTCCAAACATTGAAATTAATTCAAAGAAATCGACCATTTAAACTTTAAGAACCAACAAGTTATAATATACATACATACATACATAACTTCATGCCTGTTCCCATCAAATGGGGTGACAGACAACGCTTCCATTCGTACCGGAAGACTAAATCTTTAGAACAAAAGGTTTAGATCGGTTGCGAAGTACGATATGAAGTTATCAACCAATCACAAATACGACATGAAGTTAGCAACCAATCATTAAAAAATGAGGTGTAATATTTTGAAAAAAAAAAACGAATTTGTTCTTAAAAATTTAAGTAAGTGATTTACCCCCGGAAAAGGAAATAAAATTATAAGTCAGCAACGCTAACAATAGTTACCAGAAGAAGCACTCTAACAATATAATGGGTGAAGAAAATTGAAACCTGAAACTTGAACCAATACACAAACACACGCTATTGTACAATAATTCATATGCTATTTCCTGAATAATGGCGCGTATACGGAAAGCACGCGTTTTTTCAAGAAAACAATAATCGAAACAGCTTTATGCCCTTTTAACAAAATGCTATTTATAGAACACCAATTATAAACTATATAACAGCTAACGTCAGAACGGATACCTTAAATAAACAACGTTCAATATCTTTTGCTTGACGAGCTCGCATACATCAGCGCGCTTTTGAATATGAAGAAAGAACGAAATTCAAAGATGATGATGTGTGATGGCTGGTGAATGAAGTGATAAATGGCAAAGACTTCTTTGGAACTTTACATCAAACATATGCAAATATTTCCAGGCTTTCGCGTGAGGCTGTTTAAAATTTTAAATTGGTGAAAATCGATTTGTATCCAATCATATTGGAAATTAGTCTTCTTCATTATTTACTAGCATTACACATTTTGAATTCTGATTTGAAATAATGTTTTTATCACACAATGTGGTAGAAAAACTAATTATGAATTTCGAACTATTAATTTGGAAGTATTCTAACTACTATTTTCGCAAAGTGGGTAACTTTATTTTTAGTAATCAAATAAGAGGCGAATGTGCTGCCACCATCAGAAATATCAGTTATTTCTCTCTATATATATATATATATATATATATATACCTACATCGTTAAGCACAAATAAGTGTTACGAACTAAAATGAATTGAAAACAATATGAGACTATTGCTAATTGTTACAACTAGAATGATAAAAACATGAATGGTGTATATAAGTGTAGCGTTTTAGCGAATGCAATTAAACATGATTTGAACTTCTGTGAAATGAACGCACAATCCGTCACTAAGTGGAAAATTAGTTTTACATCGAAACAATTACTAGAAATTCCACAGTATTTATTATACAGAAATCAAGAGTGTGTTTTCCCTATCATCTGCGGCACGTATTCGCTTTTTACTATAATTAATAAAAACTGCGGCAATTTATAATATATTTAACTCATTAGAAATGGCCTACTTTTTACTCTAATGGATTCGGTTTAATTTTCTAAATAAATAAAACTAAAATATATGCTGAATTCACTAATGAATTAATATTGTGAATTCATTTTCAAATAAAATAACAAAAATAATCTTTTTCAAAAAATGTAATTCATAAATTGGTTTTTGTTCATTTATATAAGAAATAAGAATTGATTTTTTTCAAAATGTTTCATTTCAACAATAGAAATCAGTAGATTCCATTGTCTGTTTACGAAACAGAACAAATAATTTTTTATCATAAATATCAAGTGACCACATTAGGTGTAGCACGTGGATTTGAGTACGTGGGTGTTTTAACATTTAATTTTACTGGCTCCTGTCCGTCGACACCTACATGTAGAAAATTTTATTATTTTTTTGTTTTATGCAATATAAACTGCGTAGGAATTCATTTTGCTAGTGTAAAGAGCTTTTTATTTACACAAAGTAACTTGTTGTTACGTCACATCCGCAGGTAGTAATATTTTCGACAGTTTATAGATGTCACGTGGTTATTTGAGTTATATCCGCGAAACTGCTCTGAATTTAGCAGCAATGTTGCGTATTTGGAACAAACATCAACCACGCTATATGCTTCCCTAATTTGTTTACTGTGTTTACACGTGCAATGAAATTGGAACAATTTATGGAAATGCAAGGACATAAATGACAAATATATTGTGATTTGATCGAGCATAACACATAAATAAACCTTGTAGGTATTTCAAGTGTTTGGCAGAAGAGCAGCAGGACGTTTTTAAGGTGTACAAGTTCGTTTAAATCTTATAAAACATTCAATTGCATAAAGGTATATTAGAATGATGTTTTATATCAATTTGTCTATTTATTTAATATTCTCTTTCATACGATAAATTCTAAATTCACCGGATGTATTTTTCTAAGTATACTAAATGTGTGTATATGTATATATATATATATATATATATATATATATATATATATATATATATATATATATATATATATATATATATATATATATATATATATATATATATATATATATATATATATATATATATATATATATATATATATATATATATATATATATATATATATATATATATATATATATATATATATATATATATGATGTATTTCTTTTTGATGTGATATGAATATGGCATGCGGTAACACAAATATACCAAGGTATTGGTAAAAACACAAAACAATATCACGAATTGTATTACTTGTGATGTCGAAAATCCCAATCCCAATAGACTTAAATTTGTATGTCAAACACGGTGAATAAATCCATTTTAATTAAATTCTCGAAATTTCGTTGCGCCGATATTTCAGATTCTTAGGATTCACCGGAAGTAAAGTTTCACCTCATTTTATTTCAGTAAAACTTTTGTTACGCTATACAATCTGAGCAAGTAAATTACACATAAAAGAACCGCAATTAAAGATAAATAAATAATGATATGTGACCTACAATTACTCAAGTTTTCTACTTTTTTTAAAATAATAATCGAGGGTTTTAAAAAATGTCTTCTTGTATTCCAAATCGCTAATGCGAAAGTCCAACTTCGACATAGCTTCCGTAATAGTGTTTATAATCTCTGCACTGCAAATGGTTTTATGATTTGCATTTCCGAATTTTTCCAACGAACAATGCCAGTGCGATTTCCCACCACAACAAAATAGCGTCTATCTTGATCTCTTTACATAAGTAAAGAATTAAAACCCGCATCGTAGTTTTCTGTCTGTCCGACTCCGACATGCTTTCTTCACATTGTCTTCTTCGTTTCGTTATTCATATTGTGTAGGAAAAATTAAATTGTTTGCGCAGTTCCGCCTAGCACGACTTTGCATACAGTGTGTTGGTCTTTTAATGCACTTGCTCATTTATGTTTTTTGTGTCTAAGAGGAGATTTCGTTAACAATGTTTAGGTGAGTTTCTGTTCTATTTCACATTTGATTTACATATTGGTCAAATGTCTAGATACGCAGTAAATTGAGGGTCTAAATGTTATTTATCAAATCATGTTCAGTTTCTCTCTTTTACCAATTTCATAACAAACCATTCATTTTAAATTGCACAGACAGACAAGAGTGACTATAGTGATATGTGTTTGACGTTAACATTTGGGGTCCCAGGCCCTCCTCGTATGACTCATTGAAGACACTTCAATCATTCCTCCCCTCATGTATTCAATATTTAACCATGTCCCTCTGGCCCCGCACCTCGTGAATCTCACCTATGCACCGTATCGTCTGGACCCTTTTGCAATTGCTGTTGGATGATGGGTGCCATGGGATCCGCGGGTGTTTGGCAATATGCTCCATAATGAAACACCGATCTTACACTGCATACCTAATGTGATTACCTGTGTTCGTTGTTATAAAAGAAAATATCGGATTTTTTTGTTTCGTAGTTAGTGAAGCAGTAATTTGGAAAATGTAGGTGATGGATTCTATGAAGTTATTCGATCTTCGATGATATATTGTTTGGTGACCTGTTTATGTGCTATTTAGATCAAGGGTTGACATAAAGGTCAGCTTATAGCAGTTTGTACCGGTAAACAAAGTGCTGGCTTTTGTAAATAACAAAGTTGCTCCATCTATTGAAGTTATAAACAGACTGTTTGTAGCAACTAACTGTGTACTATATAGTATATATTGACTTGTTAAACTTTCAAAGGTTAAATTCACTAATGAGACCGAGACCAGTACTGCACAATTCACGATCAAACAAAGATAGTTTTATAAAATTATCCCACATATTTTCAGAATCTTATAATAATAAACTAAAACTAAAACTAAATAATGATTTGAGATCGGTGTCCTTAGCTATACCTACTATATTACATAGTCTGACCAAATATTGTATTACTCAATGTTGATGTGTCGCCTGCATTTTTATCTCATGCGTGGACGTATATTGCCCTAGTTTTACACAATAAAATTAGTGAATCATTCATAAACTAGACATTCCTGTTGTTACCATTCATATAGTCAGACTACTTCATAAAAATACATGTATGTATATTACGAACCGCGACCTTCTAGTTACCGGTCTCCAACCTCAAAAATAACTCTTCCCAGAATGGATACTAAATGCATACAACTATTTCTACATCATATTGTTTTTGAGTCATTCATTCAAATTTAGGACATATGATGAAGTTATGTTTGTAAACCATCAATTATATACATCCATAAATTATAGTATCAAATATGATATCATATTGATGACCTAATATTATTATTAAACACCGATCAGAAACCTAATCAGACTATTTGAGTATTAATTTAATCTATACATATCTATAATTAATTCATTAAATAAATTTGATTAATACGGATTCTGACGCCGCGCCGTATAAATAAACTTTGTAATTGGATAACATTCTAAAAGCAATTAAAACAAAACGAGAAAAACTTTGGTCATACATCACAAAAATATATAGAGAGAAAGGGTCGCAGATATGCTGAAGTTCTTATATATAAACCGAAACACGAATAACTTTGGAATTTATGGCAGGCCACGAGTAACCTGATCTCATCAAATGAACCATGGAAAATTCATGAATCGCGCCGGGTATTTCGCAGTGCTGAGATTAACAACGTAAAAAAGCTTTCGCCATTTTTTTTGGTTTCATTTAAATGTAATTTGTTATCAACGAAAAAATTCCAGAACTTGGGAATTTAATGCTTTCACTATTAACAAAAATAATGGATTTAATGAGTATCATGGGAATAACGCTAAATTCAAAATCGTAATATTCTTCTAAACGAACATTTTAATTGTTATTGGTAAATTTCATTTTGTGGGGCTTCCTTTTAAATGTAAGTCAAAGTTATAGTGTACATAAGTTCTTATCGCACTATGACTAGTTTTCTGCAAGCAATGTGCGCCATGTGTACAAATATGAGAATTCGAAGAAAATATATCTAACTATTCCGTAATCGTTTTTTGAGAACTGATGTATTTGTCGTTTCTAGAAGAATCCATAAGGGGCGTTTGTGGTCTAATGGCTAACGTATCTACCTCACAATAAGTGAGCTATGAAGTTTGTCTAGTTCGAATCCCACCTAGGTCGAATGGAATATCGACCACGCACATTAATACGCTGAATAAGGAATATTCCTTACAAAATTCTACTTCGATATGAAATGTTTCACATATCCAATACAAATGAAAGTAATCATACATCGCTGAAATTCTGAAGAACAACGGCCGAAGGGTCCACCATCTAAAACTTAACAACAGAACTTCTAAAAGCAAAGAGGGTGAAACCAAAACCTTGAAGAGGTACACTCATTCTCTGAATGCAATCCGTACAAATCTTCAAATAATACCGGGTTTCATTCAGGTACTATTCGAGTGAGTGTACAATTGAGGTTGGACCTCTGCGGTGATGCGAGCGAGAAAAACGCTATTGTATCCATGATGTTAGGGAGTCCGAAACGGTCTCCCTAAGGAAGCATCTAGTGGATAAGGGAGGCGAAAAGACGTGGGGATCGTGCAGGTGAATGGTCTGGTCTTGATTACCAGCAAACACGACTGCATTTGCATAGTCGATAGTTGCTGAGTAGATTCCTTTTTTTATACTCACCGATTTTTCCTTTCTTATATTTTTACGACAAAGGACTCGTTTAGAATATATGAGGGTTAAAGATTTAACGTATCAAATTTAAATATTTATTGGAGTCAAATGTATTAAAAAGGCGATAAGCTACTCCTATATAAAACAGTTTTAGAATTTAGGAATTCAACATATTCAATAGCAAAGAACAAAATGATTGATGTCCCGCATATACCAAAACGTAGATATAGCGCATTATTTCTGTGATTACATTTAGATCCTTTTCATTTATAAACGTTTTGTTTCAACCAGGATGAACGCATTTCAAATTAATGCTGCGGGTCAGTAATCTATACACTTTTGTTATCTTGTAGATTGGGCATTACATTTGAGCATAAAATATTCTAATAATAAAGTTTGGAAAATGCGAAGCATTTTCACATACCGAAAGTAGCTATGTTACCCATGTTGTTTTCTGTAGCCATGTGTAATTAATTTTTTTACATTAATAAATTTCAAACAAATGACAGAATAAACCCATAAAATATTACATTATACTGTGTTTTTCACTTAATATTATTGTGTAATCTTCACCCCTCTAGCATAATTAAGGTCATTAGGATGCTGTGCCAAGGTTGCCAACAAGCGAGAGTTTTTTTTTTACATCTCTCCAACCCACGCAAAACATACAATTTTTCACGTTAAAAACTTACAAGCTTCATCGGCTGTTAAACATGACAAGACAATGCCCCAGTTCTGTCTGTCGAAACATTTACCTAAACTACATTTTATATTTCATGGATGTCGCTTTTCTACATTTTCCTGCATGGATATTTACGTTTGTGACAAGTAATCTGTTAAATCAGCCCCATTTGTTCACGACGCGTATTGATTTTACGGAAAAGCCGTTTGTTCTTTTTGTTGAAAGAAAATAGCCGCGATTCTGATCCACACACAAAAAATGATATATATATATATATATATATATATACAGTTGCCAAAAACAGCGTGTTATTATTTTTATTTATAAGGAGAAAGTTCGTTCTGAAGTTAATATATTTTTTTGTATAGCGAGAAGTACGTCGTAAATTTTATAAAAAATGTTAAGATAAAAGTTGTTTCTTTTTAATTAAAAACATTGTTTTCTATATACTTATTTAAAAAATAATAATTTGTACAGAAGCGTTAAATATTTATTTTATTACGCAGTGTGTAATGGAATTGTGTACATTTCGCAAAATACTAGTTTCTGTGAACTCGTACGTCACTACTAAAGATATTTGATAGAAAAATGCACATGGCATCCTTATTAATAAATACTTCGCTTTGTATATCACTCTCAAAATATAACAAGTTCCTGGTACTGTTTTCGATTCGCGAGAAGCCAACAGTCACGTGACCGACTGTAATTTAGCATGCTTTTTCGCTGTGAAGTAGGAATGCATTATTCTTTTTCTTAAATGGCAATTCTGCGAAGCCTCAGCATCTATTTTTAAACAAGCGATAATTGTTGTTGATCACACTTGCTAAAGTGCTACAGGTAAAATTAGGTTTGTCCTTCTTGATTGTTAGATAAATAATTAAGAACATGTATTGCGCGAATGCAGCATGTGATAATTAGACATTTATTATTTCAAAAACAATAGATTCTGGAAATTATATAATACTGTGGGAATTAAGGTGATTAAAATTCAGTTTAAGTTATTATTTCTTAATTATAAAAGAATTAATAATTATTATAAACACTCTTTTGCGTTGGTGCATTTGTTAAAATGTGTCATTTCAGGTCATTTTCGTGTGATTTAAAATCATCAAGGTTCGCTGCTGCATTGTATGTACTTTCAGAAATAAATTTGATTGTTAAGCTAAATGAATGTTTCTTTTGTTGCAGGGTGGCTACCCAGCGAAACTAAAGAAGGTGCTGATAGTGACAGCGCCTCTTTGGTTCAAAGCCCCATTTAAGATCCTACGACTGTTTGTTCGCGAAAAGTTACGGGAACGCGTATACACGGTGTCTGTCGCCCAGCTGACCACCCATATACCACGCGCGTCGCTGCCCAACCATCTGGGCGGCACTCTCGAACTGGACCATGACGCCTGGCTGGCCCATTGCCTTGCGTCCATGACCACTCGCAATGGGGACACCGATGTTGAATCGCCTGCTGAACAACCCGAATACGGTATACCATATCAATAAATATATTACTTCCAGTATTGAAAAAATACATCATTCAATAGAAGAGAGGAATATTTCATTTCTAATTGGCATCACACGCACACGAAAAATGAATTTATTATATATTATCTTAAAACTTTAAAATATAACATCCTAGAAAGTAATACTAGAATAGAACATAATTTACTTTTGTAAGATCTAAACAGAGATAGAAATAAGTTTTACGTATGCATTAGTGAAGTTGTAGTTTTGCAATACCAAATTTCAGTTCTAAGTAAACTTTGACAAACGTAGCTCCAAAGGGATGTCAATTATGTGTTTCCATAATACCAACTGTTTTTGGTATTTATTTTTCTTTCAAAACTTTCTCGTAGGCTATGTATAAAGTCACGTTTTTTATTTCGTTTCTTTTATATTCTATATTCTACTATGGAATAATAAAACTTAGAGTGGAATTGTATTATTTCAACTTACTCCATTCTAAGTGAATACTCTTATTACAGAAAACCATTAAAATATCAGTTTCCCACTGTCTTCAGTATTTATGTAACCCTTGCTACTTTTCGGTAACACCTTAATCGCTTTCAAAGTATTTTCTACACAAAGTGATTGCGTTTTATTGACTGGAAGAATATACTGCGATAACGAAACCTAATTTTAAATAAAATTATTTTATGTGTACATAATTCATATTCTCTTTATTAAAATGAATTATCAATTTCAATATGTTGATGTTTCATTTTTAATGAAGCACTAAATTATGTTTCTGGACATAGCTGTACACTAGATATAGTTTGAAAACCGTAAATGTTCCTTAAGAATTTCTTCAGAAAGTTAATTTCTAAATCCAATTAAACATAAATGTCATTAACATTAAGTCGTCTTTGATGCATACTAATAAAATCCTTCACGCTTGCTCGTTTGACGTAATTTAATACCCCAAACCTTGATCACCTACAAAATATAATTAAATATTCAAATGACGCATTGTTCATTCTCAGATGGTACGACGCCGTCGCCACAGAAACGTATCGGAGCTGGTGATGATCTGGAGATCTCACCAGCGACGCGAAACATCAATGGCGATATTTGGGAAGAGGACGGTAATCCCAATCCGCCGAGCAGTGCGTCTAGCGGATTCTCTGACGATGACTCCTTGCATGGCGATGGTGCGGCTCTCGCAATGCCCCAGGTTGTGGACTACCTCCGAGAACGAGGTCGAAGCGGATTGGTACAAGAGTACGTAGAGATACGCACGCGGTTACTTGAAGACAGTTTCAATCATGCCCGTCACAGGAATAACTTGTCGAAGAATCGGTACACTGATGTCTTGTGTTATGATCATAGTAGGGTATTGCTGTCTGAGTTAGATGGGGATCCTTACAGTGATTACATCAATGCGAATTTTGTTGATGGGTATAAACAGAAGAATGCTTTTATTTCGACACAAGGTTCGTGTAAATAAACATTATTCTATAGTATTTAAATATGTATATAATCTAATTGCATCTCATGTATATGCAGTGCCTATTGCAAAGTTAAAGTTTGATGTTATGGTTTCAGGACCATTGGCTAGGACAGCATCTGATTTTTGGCGTATGATCTGGGAACAGCATTCGCTCGTGATAGTAATGACAACACGTGCTGTCGAACGTGGTCGCACAAAATGTCACCAATACTGGGAACCGGAAACGGGCACCGATGCGACATATGGCCATTTTACCATCCGTACGATAACCGTTGAGACAGAACCAGATTATACCATCTCTAGTTTACAACTTACTAATAGCAAAGTAAGTAAAAAAACATCCCTAACTATGAAATCTATTTATTTAAATTATGTTGTTGCCAATTTAACTTTAAATTTAAACTATACTATGTGTTTTTAGACTGAAGAAACTCGTGACCTATCACATTGGCAATTCACATCTTGGCCGGATTATGGCGTACCACATTCAGCCCGGGCGATGCTAGAATTCTTGGAAAGAGTCCGGAGACAGCAAAGTACTATGGTCTCTGCTTTAGGAGATACATGGGCAGGTCATCCTCGAGGGCCTCCTATTGTTGTTCATTGTAGTGCTGGCATAGGTCGTACAGGTAATTTGTTTTTTTAATAAATTTGGTCATATGTGTGTTATAAATGTTATTGTATTGTTACAGGTACATTCTGTACGTTGGATATTTGTATCTCAAGATTGGAAGATGTTGGTAATGCTGACGTTAGAGGTACAGTAGAGCGTATCAGGTCACAACGTGCATTCTCTATCCAAATGCCAGATCAGTACGTGTTCTGTCACCTAGCACTCATTGAATACGCCTTGCTAAAAGGACATTTACCCGCTGCTGATCTGTCCGGATTTGACAACATGCCCGAGGAAGAGTCCGATTAAATGTGTGTATTGTTAAAATTGTGAGTGGTGGTGTGTTTTTATATATAAATAAAAATTAGTGATTAATAATTAATAATAATTGAAAAATGCAACGACTGTAACGTTTTTTATTACTACTGAATGTGATGCTGTCAATTTTTTAGTTCAACCAGACAAATTAAAGTGATGATAAATGAACTGAAAGTGAAAAGTCTTTCATTTTTTTGAAAGTTCTCGTGATTGTGCAACGACAAGGTCTTTTATATGATGCTGGAGTATTTTATTTCAATAAAAATTTGTGGCGTAATATGGTGAAAATATCATTTATGTCAGTGTTGGTGTAGTATTATTCATTTTCTGTAAATGTGAATTCTGTAATTTATTAATTCAAAATTATAATCTGATATAAGTATATTTTTCTTTTTATTTTCAAAGAAAAGATAATTGGATTACGGTATTGAATATGTTTCTTCTGGGCATCAGAAATGAAATGAGGATTGACAACAAGACTTAATATTAGTAGGACCAGTATGAAAAATCACTAGGATTAAATACAGGGAAAATAAAATGATGACGATAGGGATTTTTGTTTTGTATTTTTATCTGGAACATTGCCAGTGAAATGGGCCAAATTTAATTTTAAATGGCGTTTCAATTCAATCCAATCTAGCAAGTTAATACATTTGACCGAAATTTAACATTCATCGCTGATATAAACAATATTTTAAATTCATTTTCCTTTCAATATATTTGCATTTCATTTTTTTTCATTTATCAAGTCATGATTTTGTTAAGGGCTGTGTCGTTTAATAAAATTCCACATATGTAAACACTTAAAAAACAGTTAAGATAATTTGTTGCTAACTTCAAAACACCTATACACAGGTGTATAAATAAAATAAATAATATATTAACTGTGAAAATTGTCAATTGTTATAGTTTTGCCTGCCCTGTAAATAATGTATTCTTTATTATATTTATGTATATTATTACTAGAATAATGGTTATTTAACAAATTGTAGATTAATTAATTTAGTAGAAGAATGAATCGAAAAACTAATGTTTAAAAACCAAATTTTTATATACTTTGAACGGAACTATAACCCATGTAACAATATAATTTTTGAGTATTGAACAATATGATATTGTAATTATTTGAAGATATAAACACACAATTTAGTAGCCGTTCATCGCTTCTAAGTTGTGTATTTATCTCGTTAGAATAGTATGTTGTGTAGTGTTTATTGTTTTTTACATAAAAAAAGTCATATCATGTCATAAGGTGTCTCATCTACAAAATATTGGAACAAAATAATTTCAACGAAATCAATATGCTTTTTTCTAATAATCTAATCTATAACATACTTGTGTGTGTCAGCTTTCGATATTGGAAGTTATTATACAGTATGGTGTCTAGCTAACATATTGCTAGCTAGTTCAGATAACAAACAAAAGTTACCTGAAAAAAGGTATACCAATAAATGTTCAATGAAAAATTCAATTGCAAACTGCTTATGTCATTGTACTAATTTACAGTTCATATTAAGATAAATTTAAAGAAGATAATACTGTTCCTAAGATGTTAAAATAAATGAGAAATGTTTATTATTACTACATATCTTTAAAGTAACAATTTTGTAACTGATATATTTGTAATATTTTTATTAAGTGCTACCATGTTCCAAATGAAAAGTATATGGTATTCATTTAATAAAAATAGTTACTCTTAAAACAAATCTATGTCTACCTAAACGGAAAGCTTCTAAAAATGGTAGTTTGCAAATTTTTCAATACAAAGTTTTCTATAATTAACGAATTTCCTGAATAAAAATATTTTGCTGCTCAGCGATTAGTGAAATAAAAAAAATATAGAATAAAACTTTATGAAAAATATAAATACTATATATTATCATGTTCCGAGCCTAGTTTCCAATTTCTGTATTTGTAGTATTTAAACATTTACAGTTGCCTGTAATATGTCGGTGGTACACATCTAGTTCGATAATGAAATATATTTTACTTATCCGACCGCCTGCATATTATTGCAATGTATGGTAGGTAGAAATTAAGATCCTGCCACTGTAATTGTCACAGCTTTTTTTGTAAAACATTATCAAATTTCCATACTGATTATGTAATCAGTATCGTGCGAAATTTGAGACAATAAACATGATCATTTCTTCAAAAAAATACCAACTTTTCATTCATTCAAGTTGTCCATTTTTTAACATAACAGACCAAGTATTACGTATTCAGTTTTATGTGGGATAATATATATATATATATATATATATATATATATATATATATATATATATATATATATATATATATATATATATATTTATATATGAATATTTATATATATATATATATATATATATATATATATATATATATATATAACTTTTTATATTAGTCAGTTTTAGATATCATATAAAATTTATAAAGGAAACAGATGGGTTAATATTAATATAAAACAATTGTTTTAATTATGTTTCACTAACATATTTTTTTATCTGCGTACACAATATATGTTATAATTTATGCGTTTCCCAATTAAAAGCTTATACTTTATAACAATAGCAATTAACATACCCGTTTGCGCTTCACATATTGGTGTAATTACAACATATGGCGCTAATCCATATAAATAAACAATTTCACATCAAATATTAGCGTTTAAGGTGGGAAATAAATATAGATTAAACATATAAAAGCTAGTTACAATTTTCCAAAATAAACTAGTCATAGTTTACGAGAAAATGGATTTCAATGGCAAAATTGGTCTTGTAACCGGTGGGGCTACGGGCATTGGGCTAGAATACTGCAAAGAACTTCTACGATGTGGTGTTCAGGTGAATAAACAGTATTTAATATTTTAAATTTACACACATTTAATTGATTTTTTCATTTTGAACATTATTATATTTTAGAAAGTTTGTATTGCTGATGTTGATTCAAAGGCAGGTGAAATTGCTATTGCCAAAATCACCGAAGAATTCGGAAAAGACCGTGCTATGTTTATTAAAACTGATGTAACTAAAAAGAGCGACTTGGAAGGTTATATTTATCTTATTTTGTATCCAATATTTTTATGGAAGTATTATTTCATAAAATAAATATTTCAATCTGATGGTAATGAATATTTTAGCTGCTTTCCAAACTGTGGTTTCCACCTGCAAAGGTCTGGATATCGTCATAAATAATGCCGGGATCATGGATGATCTTCACTGGGAGCTACAGATTGCAGTTAACGTAAACGGGGTCGTTCAAGGTTCTTTATTGGCGGTCAAATATATGGCGAAGAATAATGGCGGTCGAGGTGGAACCCTTGTGAATATTGCATCGATTCTTGGACTACAAGCGATGGCATCTATTCCTGTTTATGTAGCTACAAAACACGCTGTTCTCGGGTTTAACCGGTCATTAGGAGTGAGTTTTTTTATATTACTCTTCAAGAAATATAATATATTTGCGCTACAAATTTCTAGAAATATTAATTCAAAGAATATTTTTTTCTGCTTAGATTTTAGTCTCTATATTTTTGTTACACATATAAAATAGATTTTTGTATATGATAGATTCTAATTAACATAATTATACATTTATAGATGTCATTTAACTATGAAAAAACTGGTATCCGTGTCTTAACTATGTGCCCTGGAGTAACTATAACCCCGCTTATTACGGAAGCACATACTTTAACTGCAACAAAAGCTCACGCGGCAGAAGTACGCAAGGAATTGGATTGTTTACCAGATCAGAAGTATAAAATATAAATATATATTTATGTATTTTCAAAAATTATTTCTAATATTTATTTATTAGGCCAGAAAATGTTGCGAAAGGAATGATGCATTTGATCAAGCACGGAGAATCTGGAAGCGTGTGGGTATGCGAAGGTGGACAGCCGATATACGAAGTCGATATTCCCGATCGTCTAACTTTACGTAAAAAATAAAAGGTGAACAGATTTGAAGTTTGAAAAGTTATATTGGCATGTATACAAAAAATAAAAATATTTTGATCCTACAATAAAAGATGAATAAAAAATTTATTATTTGTAATCAGTGTTCTTATTTCTAAGGCATGCTTTTGACTATATCAATGCACTTATTTGATCTAAGCAACATTTTATAATTGATTGTAAATTCGAGATAAGATTTTTGTAAGAAACTTATTTCTAGTTTGTTACTGCTGGAATGCTGTAATGAAAACGCGACTCCGCTCACCTAGTAGCGCGCTCGACGCGCTTGTGTATGTTTGGGTAACGGGACCTTTATAGTGTGAAGTTAGCTATTTCAGTTGTTGTGTTCAAAGGGGCGAAGGACGCACTTGTCAGAGATGCAAACCATGGCTGATTCTGACACGGATGAACACAGTCCGAGAGTTGAAAATGTGAAAATTTCGACTAGTGGACCTCGTGTAGTGACAATTAATAAAACAGAGACCGGTTTCGGCTTTAATGTACGTGGACAAGTGAGTGAAGGTGGACAATTGCGAAGTATCAATGGAGAGCTGTACGCCCCTTTACAACATGTCAGTGCTGTTTTGGATAACGGTGCAGCTGAATTAGCCGGGATTCGAAAAGGCGACCGGATTTTAGAAGTGTAAGTTTGTATCTTGTATATTTTCACCAGCAGAAACCCTGTCGTTATATATGCATAACGTGTTCCAAGTTGCATGTGGTATAACTATCGATTTTTTATAAGGTGTTTGACATTTATACCTTAGACCAGATTTATATTTGGTTTTACCCGCAATAATCACCAATAACAATTTTACATATTCAATATGTAGCCAGGTTGGCTACCGCAAGAAACTTTCATTGACAATTTTATCTTAGAACAAATCGGTTACTTTGATTAATGAACCAAAACAATTTTGTATACATATTTGTGTTATTCATAATCAATGCATAACAGTTTTCTAGTCTGGGATATTTATATGTTCAAGAACCTGCTTTAAGTTTTGCCTATGTTGAGCTTAAGTAATCGAAACTAAGCAGGCAAAAAGTCATGAGAGGAATCTAAATGTATATTTAATCTATTTGAGGATCTATTCTCTCTTAACTAATCATTCCACATGTAAATTTAAATATATTTTTATATAATATATTAAAAATAAATTATATAGTACTTTAGAACCATTCAATTTATTTTGCCAATTGGCAAATACCAACGAATTTTGTTGCATATTTTAACAGATGTGAACAAATAATTTGTTTCATTCTACTTCAGATAATATAGATTACCTATAATTTCAGTAACAACATGTTAAAATATTTTTTATCTGATAACAAATTCGTAAATTATACCTAATTTATGCAAACTATAAGTAATTTAACCTTTTTCTAATTTGATTGACATATATTTCATTTTACATTGACCTGTAACAAATTATCCCGTATATAATTGCTTCTTACTGTGGGAATTTTCTTCATGCATGTACCTCTATAAATAGAAATAATTATTTGGTCTACTCATTATTTGTAATAGGCAAATTGAACTTTGCTTTACACAAAATCAAATCAAAATCAGTTAAACATCATTTTAGCAAGTGTATTATTTGTTATATATTTTTACAGTGATTATTTAGTTATGCAGTTTTTGCCATGAATACAGACAAAATACGCTTATTCAAATAAGATAAAATTTTATTAGCTTTAACGACAATCTAGGGGATAATAAATATTTATATATTTCACTCATGAGACCAAACATTTGTTTAGCAAAATAAGCATATCTCAAAATAATACTTCTGTTATAAAACTATACTAACAGGAGCCTTTGATAATTTCAAGTAAAATATTAAATTTTATATAAAACATTCGATCTTGCCAGGATTCGAACCCTGGAATCTTCTGATCCGTAGTCAGACGCGTTATCCGTTGCGCCACAAGACCTTATTGTTGAACTCAGAATTAATTCTGAATTGTAGCAATTATTTGCAACAAACTAAAACGGGAATATTTTTGGAATGTTCTTCAGAATAATCTAGTTAATAGATTGATCTAATATTACTTTAATCATTTTTATCAAATTACATGACTACGATAAAAACTGTCAGGTAATTTGTCAACTAGATGTGTTTTATAATCCGAGGTCGTCGAAAGAGCAAATTTGATTTATCAAGGTTTAATCTCTATTTACTGATTGTTTTTAGAGTTTATTAATTATGCAGTTTTTTATATAGTTTATATTAAATAACCACCTAATTAAATAGGTTTAGATTAATTCAACTTATTAACTATTTCACAGCACAAATAAAATATTTTTATGTTTGCCGTTCCTAAACATACTTTTTCAAAATCCGCCATATCAGATCTATTAATATTTTTGAATTTTAATTAGATTATGTTGCGTGCAAAATCTCATTATTGCCGAGACATCGAGTTAGCATTCCTCCGAGCAATCGAACAGGTTTTGCTATTTTATGTTTCTGCATTTGCAATAATGCTGGTTGCGATGGATATTTATTCTGTAGAGCGTAGAAGTCTACCATCGCAAAGACAACAATTTATTTTTAGGATTCAGTACTGATTTTATTATGTATGTACAGTCACGTACACTACGCAAAAAAGAATATCAAACTCTTTTACCCAAGAGGATATTGTTTTTTTGTTAGTAAACCTAATGACATGTCAATGTCTTGTATACATTTTTTAAATTGCGCCAAAGATGTCTTTTTAATTGATCTAGTGTTGCGATCTTGTTTTTAGATCCTTTTGTTGTCTTTAGATGTATTTTTTGCAGTTTTTATGAGACATTTTTAACCCTTCGATAGTTATTTTGAAAAATATAGAAAACAATGAAAAGAAAGTACATTTTCTACAGAATAATCTTCATTTACAATTAGTAGAGTATTTCAAATCATTCTATAGCCAAGTGCATGTAATTACTCACTAGCCACTAATTAATCATTTGGTGACAGTTTTCTGTTCTGACAACAATTAATATAAATTTGATTTTGATGTTTGATCAATACACAAAACACTAATATGATGTTTGAATGTTGTTTACAAAAGTTTCAGGAATTTGTGTGATAGTATTTAATTTGTTTGCAAATCAAGTTTTTGTGTTAGCTATGTTATTTTTTTGGGGAAACACATTTGAATCTGTCAAGGTTATTATTTATGTGACCTCTCAATGCTATTGTTGATAAAAATATTAGTTTCCATATTATAAATATGTTGTACATACAATAGAAAGGATAAAAAATACGCATGCTTCTGAAACAAGCACTGAGTGAATCAATTCGGTTGAGTTCGACTGTTTTCACGAATTGAATTTTTATATTTGAGTAAATTCAATTCTAAAATTAAATATGAAATCACATTGATATGGTCGTTTTAATTCGGTAATGGTAGTTCTAGAATTCACCGCGGACGTCACTATTTGATAATTTAAACAAGTATATTTTTAAATTTGAATGTTCATTTAATTAATGTCATTATATTTGTTAATAATACAGAAAATAAATGTTAAAACATTCTTAATTATTTAGTAAAGTATTTAATATGTATGTTAGTTTGTAAACAACAACAAAATAATTTTAAACAAATAATGCGTTGTTTTTTACGTCATCAAATAATTGTTTGAAATATCTGGGTTGATCCACAAATATTTATGTGATTTATGGATGGGTTATACTAGTTGTGATAAGAATATAAACGAGAAAATTATTATCAATAACTATTGCAAGACAAGAAGTTATACTTTGACATTTATACAAACCGGACTTGTTTATTATAAAATATAAATAAGAAAATTGCGAACTTAGTGAATGTTATTTGTATCTTTTTCAACTTGGTTTGTGAAAGTGACATTATTTAACAGATATTTTGATCATATAAACAGTTTCGTTGCGTGTGTGTTTAAAAGTGCATGTGTTTTTAAATCGAAATCAACTAATATTAGAAATAAAATTATAATATACTGGCCCATTTCACTTTCTATTTATTCGGGTTACTGGTTTGTTTGTTTTTCTATATATACATTCATTGATCCATAATATTTATGTTTTTCTGCATTAATTTCGGTTTTTTTGGGCGAATATAAACATTCAAATTTACTTCTTGTATCATTTTCAAATGAGGTTTATTTTTTTGTAGTGTAGTAACAACAACAACAAAAATTCAATTGTAAATTTACGAGAAAATATATAATATTTACAAAACCATTAATTAAATATATAAATATTTGCATAAGCTATCAAAACTGTAAATAAGGTCAATTTCTTTTAAGATTATTTTATGTTTTCTCTCGAAAAAACAAGTAGCACTTCTCAGAAGTGACGCGGTCTAACAAAATGTTAAGTTGTCAAGTTTATGCTACTCTACCATATAAAAAGTGTACAAAATGCGTGTAAGTATTCGCTTTGTGCATATCTGAATACTTCAATTAACTTTCCACTCACGTTTTTTTTTTTGAAAATAGTGTTACATGTCTATAGAAATGACCCAACCATGTTATGCATTTTTGTTTATAAAATTATTTAGTACTGAAAGTATGAAATTCGCTGAACTGGCAAATTGCCTCTGAAGAGTTCATTTCAGTCGTGTATTGAATATTGAAAATGCAATTAGCGAAACGCGTTGAAAGTCAACGAGTTTTCTTGTTTGCTTCTTAGTAATTTCATTTTTACAAAAAGTAATTTGTTCAACTTGAATTACGTTTGGATTTGATAAACGTAAATTTAGTACTGCAACGGAATATCTAATTATGTCTGAGTACTTTTTTCTAGAAATGGAGTAAATGTTGAAGGTGCCACACATAAACAAGTAGTTGATCTCATCAAATCGGGTGGAGATGTTCTCACACTTACAGTCATATCAGTCACACAACAGGTAAATATTCATATTTAATTAAAAGGTAATTTATATTTAGAATTTCCGTAGATAAATAGATTAGATATAATTAATATTTTGCTATTAATCAACATATATGTATATATATATATATATATATATATATATATATATATATATATATATATATATATATATATATATATATATATATATATATATATATATATATATATATATATATATATATATATATATATGTATATATATATATATATATATATATATATATATATATATATATATATATATATATATATATATATATATATATATATATATATATATATATATATATATATATATATATATATATATATATATATATATATATATATATATATATATATATATATATATATATATATATATATATATATATATATATATATATATATGTATATATATATATGTATATATATATATTCTTTTTTTTTTTAAAGGAAGCCGAAAGACTGGAACCAGCGGATGACAGTCAGGGTTACTCATACATCGATTACAGCGAGAAGAGATCGTTACCCATTAGCATCCCTGATTACCACTATTTGGAACGGCAGGGAGAACGGTATGTGGTGTTCAACATTTATATGGCGGGCAGACAATTGTGCTCACGCCGGTACCGGGAGTTCGCGACTCTGCACACCAACTTGAAGAAGGAATTCGCAGGTAAGAGTAAGTAAGAGAACAATACATATACATAAATTATAAAACTTCAAGTATGTTATTATCAGATCCCTAATTTTTGTTAGCAACTGTTAGTTTTTTTGAATAGTTTGTGAAAAATATTAAATATACGATCTTGCCAGGATTCGAACCTGGAATCTTCTGATCCGTAGTCAGACGCGTTATCCGTTGCGCCACAAGACCTCGATGGGGCCTTTAGTTAATGTATTTTGTTTTGAATACTTCACAAAGTCACTACGCATGCGTAACTCAATTTTATACTATGCAACACTTTAAAAGTCATTAAGTAACTTATAAATAATTTATTAGGGTTCTAAACGTTATGTATTCTTAAAGTATTCTCAATTTTTCTATCCCTTACATTTTATGTGTCAGGTTTTACATTCCCAAAACTGCCAGGAAAATGGCCATTTGCGTTAAGCGAGCAACAGTTAGACTCTCGGAGAAGAGGTTTGGAGCAATATTTAGAAAAAGTGTGCGCGGTTCGAGTGATCGCAGAGTCTGATGCGATGCAAGAGTTCCTCACTGATCAGGATGATGAAAGTAACATCACACCCGTAGATTTAAAAGTAACGTACTCATTTCACTAAATAGTCCTGCTCAATACTTATGTGTATTACTTTTGTAGATATTACTTCCTGATCGTGAAGTAGTTACAGTATCTGTTAAGAAGAGTGCAAATACTGAAGAAGTATATAGCGCCGTCGTGAATAAAATTGGCATGAACAAGAATTCGGCGAAATATTTTTATTTATTTGAAATTGTAGAATATAATTTTGGTAAGTTTTATATATTGACTAAAACGAGCAATTGTAAAAATATTTAATTATTTTACAGAACGTAAGTTACAACCAGTGGAGTATCCTCATAATTTATATATACAAAACTATAGTACTGCTACGAGTACGTGCTTATCTGTGAGAAGGTGGCTTTTTACGTTAAATAGAGAGTTAACACTGATGAGAGATCAACAAGCAACGGCTTATATATTTTGGCAGGTTTGTATTGATAATAATACAATTTTACATCTTCAAACATTTAAGTTCTCATTTAATCCATAATTATATGTTTCTTTCCAGGCTGTGGATGAAGTCAATCGAGGCTACATTCACGCCGGTGAAAGACTGTATCAGCTGAAAGCGTTACAAGACTCAACTAGAGCGTTAGAATATTTAAAACTCGCACGCGAATTGCCTGGATATGGGGACGTAGTGTTTCCGCATTGTCCGTGTGATTCGCGCAAAGACGGACATGTGATGGTAGCTATTGGCAGCACGGGTGTGAAGTTGCATGCGTGTCGCGAAGATGGCTCCCTCGAATCTCAAGTTGTCGAACTGAACTGGGACTTGATTCGACAATGGGAAGTGGACGACGAAGCAATGGCGTTCTGTTTGCAATATCATCGGCCTGACAAAAGTCCCAGATGGCTCAAAATCTTCACACCATATGTAAGTAAACTCATTTCATCAATGTTTTTAGGCGTAACAAGAACCTCTAACCTCCTGAGTATTATTTTATATATGATATAAATATAATAATTGATTAATTTGTTATAGTTTACGTTCCTTTTGGATTGTTTCGATAGAATAATGGAAGAAAGTAAGTGGGTAGATACTGGCGAGTGACATTTTATCAATAGTAAATAATTTTTTTCAAAAAAACACCTTTGATCATTTGTCACAGCATACAACAAAGTACTTTATTATTATCATCTTAAAGACGTTATTTCTACACTGAATTTAATTAATTATAATAATAATAGCTATAATTTACAAATAAAAAAATATGATGAGCTCTCTCTTATATTATATAAATTAAATTAATAACTCTGTATCAAAAAATCAAAAAGCATATTACTCATGATCAGGTATGTGTACATTAAATGTAATGATGTGATAGTTCCGTAGTTAGAACCAAGTGTGTAATATAAACGTAGTAAACATTTGAAGGCTAGAAGGGAATACCATGCAATGTTATGAAAATTGAGACTTTAGTGCCAACTGATAAAGGCAACTATATTTTAAATAATTAAACATACGAAAGAAGATGCAACATTCTTGTATCTATATAATAAAACGTGCAATGTCTACATTTAACGTCGAAACTACGCAAATATAGCGTGATATTCCCTTGTCGTCATTTTCCTTCTATAGATGGCAGGATTGCCATTATGAAATGAGGATATAATTTTCGGTAAATATATATTTGATTATTTTATATAATATTTACTAATACATCGGTAGGTTTTTTGTGTTTTATTTTTTTTATAAAACAACGGGCTTATTTCTTTGTATTTAAACGTATGCTAGTAAATAATTATGTAAAAGTCATATCAAAATATCCATTTTGAAAATGTAATTATATGAATAATTTTGTAAATAAATTTGAAATTTGTTTTTAACACTGCAGTTGCCCAATTGCAATTGATATTAACACTGAAATTAGCTTTAGCCTAAATTAGAATTGAATTGAAAATATCTGCTTGATTATTCTTTACATCAGTAACCATACTGTATCTAACTTCACGTTTAATCTTAGTTGTAAATAGAAAGCGACTCACAGCTAGTTGTATGTATTTCTTTTTTTCGTTGCCTTTGCATTTTCTTTCTATTTATATAGATAATGTGATTTCTCATCAATTCGTATTGTAAATGACATTGAATGATATCGAACAATCGCAATATAATGTATCAAATGCAAATATTTCTTTACATATTATTGATAAAATTATATATAGAAAATGCTGTAGCAATGTATAGTAAAAATGCTTGTAGTTGAAAATATGTGATTAAAAAACTTAAACAATCTTCTCATCGATACTGGCAGTTCTGCGCGCAGCTAATTTTAACTGATTATTTTAATTTTAGAAAAATATAAGCGGTATGCTTCGTTTTTATATTCAAGTTTTATTGTAAAATACTTTAAATATATCTACATGATACACATTAGGTCATTTTTATTTTGCTAAGTGCAATTATATTTTATTATGACTAGCAAAACATCTCCTAAATATATTATTACATAGCAATTTCAGGTTATATAAAGAAAATTGTATTAGGAAATTATATATCTACAGTAGCGAACTGTACTTACACAAACATTAAAAAAGAAAATCTTATGTGTATAAAATGTGTTGTAATGTTATAGAAAGAATCCCACTATTTATGAATTTTAAACTAAACACAATTGAAATTTTATGAATATATTGTTACATAAATTTTCTAGTCACAAAAATATGGATTTATTTTAAGTGAATATTGAATGAAATTATATAGCATCAATTTAAAATAGTGTACGTTAAAAGTATCATTGTTAATTGGTATGTAATACTATGTTTTGTAAATTCCTTTCGTAATAAGATAACTATTTATTTTGTTAATAAAATATTGCTAGAAATATGCCTTATTTCTTTTGTTTTATACTAAAATTAAAGAAATATGCTTCAATGCTTTTGTTTCAAAATAAAATAAGAAACTGTGATTTTTATTCAAAGATCTTTGCATTTTGTTTTTCATTTCCAATTATCAGTGGCGACGAACGTAAAATAATAGGAGGCCCGTAACAAATCCTCTGATTTCCCCTTAGAAATGTGTTTAAGGTCATTTGTTTCCAAATAAAATTGACAACCGATTTTTTTTCTACGAACTTTGCTTATAATTATCATTTCAAAATTTAAATCAGTCGCAAATCCTAGTACTTTCAAATTTCCCGTGCGTTTTAACCTTACTCAAGTTGAGTGCAGATGGCCCTAGTCGTATTGATTTGAAAAAAATCTAGTACATTCAAGAAGGATGACAAATTCGTCGCATTTGATAAGAAGTTGTAATGGTGTTGCAATATAATTTCTACAATTTTGACGATGGTCTCATGAAAAAGATGTATAATACTTTACGGTGCTCGATGTCAGTAGAATTAGAAATAAATCATTTAAATTCTTGACGCGTGAAAAGTATGAAAATGAAATGAAGAAAGGTTATAACTCGTCTGATATTCCGCAGCAGGATGGACAAGATCAAGCAAGGAGACTTTACAGGTAACATGGTTTACTTACAACTATTGCGAATTGTTGCATAAAATTACGTCATATTTAGATTTATAAGCGAAAATGCACGTCGACTGGATGACGCAAGGGGCTGCGCGGGCTCAGTCTCCGATCTTTTTATCCCAGCTTTACTAGCACAACGTAGTCGATTACGAGAAAATTGTGAACGCTTAATATTCTTAGATCCGATACTTTATGGGCGTAAAGGCGAAGAATTGCTTTGGCGTAAAGTATACTACGATGTTGTTTCTACATCGAAACGACTCAAAAAGCAAGCGTATGCTACGGAAGATGTAGCACATTTACAATGCCACATAAATGCAGGGTTAGGGTACTATCACCATTTTATAGCGCGACTTCAACAAGACTTCGATTTGAAATTAAATGGAATTGTTGATTTTCCACCTAATGTGATCGACAAGCCACAAAATAATAAATTAGAAAAAATTGTTGATTGGGCTGAACAATGTGTCCATCGATGTCTCATTTATCTAGGCGACTTGTCGCGATACAAACTCGAGATTTATCCAAATTGGGACCATGGCTTAGCCGTTCGATATTATCTACAAGCGTCGAACTACAAACCGGAATATGGCATGCCACATAATCAACTTGGTAATTTAGCTAGTGGTTTGAATTGTACTTTAGACGCTGTTTATCACTATATGCGTTGTTTGGGTTGCCCTAATATTTTTGAGGGAACTGAAAACAATCTATTACGTTTATTTGAAAAAAATTCTTACGTCGTCGAAAATATCCCGAGCGATATAAACGGTTTTGTCCCAAAACCTACGGAACATATAAAACGTTTAATCGCTCGATTCCTGCTTCTTGTTGATATTTTATATTTCGACAAAAAAGGCACTCATGTGCACAGCCTATGCCATCAAGTTCTTCTAGATTTGCAAACTTGTCTCTCATATGCCAAGCCAGTTTCTTCCGAAAGCGAAGATTCGCCACCGGGCAGTGAATTCGAAAACGAATCACTCGCTACCTCTAGTTATTTAAACAGCGATATTATTTTCAAAACGATTATAATTTGCCTTATGTGCATCATTAAACTTGAAAAAATCGACTCCCAACAAATCTCATCAGTGAAAGCATTTTTACTTGCTGTTTATTCCCAATTAATTCAAAATGTAATTGAACATATACAAGGTAGTGTTTTTAACATGTCCCTGCCTAGTCCCGATTCAGATAAGCTCCTAAATGGCCACAACAAAACGAAACGTTGTATTTCAAAGTTACGCCGACGTAAATTGAAACAAAACAGCGATGACTCTGATTTGAGTGAATCCGAATTGTCTTTCGAATCTAGTTCTGAATCAAATTCAGAGCAATCAGATGATGAACGCTGTTCGAGTTCATCGGATGAATCAGACCATGAGGTTAAAAAGAATGGTATTGATTCTACGAATGATAATTCTGAATCAATTGAACCAAAAAATGAAACAGAAGAGTCTGTTAAAAAAGTAAAACGGATGGATCCGATGGATTTGTTGGAAATCGTCGCTGATGAAGGCGTTTTGCAAAGTATTAAAATCCTCTGTGATTGGTTGGCTGGTGATATAGCCGTTTTGAAAGAATGCGGTAGCAGCCAGATTTTGCTCAAGAAAATTGTACAACTTTTAAATTTGATTACTATTGAAATGTCCAATCGAAAAATTAAATCCATCAAGTTTAAAATCGATTCCATGCAGAAAGATCACACCAAAATTCCACTTCCAGAAGATATAATTCTGAAAGGAGTTTCTATTTTGAAGACCGGCCAAGAAAAGTTAAATTGGCATTATCTAAATAATTGCATAATTGATCCGAAAGAAGAAGCATTGATAAGGATCAATAAATTAATTGCGTTCGGACATTGCTTGACGGAGATCAAAGAAACCGGTGTTGAATTTGATAAAAAGAAGAAATGCTTCACTATTATTGATGTGCCTATTAAAGAAATTGAGCCAGTAATTGTTGAAAATGTTAGTTTTATTATTGTTAGTATTGACTTCATGAGTTTAATTGTATTTATATTATTAGGATGATGTTAATGAAGAGGAAATCAAGCATAACGAATCCATTTCTCGTGGTAAACTAATGAAGCACATGGGTCAACTGTGGTTGGCAGCAGAAGTCCAAGATTTAGAGAACAAAGTTCATAAAGCAGCGTTCTCTCCATATTTGGTACTGGATGTTGATGCTTTGATTCATCATACCCATTTGGCAAAGCAGTTGGTCTCGGCGAGAAAGTTTATTGTTCTTGTACCAATTATAGGTAAACAACATCTAAATTGAAACATTTAAATAGCATATTAATCTATGAATCTTTTTAGTTTTATCTGCTTTGGATGAACTAAAACGTGAAACAATCAAAGCTCGTGAAGCTATCCGCTGGCTAGAAACTCAGTTTCATCGTGGTAACCGTTTTCTTAGAGCACAACGTCCCCAAGAGCGCTCCCCGATTCCGTTAATTAAATACCCGAAGAAAAAGGACAAAGATACATTCTCGTTCATCCAGATCATTGAGTGTTGTCACTTCATGACGCAACAACAAAAAGGCGCCATAAATCTCGTGACACTTCTAACAGGAAGCCAAGCGGCTCTGACTTCCTCAGAAACCCGTGAAATTAGCTACGTTGGCATAGCGCAATCCGCTGGTGTTAACTTAGAACTGATAACGACATTTCATCAAAAATGGAAGAAGTCCATGAAAGGAAACAGGTGAATATAATATTCCTGCTCTGGTTTGTCCAGGACTATTGGTCAAGTCTGTCCCAAATGCGATGAGTCCGTAGTGGTGCTGTGTCCATGTTACAACATATTGGTTGCTGCCGTCTCTCGTATGAATAAAAAAAAATGCAAAGTCTCCGTTTAGTTGATTTTTTTTTCGCAATTGACATTCATAAATGGAATAAATACATTTATGTTTCGAGAAGAATTTGTCGTTTATTATTATTCTTATTATTATTATATTTTTGGTGTTTTAATTAATTTTCTGTTCCTGGTATATCTTAATACTTAACTTTATTTTATTTTGACATATTAACAATTATCTTTAATGTTGTACCTAAGCAATATTTGTATTGGTATCATACATTCAATAAATAAAATGTTTTCAATCATACTTTTGTCATTGTTTACATTTAAAAGCTTGTAAAAATAATTTTCATCACGCGACTACTGCTCAGATTATAAAAGAATGCACGTTTTCATGTCTACTTATACCTTACAGAGAAATGTAAGTAATGTTCTCGCTTCGTGAATTTGACTTTTTATATCAGTACATAGGCCTTTAGAAACATGAAGGTATTATATAATTAAGAAATCAAATGTTTACATTCATAGACATGTTAGTACAAGGGAACAACGGGCATGCACACTTGAATTGCGTAACTAGTATGCTGGTGAGGGTTTGTACATATAGTCGTGGTTCGTGTATAAAAATTCATGAATTGTTATGTGTGTGTGAACTAACTTATATTTAAAATTTTGTGTGTGTCCGGCTATCTAACATTTCCAGAACACCTTGTCCATCGAATCAACAAATATGTAAGTTCATTTAGTATATTCTTTACATAGAAATTACAAAATATCGTGATATAATGTGTATGAAGATATAAAATAGGACGTTTTGTTTCTACATTTCCACTTACCAGTATTTGTGCTGGTAGTGGCAATTCATTATAAATACTTATTTCAAATAAAAATATATCTACTAATTTATAAACTATATGAATAAATTTTAAACATTTTTTTATTTTTATAGATACATTGGTATTTTATCAACTCTTATTTTTATATATATATATATATATATATATATATATATATATATATATATATATATATATATATATATTTATATATATATATATATATATATATATATATATATATATATATATATATATATATATCCATCACAAGAAGTTAAATAGTTTCATTATTATGTTTCACTTATAAATAAAATAAAATCGTCAAATATAAATTCAAACATTACGAGACGTATGATAACACTAATAAGTTCTAAAGAAAAACAACCCCTTTATTTCCTTGGTTGTTGAAGGTAATATACGGACCCTTGTCAGTTGCGTGTGCCACAAAAACACATTTGTGTGAACTAGCTCACGAGCGTCGGGCTCGTGTTCACCGTTTCGTGACCATTGTTTTATAACTAATGGTTGACGTGCTTGGTACGACAGTAAATCTTCGGGTGCGGACAACGTCATTTAATTCGCTTCCATTTCGCATTATAGTTCAAGAAATTTATACACGCTATGCACTTGGCGCGGCTAACCATTTCGCACACACCCATACATTCATATGCGTTATGTTCTGACCGAACAGTTTGAGTGCCATTTGGTGCATATTACCGCAACTAAACTTTCATATATGTTAAAGTTGTTGCTTGAATTAGTCTTATATTAAATTACATATAAACAAGCGTCTCTTGCGTCAAACCTCCATCAGTACGAGGATATTTATATTTTTACTTTCTTATACGAATGTAGGTATTTTCGAACTCGAGATTTTAACGGAAATACACCTTTTGACCTCTGAGTCGAGTAAGACTATTTTCAGAATTTCGTCTGCGTGTGTTGCACTGGACTTTCTTATACAACGCAAAATATACATTTTGCGTTGTACTTCATGAGTAATTTATCCATTTTTCGTTTGGCTTAAATTAATTTAAATAAGTAATTCTTTTGTGATAAAATTAGATTGCATATCTTCTTACAAAGGCCACTTCTGGTTCAGTAGAAATAACAAAAAATTATCATTTCTAAGTGCATAATAAAGATATCGTCAAATACGTAAATAGATCTTTTTCAAAAAAAAAAAGCTCATTATATTTTATCGTTGTTTATATTATCTTTTAATTCCATGAATTGTTTCGTCTGATGGTATAAAATAATTACACATTTTGTCTGTTTTTTTTTTAATTCAATTAAAAAACGTAACATATAGCGTTTATAATCAGATAAAGAAATCTTCATAAAAATACCTGACGAGTTTCGAATATAACTGATAGCCATCGCATCAGCATCAGTGGCTTATCTTTTTATTTGTGGCCATGTACGAGAAGGACGACTATTAATATTTTAATACTGTATATGCCGTAATAAAAACAGGTCTCTGTAAGTCGTTATTGCTGTTGTAATAGCCGAAAGATTCCTTTTGGGCATATACTAAAGTGCCGACTGAGTTTTATGACGTCACCTTCCCCTCTTCATTCAATAAACACCGAATTAGTCGATCACTTGATGGACCATTTTTATATTACACTGTTGTGCAGCTTTATTATACCTACTCTCTTTCCAATGCTTCTTCAGTGTTTGATTGCTCCTAATTAATTATAATATAGCAATTACCAAGCACTTCTTTAGGGAAGCACTTTCGAAAAAAAATTCTTAACGTTATACTTAAATCTCTATAACCTCAGACGCACTTATCACGATAATAACCGAACTTAGACGAATATGTTTATTTTGTGTGTGTCATTGGCGCATGCGCCTTTGTTTTACATTTATATATATATACTAGATGAATTATTTAAAATAGTTTTATTAAGTTTTTATTTAGTGCATCATTGCCGATGTGAATTTATAACGAGGTTTGTGAAGCTACATTATAAATTAAAATATTTAGACCATTCTAAATTCTGTATCGCACGCTTCGATTATTTTTATAATTTACCTTGAGTGGTGTATATGTACCTATACTCGTTCGTCTTATATAATAAATTTATTATGAATGCAAGTTAAGTTTACTTCGTAGAAAAACTTCCCAAGCAAGTTCCAAGTTAGATTAGTTCTTCTAAATAGAGTACATCGTTAAATATTGATTATGCAAGTACAGTGGTAGAAAAACGACGATATAGTCACGAAGCAAAAAAAAAGGACTCTTGGTAGCATATACTTTTTAATTTAAACTAAATTAGTGTAGTCTTTTTTGTCTGTTGGCTGCCGCTCGAACTTTTATTGTTTGCAGAGCGGGCTAATTATTTTGTATAATTTATAAATGGCGGGAATGAAATATTTTCAACTGTCCACTGCACAATGTCATCTATTATACATTCAAGGCATCGCTAATCTCTGTGGGAGTTCACAAAAGTTTTTGCAAGAGTTTGGGTAGAGTTTTTATAAGAAGCTACCAAAGCAAGTCATAAGAAAAGAAGAATAAAAATGAACTTTTTAAAAGAAGAACTGATTCTCTTAGGTTAGCTGCAAATACGCATGCGCGCGATTCATACTCGGAATGAAGTTATTCGGTTGATTTCGTCAATTTCCGATTATTTCGGATAACCATCTGTTATTTTCGAAATGGATATCTATTTGAGATACTTGAGAGTTGAACCCATAATTACCTTTTATCCAGCTATGCGGCAGTCGGTTTTCAGTCAGCAAATGTGGAGTTACGTAGTTAGAGTGTTGGTGTAATTTTCACCTATGAGTGTACCTTCACACATGCCCCGCACAGAGAGCAATATACATGTGTGTTGACACTGTACCTCACACATACGAGTTTGTGTAAGTAGTTGAGGTAAGGCAAGGTTCCCCTCGTTCGCTCTTGTATACCTATACGTACACATTAAACGCTAGGTCATTATAGTAGCTTTTCCCTGGCCCGACGGAAACACACCTATATGTCACCTGTTAGTACGACAAGGACCGTCCAGCAACCATCTTTCTCGTACTCATAGTACTTCAAGTAAATAGGCGTTACTTAACCTCAAAATGCTCTCTCTATTGGTTCATATAAACTGACATTCAGATATCATGTCCACGTTGCTCAACTGCTATCTCTGTTTCAAACTACTGTACCAGAATATGTATAGGTTATCTCTGTTAGACAGTACAAGTGAGATAGATCCTGTTGGTGAAAAGAGTAAACAGAGATAGAGTTATAATCTAAAGAAACTGGAATTCGCAGTACGATTCTCATCTTTTCGAGACAATCCAAGCGTATACTTATGCTGAGAGTGTACAATGTGCAAGGCGGTGGAGAATTTATATGTGTTTCTCTCTCTTCATGGCTGTCTAGAGCAAAAATTGCAGCCGAAGTATGGTTCACGGTATCCCGTGACATCTGATTCCCACCAGATATTATAAGTATATATATTTTTAGAGTTATAACGACGCGCATTATTAACAGCAAAAAACATTAAGATATCATTAACGGCCAAGTCTGTGAAGTTGGCACATCATTTAGAACCCATATAAACATCTTACGAAATATAATAAGATTTATTATTTCTTCAAACACACACACACACACTAACAAAAATACTTAACGACTAACACTGAACAAATAATATTAAAATTGGCAAATTTATTTGGGTCATTTTAATTGGATCACTGCCAAAAAACGTGTCACTTTTGGTGATCAGATAACAAAACATGTTTTAGTTGTTCAAAAAAAAAATTGGATTAACTCAAGGATTATTTGGAATTATTTTCGGGAAATCGAATACCATGTTGTGTTTATTAATACAATACAGTGCTTTTATTGATTCTCTATATATGTAGTCTTTTTTTAATATGAAAATAAATGTGTATTGAGTGCCAATTAGAGGTCCTTGTTTCTTTTGGTTTTAATTTGGCAAACTTAGTCATATTTCCCGAATCTGAGCATTCGACTAGTATGTGTCTAATGTACTTTTTTGCACGTATCGTTATTGTTATCTTTGTCATCGCGGAGATTCGCCATAGACGTCAAGAAGAGTGATCACTCATATTCCAGTTACGGTATTATCATTGCAAACAATCAATTAGATAGTGTAAACAGTCGGGTGTTTACCGACTTGTCTTTCCTCATATTTTCTCAGCTACGCAAAGTTCAATGAGTACGTTATTATGAACCGCTTGTTCCCACTTTAATCTGACATTGTTAGAAGAAGGTTATTGACCGCCGTATACGTAATGTGTGGACACATCAAATATATAATATATATAATCTCTAACAAATCATTTCTTTGCCATATTCGCGTTCTCTACACCTAGACATATTTATGTTATCTAAACATCTATATTGTTTTGTTATCATTACAAAACTTGGCAGAGAGTTATCTTTTGTTTGATTGATATGATAAAGGTGTTGATTTATTTTGATAACATTTTTAGTGTTTTATGATTTTAATAAAGAAATTCTAATTATTTAATCCATCAAATCGAGTCTCCCGAATCACACCAAGCGTCCTGTTGCTATACTCACTAATGAGTGCTCTTTTAAAAAACTATTTTACAATTTAAGCAACTTTCAATTAAAATGCGCGTACATAACATTGGTTGCGTGTTGTTATATACTATATATACATACGAATATATATTTTAAAATATTACTCTTAGCATTTTCAACAGTGTTAGACTTTGAAAGAGTGAAAAGAAAAAGTCAAGATCAGCCACCGCTGCATGTTTGTAGTCGTAGCATGGTCCGTCCGATTGTTTACAACATTTAAGCAATCAGTGGATTTTTTGTGCCGAGACTTCTTTTTGGTATCATGTTGTTGTTTTGGTGGTATTTGTATTATGGGGTCGGTCGCTTCGCTCGCGCCTGTCTTGTTCATTTGACAAGTCCCGTCTGTAGGTATATAAGGATATACGACATTGGTCGCCATGCAATTCTCTTTCATACGCAGGCGAACGATAACATCGCAACTCTCGGGATCCCATTGTGTTTGTCGATGCGAAAAAACCACCAGCGCACCAGTGATTTTTTTGTTTTCTTTTTCTGCGCAACCGCGTTTATATTCAGGTCCATAGCCCAGATTCTTTATGCCTGTAGGAATCTTTATGGGTCTCGATACGATCAACGGTACATAGACTGTCATTGCCGTAGTTTTTCAATTTTCTGATAGTTTTAGGGTAAATTAAAAACAAATTGTTTTGTAGACATACTTATGGTCATTTTGTCGATTTATATTTTATTTCTAATAAACATAAGCGAATTCATTTTATCTAACATGTTTTCTAAGAAGAAATTATTTCATCTCAATTATCATAACATCGATTGAGACTGCTTGTACCTATTTGAATCAAATCGATAAACTTCAATGCTTTGACGACGATTGAATTCTATTCCACAAATCCACTTTCCCCATTGTATCTCCAATTCAAATAGACAGCCGAACACACCCTTGCGCATTTCTACGCCTATGTTTGTGGTGGTAGTTCTTCGAAACTAGAGAGGTAAAAGGGAGATGAACAAACATGTGCCCAACCCCGATGCATGCTCAAGGAATAGTGTTGACTCGTCTTCCCTTGCCCTCAGCGGGTTCCTCTGCTAGGAAAAGGTACCAACACAAAAGATGACGAATCTATATATGTATGTATGTTGCTTTGTGTTCCACGAAAAACCTTGGGGAAATAATGGCCAAACAAGCAGGATGTTGAGCCATTGAATCCGTATTATTACTTTACAGGCTTATGGGATAATTGTGTACCTGATGTTTGCTGGAAAAAATGTACATATTGTATGGCTGAGATGATTTATAATATAAGCTCGCTGCGTTCAATTAGTTTTTCGTAATGGAACTGTTATAGCAAGTGCAAACCGTTAAGGTTGCTTCTTTTAATACAAGAATATTCTTTACATACATACATGCATACATACATACATACATGCATAAATGCATTCATACATTCATACATACATACACACATACATACACACATACATACATACAGATTTGATATTTCATCTACAAACAATATTTAATATGCAAGTAATTATAAAACGTCGCACTTGAAACTATTTGGAAGTGGAATCAGCTGCTACAGTTTCGTAGCTAACTGCATTATACGCGTGATTTCAAAAGATTAGGAAACATAAAAAACAACCATGGTAATATTGTCAAAGGTCAATTATTTCTGTAGGTAGGTAATTGAATAAAAACTGGTTAAATGATTTTTCTTTGAAGAGAGTTGTGCACATTTACAATCTTTTTATATATTTCCTTTTATTATACAGGTACGTGATCGAACTGTGCTTGTGTGGGTAGACGTACGCCTTTTACCTCAGAGCAACGCTTCTTATCGTCTTTTATGACGATAATTTATTGCCGATATTCTTTTCGAATCTGTTTTATTTATGTTTCAAATTATGTTGAACGTGTTTATTTATTATTTGTATATTGAGTAACAATTATGTTTATTTTTTAACTTTATGATGTGTTATTTTATCAGATTGTTAATGTTTCCATTGTTAATTATAAACCATTAATGTTAGGTGGTTGAACTGAAATAAAACATATTGCATTTAATGATCTCTTTTCTTTGATTTTTGTTCCAATTGACATTTACCGTTGTTCTTTGCAGCAAATCAAATATGAATTGAAAATAAATTAATAATAAACTTATCAATCAACAAACTGATCTCTGTAAATATAACACTCGACATTTAATGAGATGACAATCATTGATAGCATTATCAAAACGTACATGAAATGATTAATAAAGTAATTTCATCTAGGCGATACACCATGCCACGCCACGCCAGCACAGAGCAAACTACACCATAGTCAACATTCAAGTAGTTGTTAGAAGTACTTGACACAAAAAAATAATACTGCCAGAGCACTGGGCGATATGGGCAATCATGTTTGCCATACGTACTTCAAATGTCTACAAAAAATTAAGTGCTTATGTAGCGGCGATTACGAATGTAAAAAATATGTTTGTTATCACGTTGTTATATACCAAAAGATAAAAATTATTGTTACCTACATACATATATGCATTTACCGATATTTAATGTGTATCGGATAGATGGACCCTCGCTATTTCGTAGATAAAATAACGCAAATTGAACTATTATTATAATAGAGTTCATAAATGTTATAATACTGTGTCCTTGGCTAAACATATATTTTATATTATCTTTGTTAGGTATATTAATAATGTTTTTTAATGAAATAAATATCTTATTAAACCATATTTTAGATTACAAAACACATTAAAAGTACTTTGACAGGTTTATTTATGTTGAGAAACTTTTATTTATAATCACTTTGTATATTTTTATAAGTCTGAGAAATTTGAATATATGCATAAAAAATGATTGCTCATACTATCAAAGTGAACATAACATATATGTATGTATGTACACAACTAAAATCGAGAAAATTGAAGATGTACATTTGAATATTTACCGCCAGGGCTGCGTTCCAAATACTTATATGAGTATTCTTGAACACGCATACTGTTAAGGTGAACCATCAGGCTCGTTTAGAAAAACATCGTGCCTTGCAAATGAAATAAAAAAAAAACATTCGATGTGTATTTGCATAAAAAATGCATGGTAAAAATTTAATTTGAGCTTGTATTAATGAAGAAAAAAAATATTAACTATGAAAAAGTGCCTATTTTGAAAGTTATAATAAAAAAAAAAAATTTCATTCGATGTGTATTTGCATTAAAAATGCATGATAAAAATTTCATTTATTTCTAACTAGTATTATTGGAGATAAAAAATAAAATTTCCCAAAATAGGCACTTTTTCATAGTTTGTATTTTATTTCTCCATTAATACAAGATCAAAATAAATGAAATTTTTACCAAGCATTTTTTATGCAAATACACATCGAATAGTATTTTTTTAGTTTTCATTTGCAAGGCACGATGTTTTAGCGAACTTGATGGTTCACCTTAAATAGAATACGAGAATAATAAGTTTAAAACGAATTTAATCTCGTAAGGGATTCTCTATTAGGTATATAATTATCCATACTATAATAAAGAATATATATTTAAATCGTATGATGGTCCAAATAATAATAAAAATTATTCTATCTGAACCTCATGTGTATCGTGTATGTGTGTGTGTTTACGACTAACTTCACAATTATTGGCTTTTATATTTTACATGTATTAATTATTATCGTGTTCATATATTCCAGCGTTTAAATTGAAATGAAGCCGGTAAAGTATGAAAAATATGCGTTTATATATATTTATACATGAGTTGGCATGTATAATCACAGTTTTATTGTATATGGTATAAAGTAGTTGCAATTAAAAAATAAATGAAATTGGCGTACCTAAATAATTCCACATTTTGTGTAAATATTTCAAATAAATTCTGCATCATTCTTTTTTAAATTTCATTTTAAATTTATATAGCCTATTTGTTATTTTCTCATGAATAGTTTTAATTTTCAGTAGCTGCGTATGCGTTATTTATTTATTTTTGTTGAAATATTTTATTCACAGCTGGAAGAATAAAATAATAAATATATGCAAATCTAAATTAAATTTAATCAATTATTTATTATTTTATCAAAGCCTTGTTTCGACTGTAAATATTCGCGCCTAATATTTGTTGCAACATTTGTCCGTTGGTGTAAGAAATTCATAAAATGATGGTCGACAAATATTAGATGTCACTCATTGATTATATCCTCTAGTGTTTCAGCAAATATTAACTTGTTGACTACTTCCTTCCGGTTATCTTCACACAGCCAAAATTAATCGAATTTCTTCCTGTTGAACAATCCGCCTAGTTAATCCCAAACGTTCGGCTAAACGCTTAAATCCCTTACGGGTGTACTATTGATTCCTTTCCTCGTTGTAAGAAACTAGCATCATGTAATGAATTAGTCGTTGGGTTGGCTCGTAGAATCTCCGTTTACAGCGTTCTCGAAGCGAGTCCACATCAGTGAGCACTGAGCACGACGCTCGCCGACCACCACGCGTCGGTTTTGGGTGGACGGCGAGCCGAGGCTGCGCGGGTTGACCGACGACCGCTAAGTGAAGACCACAGGCTGCCGGGCGCCAGAAGTCTACTGTGGTTTTGCAATTAAACAAGAGCTCTTCTCACTGGCATTAAATCCGTTATGTAGCAGGGCATTAGTAGACGGAGACGCTTGGCGTCTGTGTCATCTCTAATCAGTATCCAATGTTCGATATTCGCATCACACTATTCATCAGGTCTCGCTTTGACATATATAAGTATCCTACTCTACATTCAAATAGTGTTTCATTAAAGAACATTCATATTTAGATCCAGCACAGATTTTAAAACACGTTAAATAGAAATATATGTTTTTGTTAATTTGAACGGAGAATAGAGAAAAATGGTGTTTCAGTAACACAAGTATTTTTTTTAATTGAGTGTGTACTTGGTAACACATGTGTTGTAAGGATAAAGACTTACATGCGGTATGCAGATATCATACTGTCAATTAGCAATTATGCGAGCAACAGTAAATTACTTTAATTATTACTTCTGCAGTGTAATTCTAAGTTTAATGAGCCTATAAATGGAATAAATTTCGCATTTTGTTACGTAGGTACTCGGTGCAAGCATCGACAATGGGAAAACACAAATACACAACAATTTTTTTATCATTCATTGCAGTTTATGGGTATTGGTTTAACCAAACAACTGTATTATTCACAACACTCAATACACCTTTGTTTCAATTCTTGAAATTTCTACGCCTCAAGTTAAAATCAGGTATTATTATTATTATGCATAAGAAAAAGTATAAGAAACCTCAAGAAACAAAAGTATAGCAGCAGTAGTTTTTTTTTGCTCGAGTGCAATTTAACAAAAAAGAAATTCCGTTTAAAAGTATAATTTACAACTACTTAAACCAACTTATATTTATATTACACAGCATAATTTAGCTACAAACCAGTTTGGTAAACTTGTAATAATTATGATACCGCCCTAAGTATCATGAGACCTACAAAACCGAGATAGCGTTATGCATTTTTACTTTACAGTCCACAGTTTCAAAAACAAAACTGTTATCGGTGTATCGACATAATTATAGCATGCAGTTGAAGTAGTCGGTATAGGTGCTCAGCGGTTGACTTGAAAGAACACGCTGTACTGAACTGAAGCTAGCAACCGTGGCCTTACATGGACTTAGGTGCAACTCGGTTGGGGTTGTCCACTGCACTGTGTGTGTGTGTTGTCGTATATTATACACATGTGCCTCCACGTAATTACGTATGTAAGCAGTGTCGCGCGGTGGTTGTGTATCAGCCATTAAGCAATCATTTCAGTTCGGAAATTACGGACCACACAAAACAGAAAAAGTAAATGTTTTGTTTTCTCTTTTCTCAAAATTATTAAATTATCGCTACATGCATCCTTATTTTTATTTACAAATGAGTATTTTATATAAATGTACTGCGTAGTAGTAATAATAATAATAATAATAAGAATAAAATTGAAACACAAGTACCAAAGATTGAAATATATATTTAAATATTTATAAATGCACCTCATGTTCTCTGAAATGTAGTGCATCTTTCCATCGGGACTTATTTGCTTCTCAACATACATACATATTTATAGGAAGACCTTATATACAAATAAAATAAACAACTGTAGAATGTTTATTTATTTCCTTTTCGTAGAACGCGATATAATACACATATATGTATATTCTTGTTCTTTATATTACCCCCGGTATCTCTAACGAACGAAACGAATTCAGAAACTATTGTGTAGAGTGGAGAATATAGTAGTGAAACGAGGTATAAATATTTAGAAGACATGCGATTATTTTGCTGCACCCACTACATAGGTACCTTTGTCTGTCGACGATAGAGCCAGTGCGGTTACGTGGGCGGTTCATCGTTATCGTTGTCTTATTTTGTAATTTAAAACTTTTCCCGCATGTGCAAAGAATATTTTCTTCTTCGCCACTGTACAGTATGCAATACGCAATGCAGCTTTGCATATACATAGTTAACGTGCACTGAATCAGTTTTGTTCATGATGAACTAATTCAAGAAAAAGACTGCCTTAACACAAATGGTGATGATGACGTAACTTTTCGCGCGGAAAACAACGTTATACCATAAATTGTTAGACATTATAGAGCAAAAGTGTGATTAGGTGTGAAGGCCGGGTCAGGGTGATTTGGCATGATTCGTTCCGGTATATGCCCGCATAATTTAGCTTACACACGTTTGGAAATGAAATGTCATCGTGCCTCGCGCGCTGATGTGTGTGTGTTGTGATGTGGCATGGCCTATGGCTAGTTTTCAATGCGCAATTATAAATGTTGATATGTCGGTCCGATAATTATCTCTCCCGCTGTATAATAATTCCAATGCTTACTTTATAATTAATTCGCGGTAATGGCTTCACGTATATATCGCTCAGATAATAATTACACGTTAAACGGTAATATCATTACCTATACTAGACATACACACACACATACAAGGTCATATTAGACTTCAAATGATTTAATTTTAATGAGACCTAAGTAACTACTAATTTGAAAAGTTCCAAAATATATACATATTCGGTTCTTTGTACAAAATTTAATTGTTTACTATTTCAAATAGCAGATGGGGTAACTTGCATTGCATTGCATTGCTTGGCCACACGAACTTTTGGCGCGAAATATATTTAATTACACCAGACTCGTTGAAATTGAGGCTCTTTAAATCGCGCTCTCCACTTTTCGCATATATGTATGTAGTATATACTAATAATTAGTTGGCATTGCAATGAAGTAAACTTTTATTTTGGTCTAGCGAGCGTTGGTTATATAGATGATGGCGTGCATAGAATTCGGACCCCTGAAGCCCACTAGATTGTATCTGTTCTCATATACATTTATTTATTTTTGTCGGCTTTCTCATTTTTGCTGGTTTGTCCGCTGCATACAAAATCCAGCAAGCAATGTACTGGCACCTCGCTAGACAACGTGGACTAAACACGCTGCTGTCAAACACCGATTCCATGGCAACCAATATAAAAGACAGGCCAACGATTGGCGCTTGATCATTCTCTATTGGCCGAAACGTCGGAGAAATAATACTCACGTTTAAAATAGGCGTGTTTAGGAAAACGCGAGCACCGATACGGTCGCCGTGGGTATTTAAGCGTTGTGGTTGGTCGCGTTTGAATACTGACTAAAAGTCCACGTGGACTGAAGAACAACCGGGGTATACTGGTAATCAGGACGCCATATTTATAAGGGTGAAAGGGACTAGAGTGAAATCACGCGGGTGGGACAAGGACAGCGGCGACGACCCCTGTTTCAGCTGAAATGAGATGCTTTCTGCTAGGCAGCCATTTTGAGGGTAGTTTTTTTCGTGTTTTTTATTTTTTATATTTTTTTTTGTTACGAACATGTACGGATCATTTCAGGAGTGTGAGTACAAACCGGCGCAAAAGTATCACAGATGAAAAAGCAACATATAAAATAAACGAAGCATCAGATGTCAGCTATACTTGATTCGTTTTTTTTTTATTCCAAATGCCACAGTGCAATGTTATTTTTATTTATTTAATGTGCACATATCGTCTCAAAACTTCTAATAATTTACGGTTCTTCTCTAGGTGAATAGTAGCTCTTATATATGTTAGTTTCTACTTATGTAGGTAATGTAGTAAACTACAATTGTATATTCGTGCTAATTAGGATTAGGGTGTTGTATCGCAGTGTGCGCCGATAACGGCAATGGTCATTCCCAATCTATGATGCAAGCAGAAACGGAGGACCACTTAATAGCGTCTTAATAGGCAAGACACTTTCTCGTTTATGGAGAGTCATTATTTCCGCGGTATTTGAATTAATTTAACCCGTCTTTATACCCACTTGCTCTTTTTGGAGACACACACCATTATATATATATATATATATATATATATATATATATATATATATATATATATATATATATATATATATATATGTATATACGAGCAAACCGGATGTTCAATGGCTGCCTTGTATGACTAACTGTCGTCCCACGTTTGATTTCAACGATGCATTAAAAGTAATCATAGACATCAAACTGCGATTTAATATGTTAACAGTCAACCCTTAGGCGCTGCTTGTACGAGATTCAAGTAGGCGTATATGCCAATTTTTGATATTTTGCATTTTATCTAAAAAAAGAAAACAATATTTATTTAAATAATTAATAAATATCATGAGACTTACTCCAACTTATACCAATAAGTGTCATATATTTGCTATAAATTTAAATGAGAGCACATTTTAAATCACTCACAAAGGGCAAAATATTAGTAGGCTTCACCTTTTGTGTAGTAATGTCAGTCTTTGCTGCAATCACCAACAGCCAAAGAAGTGACCCTTCGCAAGTTCGATTTGTGACTCAACTTTGAATAAATTAGACAAGGTTTTCATTTAGTGGGACATTAAACTCTCGTCGATACACAAAGGGTTAAATAATACATTAAAATAATCACACTTCCATCAAACCGTGATACATAATACGTAAATAATCAACCCCAACGTTGCGTTAAATCATTCACGTGAGCCGCGTATTTTAAAATATTCAAATTTATTTATTATTTGACGCGGAGTGTACACCGGTGCGCCGGTACTTTTAGGGGTTGTAGGCTTTTTGTAAGGGAGCGTGAGTGGGGTAGTGTTAGCGGTTTCGTGACGCCCGACGAGCCGACCCTATAGCTTCACGCGGTACAATTCTCCTCACGCCGTGAGGCCATACGGGGACCTGCGGAGCGCTAGGGGGACACAACCGACAGCCAGCAACTCGACCCAACACAGCAGTTGCTCGTGGACTTTCAAGCGAAAGGTTTCGGAGTGATTTTATGTTTTACTCGCATTTGTAAAACCTCGTGGAATAATCAGTGAGTCATTTGTGAGTGTATATTGTTATTAACCCTTAACGGAAGAGCATATTTATCTCTTGATGTAAAATACTCAATTATCTATTTAGCAATTAAAATTTATTTCAAGCTAAATAGTTGGCATTTTATTGGACATATGTCCTATAAAATTCTGGTACCCTTATAACCAGAAAGGGCGAGCTTAGTAGATATTTAAATTAATTTAAACAATTATTTACACTTAAAACGTTTAGTTTTGGTGAACAACCGAAGTATATTCTAAAAATTGTAGTTTGTACGTTGATCAGAAGGGCCTATATTGTTAATAATAGTGAAACACGTGATTGCAGCGTCTTGTGATAGTGATTTGTGGCGCTAGTGCAGTGAGTTCCGGTTCCGACGGAAACTATTCGTGTTTTGGATTACACAACTCGGCTTTTTTATTGCTTTTCTTTGGATTTAAGTGAATTTCGGTGGATTTTATCGTGTTAAAGGACCTATAGTTCAGTATAGGTTACGTTTTAGTATTTCTATGACCATGTGCTGACATAAAATGTACCCAAGCTCAGGAATGAACGCCGCCGCAGCAGCAGCGGTCGCGGCCGCGCGCCATCCGGTAAGTCCACAGCCTTCACATAACCAAAACAGCAGATTTTCTCAGATTTAAGTGTCTCTAGACCACCCCTAGGTTGTTAGTGTTCTGTTTTTTGTTTCAAACAAACCCAACTAAAGTGAAACTTAATCTTTTGACATTTCTTGAATGCTTTAAGTGTGCATACATAACAAATCAGTCATCAACGTCAAAATATGCTCCAAACCATCCATACATTTAACAAAAGTTTTCTATTTTACTGTGTTGTTATTGGTTTAACTAAATAACGTATTGGTTTCAAATATTTACAGCCAATCCAAAAAAACAATGTTTCTCAGAATGTTTTTATAGTTTTGGAAATTAATTTCATAAAGAAACCTAGACGTTTTATAAATATTCTACATTTACTTTTTTGTTGATTTTATTCTTATTTCTATTTAGTTGTCGTCTTATTTATTGTATGTTTTGTGCAAGTTTTAACGATTCGTTTTTCGCACAAGACAACAACGTAATGTCTTTCTCTCTTTTTTTTCTGTAAACGCTCCGAGTTTGTTTCGCGCGTCAGGTTCAATGACACATCTGCCAGGAAGGTATTAATTTTGCAGTAAATTTACGTTAACAGCTTGGTGTGTATATATATAGGTAACTACCAATCACCGCTCCAAGGTTCTCAGCGTAGGTATATAAAGACCGCATCGGTGAGCGTCAATAATTACTCTCTTACAGAGCGCATAACTTTCGGATGTTATTTCATTTTAATTTAATGGCAATCATTTGCTGACGTTTATTCAATCTACTCCCTGTTTCTCATTTTGTATTAAGATTTCTGGGGTTTAAATTATTTCAAAAATACTACATTTATATAGTAATCATCTAATAATAATAATTATTATTTTCTGTGTTTCATCATTTGTATGTTTTGAATGCACATTCATAGATATTTTTTCTGTTCTACTTATTGCAGTGTATACAAGCGAGAATTGAATAGCGTAAAATATTTGCACGGGCGATCCTCGTTATTTTAATATGAAATTACTTCCGTGGCCGTGCTGCATCAGTGCACTTTTGTAAATGTGGTGCCGCTTGTGTTTTGTAATAATGAAAATAACTAAAAAAAACAAAACAAATAAACAGCCAATGGCGTCAAACTAGCATCATGTTGGAACAAAATTACACTAATAAAACCTGACAAAGATATTGGGTTCATGTGCGCCACAGATGGCCGACACATGCAAAGCATAATTTTGCACTTCTAAGCGGGGGTTAACTATTTCTGCACACCAAACACTAGTTTAAGTTGCACAATTTACGATTCAACATTTAGACACCATACACATAGATCACAAAACAATACCTCACTATTAACCTAAGTAAAGAATCTGAAATATATTACTTGCACATACAAGATGCAACAAGTCATAGGTCGTCCGTTCAGTGCCATCTGTAACATGGAACATTACATTTAATTAGCGCGTAATTTAAATTCAAATTCAAGCGCGAAATAACCTTTTTTCGTTTTAAGTTGTGACAAAGCTAAGTGGTTATGATGTATTATTAATTCTTTGAAAGAAATTTGTTTTAATAATATCAAAAACCCTGTAAAAAGTTCTTTGCCAATTTACAAAACGCGATTCATTAAATTGCAATTTTAAATTGTTTTTGTAAAGATAAAATTAACAAGTTTGTAAGGTCAAATAAATAATTAAATTGCGTTCAACTGTTCACTATAAAAAAATATTGCCGAGATAAAATTAAAGTATGTTACGACTGAAAAACATGGTACATGACTAATTGAATCATTATACAACTTGTTACTATCTTTTGAGAACTTATTTATTTATAATAGGCTGTCAATAACATTGCGAAAGTGTGTGATAAGGCACTCGAGAAAATATTGTATTTGATAGGAATTTTATTTTGAGTGTTCAAGGAAATTTTCTAATTAAACATAGATATCGAAATCTATATATGTAATCATTAGTTTTTCTTATTTTAGATTAGTTTTAATATTTTAAAAATAGTTTTCATTCCTTTACAAATGAAATATTCGCAAAAGTCACCGACCTAAAACTAGGTTCAAGTTGTTTAGACTGTCATTTTTATCAATACGTATGTTTGTTTATTTATCTACAAAAAGGAAGGACTTGTTTAAATATTTTATTTTTAGCAAACATAAACGTTTTAACAAAATACGACTGATTTCTGTATAAATATTGACACTCAAAACGTTGTCACCATCTTATCGCGTGTTCAAAACTACTTTTCCTTACATATAGGTCGTTATCGATACTTGTTTCCGCTCGTATACCTGTGCAAGGGTCTTTTTTAAAGTATATATTCATATCAGCTGCTATTTATTGTAGGGGTAGGGACCTCCGACAGTTTGGGACCCCATCGAACAGAATTACGGTTTAATTTTGGGGTGGTAAGCCCCCTAACTCTTATGCTATACAATTAGGCAGGCTCTAGAATCTTTTTTTGTGTGCTATATAATACCCACTGTTATTCATTTAGGGACAAATACAAAATGTTTAATCTTTCCAAAAGGAAGTTGTTGCTATTGTGTTTTGTATGTTGACTTTAGTCACTGGTGCATATTATTACGGTTTTTTACTTGTTTAAATTAATGATTAAAAAATATATAGAGCAGTATTGTTGACCGCTAGGAACCAAAATCTAACCAAATAATCTTTATATGCAATGTTTCATTGCATACCTAAACGTTCTTCACGCCATACGTGAATAATCGCTGGTTTCGCATGGATGAACACATTATTCATGTACACTGTTTTAGCACTAATTCAAGTAAATTACTTTCTTGTGTATAATATACTAGTAATTACGTGGTCAACTATCGTCTAACACACTCAAATCATTTTTTATTCTTCATATCCTTATAACACGTTTATATTATACAGAAATATAACTGATGTGTGTTATAAAGACATTCCACCGATGAATTAAACAGTACTTACACACCGCGTTTACTGAAATAGGCGTACTGTCAACTAATCATTAATATAATTAAATTTGAAATTACAAAACGATTTTTTTTTCAAACACATATACACACAAAAAATGCGCGATTAGTTCTTATCTCTAGTTTCACAAAAATGATGCGAATTTAAATTCAACTTCTGGCGATATATCACATTTGTGATAATATGTTAACCAGTTTCTAACCATTTGACCATATTTAAAATATTCTATTCTAAAGACAAATGTTTGCTACTGTGCCAACATAACTGGTAACGCAAACGTGTATGTTCTAAGTAAGTAGGCGTTTTTAGAAAATATTTAATTTATAAGAAAACATGAAAGTACTTTGTGGTTATTTATTTTAAACTCATGTAGTGATAATAGGAGCCAGTTGTTGACAGTTCGGTTAAGGCATATATGTAAAAAAGAACGACATGTAATACCCACCTTTGTTTAATCATGTCTTAGAAAAACAAGCAATCAAAAAATTATTTATTTACATTTAACAACAACTTTAACTCATAAGGTGAGACGCTGAAAAAGTGTTATAATCATTATTTTTAAATATAATTCATGCAAATTAACATAAGTTTTAAACACATTTTATAATCTTTTAAAAATGCTTATTTAAAAAATGAACCAAAGCCGGTAAAATTTAAATATTTTATATAATCTGTAGTACAATTTGAAGGTTAGATTAACAGCGGCCTAATGTAGGTCTCGTGTTTGTACCCAGTATTATGTAAACTATATTACGTTACAACACATGATATTGTAGTTAGTGTGTAGATAGACACGATGTTAGGATGCTCTGCCATATTGCCGGAGGGTTGTTGGCTAGAGGGGTGAGGTACGGGGTGAGTGGTTCACACATAGTTGGCGGTTTCGCTGACCGCACGGCTATCTCTACGGCTTGCTCGGGCCAAACCGCTGAATCAAGACCGCGCACGATAATGACCACAACCTGGTTCACAATTCTGAACTTCACATGGGAATCTAACTAAAACTAAAGCAACGTTTACACTACAAACATTTCAAGATTCAATATTTATTTTGTTATAATATTCTACAAATGCAAACTTGTACTTGAGTTGCAGACGTTGAGATTCTAGTTAAATATTTGGCTTTAGTTTATTTAAAATGTTATTTTCAAATCTGTTTCATCATTACACTAGTCTTCAATTCAATAATACAGCGTGAATTTTCTAAAATTCTAACCAGACAAATATTCATTATTATATATATATATATATATATATATATATATATATATATATATATATATATATATATCTATATATATATATATAGATATATATATATATATATATATATATTTATATATATATATATTATATATATATATATATATATATATATATATATATATATATATATATATATATATATATATATATATATATATATATATATATATATATATATATATTATTATATATACATATATTACATACATACATACATAAGTGCCGACTGACTAACATCTGAATCTTATTAAAACGTAATTACTTCTTTGAAACGTGATTAAAAATAAGCAAATATATATATTAGTATACAAAGATTATATTATTATTGTTTTGATTTGATATTGTTATTAATTACGAGTACGTTTATAAATAAAACTTTTAAATATTTATAAGTACATAAATATTTATGATATATATCATAAATAAATATCAAATATAATTTTATATCAATGTTATCAATACATTTATATTGGCAATGTATTGTGCGAAAAAAGTTTAAATGAAAAAAAAGCAATGTAAATAACACCAATATTATCATGCCAACACGTAATGGATATTTTCAAGAAAAGTTATGTGTTGTTGATTAAGTCAATATCATTTACACACGTTCCTGAGGTTTGGAGAAATCCAGTAGCTAGGTACAATGTCCATGTGTGCATATCCATGCATGTATATATATATATATGGGTGTGTGCATGTTTTGTAAATGAGTGTGTGTGTGTGGTCAGTCGGTGTTACTAATGTTCAAGCGAAATAGTAAAAATAAAAACACATTCTGTTAGTCACCGAAGTGTTTTAACGGTCACGGGAAAATAGAGACGCAAGTTGCCGACCGTAACCAAGACCTTCCTTTAGTTTGGCTTCGGATCCGTGCGACAAATGTTCGCGTAGCGTTGTATAGTTACGGCCGCCGCAACCGCGGCATGTTACGCTTTGTTATTAACATACGCGGTACGCTTTGGGCAGGGGCAACATATTATATTATTTATATTACATACATACATACATACATACATGTAAGCTCCATTCAAAGCTCTTTATTTTAAGCCCTCGACTAAATGGATTTAGTCTTACGTTCAAAGAGCTTATCAATTTAAGACTGTCACATCATACTAATGAAAAAGCTATAATTTCTACAATGAAAGTAACTTTTAATAAAACAAATTTAGTAGTCGAGTATCAAAAGTGATGCTCTGCATTTGTATAATGTGTGGCAGTAGCGTAAAGTGTGTTGATTAGCTTCTCTATTGAAAATTTGTTTTCCAAACACAACATACAGGATGTTTGGATAGCAACGTGTGTTGTCTTGTATGTACAACGTGAAAAACTCTTTCTCTTCGCAACCCACTTAACAAACTTGTCTGTTGATGGCTTTTCATTTACTATTCTTCAAGTTCATCTTATGTATTTGTCTTATCTACGTCTTTGTCGTGTTCTTCTTCCTCATTTAACCTTTTCTCACACTGTTATTAATGATTCAGTATTTTCAACTAAAAGTCAATTTGTAAGAACTTACTATATACCTACATATGTATGTCATTATGTATTGTACAATTTATACATTTGCACTTTATACATGTTTATTTCCATTAAACATTATAATTATTTAGTTTATATAGTGCCCAATCCAATAACAAAACAAGCCACATACAACTAACAAACAGATATTATGTATTTTATGTAATTATGTTGTGTATACATGTTGTATTAGATCAAAACAATAAATATTACAGTCGACATTTCGTGCCTAGGATAATTACACAATATAGTCCGTTTTCGGTGTTATATCGCTCGTTCGATACCACAAACATTTCTCGTTTCTCTTTTATAGTGCAGCTACAGCTAATGAACCATTTGGGCTTTCGCATGAGCTTCGTTCTCATTTGGTGGACTCTCGACGACTCCCCAAACACTTTGTTCCTTATCCCTTCTCAAGGGTTCTTCCCTGTTTTCGGTCTATTAAAACTGTGTTGTCTGCAAATAACAGACGACCACTGTTTAACATATTTCAAAGAAAAGTTGTTAATTAATTACATTAGCTACGATCTGCGCAGAAGAAAGAGATTACATATTGTATTATGCTCCAAGCTATTCCGAGTAGCCTGTATGTATTATTATTATGTTTAATACATTTACTTTAATATATATTATATTCCTAATACAAGTTTAATATTAATTATGTATTTGGTTTAGTTTTGATGGTTTATGCACGTAGCGGATAAATATATTCTTCCTGTAATTGAGTAATGAATGATGAAGTCACGGTTTTGAATGTTATTATACTATTTTTGGTCATGTGTTTGTTTGCGTGATGTGTCGCTATCAATAATTAAATTTACATATATTTTAATCACGAAATACTTGCGCTATTGTTTAATAACAGTCACGCAGTTTTAACCGGATATTAAAGTCCCCAAAAATTCTTCAATTTCGTCCATTGTGTCATTTCCTGTTGCACAGGTATGGAACTTTCCATCGTCACCGATACCAAAAAAGATTTAATAACTAAATGTTGAAATGATCAAGTTTGGTATTTCTGACATCAGTTCTCGTGTGATAATCACGAGTCTATTTAGGTTAATATAATGTAAGCAGTATTATTGTGTACAGTTTTCGGTATATAGAATAAAAACAATTAGTGGATTTATGTCAAACAGACAAATAAAAAAAAAACAATTTTCGTAAAACACATTTAATAATGATATTGTTTATTCCATTAAAAGCATATAAAGTTGAATACAATTCAAATCATGATTATGTATAGTCCTAAATAGATACGCCGATTATACAGAGAAAACATGTTTTAGAAATGTACAAACTTTGTCTATTATACTTTATAGTAATATTGTTTTACTTTAGACTTTAGTAAATAAAACACACAAAGATAAATAGGAATAAAACGGCACTTACAATCTAATATCATAATTCACTAATGAGACTTTCAGAATGGTTGAATAATTCATATATAATTACTTATCGATTTTATTATGATTACTGCCGTTAGTAAACTAGGTCATAAAATAAAGTAATAACTCCCTCTCCCCAACCCCTTTCTAACAGAATAAATAATTTATTTAAATTGATATTACTTAAAAGATGAAATAGAAATAATACAACGCCATTATTACAAACAGAATTTATAAAATATAAATTATCAAATTATTGGTTGTGTAGATAATAAATACACTATTTTAATTCTCGCACTAATATTTTAAAAGATATTTAATTAGATAAATATCATTATCCCGAACAAGTTAACACTAAATAGTTACAGAACACAATTAGCGCGATCTCAGTACGTAACAAGTTAGTGGTAATCGTGGGAATGAACCAAGCATGTCCAGCTATTTTTGACCGGTAGCTTACAACTCACACTCCATAATGGTTAAAATAATGATGGTGATTATCTACTGCGCTATTGTTAAAAATGTGGCACCACCAAATCCAATAATAATCCGTTTGAAAAATTACATCCCGTTACAGCGACTGTGTGATTTAATAACGCAAATATCTAAATGTTAATAAATCATTTAATCTATTAGTGATAAAAATTAGTACTTCTGGTCGCTTCTATAGATTATTACATATACGATCGTAAGTAGATAAATATGATGGTTAATAAATACGCGAAAGGAAAGTATTGAGTAAGCTGCTACTTCATTTAATGGGAATGGAAATGTATGTAATAAAATCGCAATTTGATTGATTGAAATGTGTCATTTGGATTGTTACAGCGAATGTGTTGCAGCTATTGGTAATATTATATGTTTATGTTTGCGTAGCCACATATCAGACTAGACAAGTTCGTACTATTTGTATATGTGAGTGATGTTCGGTATATTATGTCGACATGCATCCGGTGTGTTGGGTGCACTACGATGATGCACACGATCAGCAAAATCACTGAAATGCATTGCTCGGGTATCGTTGTTAACGTTGAAAGTGATTGCGAAGATGGGGAGGGTAATCATGATAACCGTTACCGGTTACACATACATACATACATACATATAGCGGGGGGCTTTGAACCGGAAACACATATTCTCACGGTAGACGATCACCGGTACACGTCCCCGCTCACACTCATGTCAACAAGCATTGGTGCGGGGTGGAGTGGAAGGGAGGGGGGTAATAGAGGACTAGTGGGGCTAGGGTGGCTGGTTATATCACGTGTCACACCGTGACACATACACACGTGGCTATCTCCATTTATGATGCGTGATCACGCTTCGTCAACATTACAACGCGATGCTTGATGTTCGCTCATTCTCGCATCCGTACACCATCATCCATCATTGGATCAGTTGGTGTTTACTAGGAAATGTATTATATATATATAAGTTTTTATACCTATAGGTATAAGAAAATTTAAATAAATGGACAGAAATTATAGTTAGGTATCTTTATGTTCCACAAATTTAAATTTTGAGAGTAACGCGCGCTTTACGAATAACAACAAAATGTATTTATCAGCATAAACAACGCAATAAAAATAAATTTGTTTTGTGCAAAACAATTTTGCGTCATGTAATAAATATTATTGTATACAGTATTATATTTAATATGATTGGTAGAGTTTACAATTTGCTTGCAGTGTATTTATGTATTATGTATACTATACAAAATTAGATATTATATTTCAACAAATAATGCCGCTATTGTCTTGTATAAATGAATAATAATAATAATAAACCTACTTTAGTGCACGATTTATTTTGCCGTTTATAGATCTTGTATTGTTTTCACAAAGCAATTCCGAGTTGTTTATATCTTAATGCATTTGCGATTACTTGGAATGCATTATTTATGAGTTATTAATATTATTCCTAGAAAGTATTTTTTAAATATTATAATGAAAGATTTTGTTGTAATCATAAAATGTTTATTACTCTTGTTGCGGTGACGTTTGAAAACATTTACTTGCAAATTAATTTTATTACAATATTTAGAAAACAATCATACACTTAATGTGACTTGAATTTCTTTCAATTGATATTTCGAAATCCATTTTAAACGTACATAATATGTAGCGAATAATTCTCGGAAAAATATATTTAAATATTAATAACATTGAAAGCCCCACATGCATTAAGTATAAATATTATCGATTTGCTAATTAATAAATAAAAGTTTCACTAACGATATATATATATGTTCACACATTAACGCATAAATGTCGAAAAGCTAAGTTTCATGAATCAATTTGCATTAATTTACGCTATTAATTATAATGATCGACCTTTCTCTTTGGCTGTTTTACATAAATTATACATTTTAATATTGCATGATACTCCCGTGTATATACTCAACTTCATAGTTAATATTCAATAAATATGATTATTTTTTATTGATAATTTACATTTTTTAATACCACAACTATACGCTTATTAATAAAACATAATTTTATAGAGCACCACACCAGATGTTTCGTAAATAAATATAAATCAAAACATGACATAAATATTTGGAACATTAAAATCCTATTAGGTACATATATACAAATTTTAAAATCGAAATGGATTTTACTATTAATGAACACAAATGGGAAAAGTTATATGTTGTTTTTTGTTTTGCGTTTTTTTTTTTGCGTCCGTAAGACCACAAAACACTATCATTATAACTCAGTTAGATTCAGAATTGATTCTAACCTTCATTACTCAATATCCAACCCTATTGTTATATCATTTATTTTTGTGGAGATTTTCAAACCGCAATAATAAATATGGAAGACTTGATTGTTTTGTGGTTAAACAATAAACGATTCTAGAAAATGTCTTCTTGAATATTTATAAAATTTAATGAAGTAACAAAAAAAAAACTGTATGTAACTTTATTTAAGAAAATAAATACGATGATGGTTTTATATTACCTAATGCAATATAGAGATGGTCGTCATTATATAAACGATCTTACAGTCAGCAATTTTATAGCAATCCTATAAATGCTGTAAAGCAAATAGTTAAGTATAATTTACGGCCTTGAGATGAGTTCTGAATTTTATTAGAGATTTGTTTTACAATCCGCTATTTATGGTTATCAGCTTAGCAAGTTATGGTGATATAGTTTACTATTTTATATTTAATATGATAGTTTATGTGTTTTGTCATTTAGCTATATAAAGGTTGTAAATGTTGAATATCAATACAAGCGAGACTCAATTAAGTTGAATAATAGATAAATTATTTATTAGCTTTCAGGGAATGGATCTATTCTATTTATTCATTAAACATGTATTTGTGGTTTTAATTTTATATCATTTACATTTTTTATAAATTATGAATATAACTCGCTGCAAAATTGAAAAAACTAAAAGTTAACCTACTAAGGAAAATCTAAGCTCTGAGAAGCTGTACTTGATTAAATCTCCAAATGACCAAAGTATTACAAGATACTACAAATCCAGTAATTCGTAAAATGTTGATTAATTTTAAGAGTTCAGCCAAACTCCATTTCAAGCAGTTATGCTATTTTAGCTTAACACCATTGATTTTCTGCCATGTGCAATTTATTTTTAAGAATTTAATTAAAAAAATTAATTTATTTGTAAAATTATTTTAACATAGCGGTTACGAATTCTTAAAATTCTTCGACATTGTAATCACGCTGTTCATCTTGCGAGTAACACCTGTCGAACAGCGCCATGCATTACTAAATTTTTAATGTTTTGTAATAATGAAATACTCTGCTACTTTGGTTATTAGGGCATTGGATTATTTGGCATTTAGACTTTGAGAGACATATGAAAGTTTGATAATTGGCTTCTGGGAGATTTTATCGTTGGATAAAAATATTTTTATCTTAGATTCAAGGAATAAAAATGATTATATTTTTATATGTGATGCTATTTAATAGTTGAATTGCGACCTATAATGAATATACCCTTTTGCCATAACTGCGGAAAATTGCCACTTATAGACTTATGGAAAAGAAGAGACGTAGTTTATAATATACATTCCAGACAATGTTCTCAGTGTAACCGTTGTGTAAGAAACAGAGGTTGCAGTTCTTTGGAAACAAGTTAATAACCATAAAACAACGTAACGCGGTTGTGTTACTGTGGAATGTTGTGACTTCTGCGAAAGAGATACTTGTTTACAAATGGCACAAGATACTAGTTACTCACACATACATATAAATACAATACTGAAACACGTACAAACACACATTCAGAGTTGTACAATGCCAATTTGTTACGACACGCGAATTGAAACGCAAACTGTGTCACAAGGATCACGGCGGCAATTCACGCGCGGCGCGGCCCGCCGCTCAGAACTGTCAATGCGAATGCTTTGCTTTGTAAGGGCACCCGCAGGCAAACAGCAAACCAAAACCAAGTTACGATACAAAACATAAGGCCTTTGTTTATTTCCCCGTCACGCTTACTACAAAGAAACTTCCACTTCGACACAGAAAAAGAAAATCATACACGTTACGATACAGCTTCTACTGCCAGTGAAGCGATCTTTGTTGTATATCGTATTGTAATATATAGTTACTTTATAAAAAAAACATTCAATAATATACAGACACAGTTTTGTATAATTGATTGAATGTTAATGATATATTTCAACAGATAAAAAATCATTTCGTATTGTACTACCCTCATTGTTCTACTGATGTTTTTTTTTTTTATCACATGGTTTGATTCGCACATCAGACTATATTAATTACGACCTTTTCACTTTTTTGTTTCCCTTTTTTCATCCGTAATTTAAAGCGTTTTTATTTGACAGGACGAATTGCTTTGATGTTTTGTCTATTGTCTGTCAAATAATTATCTTTGTAACGTTTTTTTTTCACTTTGAACACGTTATTTAAACATTATTAAATTAAAAAGCAACACTAATTTACTGTTTATTTAATTAATAAAACATATTTTTTTAGTGAATTAAATACAACCGTAACAAACATTAAAAATACGCAAATTAGTTATATGATAAAATAAATAAATATGTTGATACATGCGCAAATATTTCTGTAAAATATTTATCAAATATACCTATAGAATTTTAAATCAGGTAGCTATAGCATATTTTAGTTCTTAAACAAAGTACTCGCTATTAATGAGTGTATATGCACATATAGTTATTTAATTAAATATAATTTGAATAAAATATTCGTGAATACATTTATCGGTTCACGGCTGGCGATGATTGTTCAAATATATTATGTTTACTATTATCTGTGGTGTGATGCGTTAGCTAGTGCTGCCTTCTGTACACCGCTACCGGTTACTAATATCGGTAACTTAAACACCGTTAACCTTGCCGCCGTTCTGCAGTAATTACTCTATTTCAACTGTTTTAATTAGTGGTTAATTATAGTTTTCTCGCTGGTTATTATTTGCTAGTAGGTACTTATTTGATTTCAACATAAAATAATATTTAATTTAGAAAAAAAAAAAAATACTGCTCTATTGACATAGATTTCTTATTTCGCTTTGAGCGGTCAGATGAAACGAATTAGTTAAACCAAATATGATATTAATTAGTACAATTATAATGATTTATTAGTTTGCTGCTGATTTAATGGTGTATGAAAAGTATCCCACGCTTCGCGTGTTTATAAAGTCACTTGATAACATATTAATTTGCTAAATATTTTTAGCTCGCCGTAAATAGTACAGAAGAGCTGAATAAGTAACATGTTAGTCGCTCACGCGTTATTTAGTCGTAAGACCAAATGTTGTCGCCTCTTCTTCTCTAAAGGTACCAAAACGATTTCAACCAAATGTGGCACACATATTGTGCTGGTGTTCAATTGAATCCGTTCGCATTTTAAATCCAATCTGTGCCGTATTTCAGGCGAACCCCCCCCCCCCCCCACCCAATCACGCAGATCAGTACTTAATCAGCATTTTTAAACTGATAATGTATGTACTTATTTTATACTTATACAAAATACTGTGTTAGACATGGAAATAATCATTACAAAATAAAGTAAAAGTAACAGAAGCAAGTTATAGACAGAGTACAGTGTGTTGAAGCTTAAATAAGTATACTTGTATGTATGTATGTATGTATATACAACAAGTGTTGTGTGATTAAAGTTGGTAATAATACAGAGAACAAGAGAGCGACGTGATATCGCCAAGTTTCCTAGGAGAGAGGAAAATCATCTGTATGCAACTCAACGCATTCACAAATTTGTACGAGTACATAGTATATAATCCACTTACGATAGCTAATTATACGGGCACTGTGGAACAGCAAAAATACGTCGTTAATTAATTGATTAATTAGCCACACACCTTCATCTATTTACAAACCGAGGACAACTCATGCGCGCCGAGTTGGCAATGGAGGAAAGAGCAGTAAAGATAAAATGGCTTGTGAAAGTTGCGCGTAGTTTTTTTTCATGTAGGTTATGTCTTCGCGGAATTATTTCGTTCTGCACGAATGCATTCGCAACAGTGTGTTGGTAAACTTAATCGCTTTTAGATGTTAATTCATTAGGCTGTATAGTTGTTATACAGGTTTGTATACATACATACAAACACAGAGTGTATATGCGAAAAGAGTGATTGTGTAAATAAAACATGGATTTATGTCAATACTCGTTGTATTATAAATACACAATTATAAATAAGCTATTATAATTATGTATTTATACAAAATGACTGATTTTAGATCATAATAATATTTTTGCAAAAAGAACTAATAAATATCTTATACCTACTTGTTTAGATATTATTATAAATTATTTTTCCCAAACACAAACATTTATCTAGAAGTTATGCAAATTCCTATTAGAGTAAACAATAAAAAAATATTAACTGACAGTGTAGACATGTTGAAAATCGAGCAAATTGAACAGTTTTAACCAATTATATGAATCTATGTAACTGGCGAACAGCCCAGTAGCACAAATTGCATAAAGTAGAAAACGTATAACCCAATAAAATTGTATTGCACAGAGGAGTACATTTTAATGTCGTTTTTTAACTGAATTCATTGCGAATTACGTACGTCAGTAACGAATATACAACTACAGCGTCTCCTTTATCGCTGGTGTGCAACAAATCCATTTTAATATGCAAATTGTACGCGAATCGATATATATATATTCGCTAGATACGAACGAACAAACGCATTGCCAATAGAAATGAACTAGTCATCCGGGAATCAGATCACGTATATAGTAGACGAGTTCTCTTGTAAGCCCATAAACGAAAAGCACTACACATACACCCAAACAAACTGTATATACGATAGGTAGATGATGCTTCGGTTGTATCTAGTATACAGAAAACCAAATCAAACACAACCACAACGGTCTACCACAGAAGTGATTCGTTTGTTTCATTGTTTTCTAGCCTAATCGCTTCTAAATGCTAATTTATTATATATCATTATGCTTCCATTCGCAACTGATTCTAGAGACATCGACCGAATTGGTTTTGCATCGAGATAAATACTTAATACAAATATCCATTCCAAAAATGTAATTATTGTATAGGTACTCTTATACAATGATTTCCACATTTAAAACTACTCATACATATTAAACATTCATAATATTATATAAATCCTCAATTAACAAGATCATTAAAATTACAAACTTAAACGAAGCAAGTAATTACACGCATCAAATAAATATTGCGATTTCTTATTCGATATATTTATTTGTGCATAAAGTACACAAGCGCGGGCCTGGTGCGCTGTTATTTAATTAAAATACCCGTGTTACACTTGTTATTTATACATCCTGTAGTAATAAAAAGCGAACATAACACGTTTTTAATAGACATCTGCATACTTGTACCAACATACACCTTGCATATTACGAGCATGCGCACTCATAATTGCGTTTTGGTTCTGACACGTACAATATGTCGAATTTGATTTGAATCACCTGTGCAAAACATATTCACAGCTGGATATAAAAAGCGGTGCATTGGTACGTTGTTTTTGATTTAATATTCAATATTGTACTTTGAAAAAATGCAATTTGGAGCAACACTTTTAGAATTTCTAACGGTTTTGGTTTACGTGGATCTATTTTTTAAGTTATCGGGTGAAATAAAATAAAAACGATCTTTCATATGGGCCTTAAAGTCAGAGTTATAGAATATCCCCGCGCAGATGTTAAACACGTTGAAAAGGAAGTTATAGATTGGCAAACATCCGTTTATTTGCTTGTATTTAAATACACTAAATGTAAACAAATCTAGCAAACACCAGTCGATTCACAAATATGTTATAGGACATGGCTTTCACTGTTATCGTAAATAAATAATTTTTTTATCTTAAATCAAATTCAATATTTACCTAAATATGGATACAGCACACACTGTGCAACACATTTGTATTTATACGTTAGGTAAACTGTGCACGGAGCGGCGATTCGTTGAAGGTTACATATTTTGTGGTACGATATTAACAACGATTTAACTGTGGAGTATTTTTGTTAAACTCAACAGAAGTTTGCAATAAGACCGTAGAGACTTATGATTTAAGGTGAACCATTAAGTTCGCTAAAACATCGTGCCTTGCAAATGAAAATTTAATAAATACTATTCGATGTCTATTTGCATAAAAAATGCCTGGTAAAAATTTAATTTATTTTGATCTTGTATTAATGGAGAAAAAAATATAAAAACTATGAAAAGGTGCCTATTTTAGGGGTTTTTATTTTTTATCTCCAATAATACTAGTTAGAAATAAATGAAATTTTTACCATGCATTTTTAAAGCAAATACACATCGAATGACATATTTTTTTTTTAAATTAAAACTTCCAAAATAGGCACTTTTTCAGAGTTTTTATTTTTTTTTCTCCATTAATACAAGATCAAAATAAATGAAATGTTACCAGACATTTTTTATGCAAATAATAGAAAGTGCTTGCGTCGAAAATTGACATTTATAAAGTACATAATTCCGGATATGGTACCATATTTGCTAAACATAAATAGTTAAATACACTTCGGTTTTCGAAGTCGCAACGTGCAATGTATGGGCTTGGTGTAAACTTAAGAATATTTACTGTAGAACCAACGTCTTCCTGTTTGAGATAAGATGCTGACAAATATATTGAATGTGTAAATTATATAGATGCATTGCACGGCAAACTGGATTATTTAAATATTCAACGTATTATTTGAATTATTCATCAATTAAGGTTTTGCGTGCCGTGGCGTAGCTTTGCGTGGCTTGGTGTGCTTACAGATGAGTTAGTGCGAAATTCGACTTCTTATAGTTTGGCATTCATATCATACATATATATGAGAGACTTGAACGTGTACATTCCAGGCATATATTCAACGAAATTCCTAAGAGAAAATGTTTACGACTATTTTCAAATTAAGCTTATTTACACTATTATAAAATACTTTTAAAAACATATATATATATATATATATATATATATATATATATATATATATATATATTATTTCTATGCACCTCTTGTTAACAGTGTAGTATTTATGTTTGACAAATAAACAAACATGGCGCTACATCCTGTTTGACCACTGTGTTATTAAGATACCGAATCGAAAAAACGTTATTTCTATACAGAAAATAAATAAAAACACAAAGGTTACATTCATATGTACAATTTTATGTCTTATATGTTTTATGTGAAGCGTTTCCAAGTAGAAATTTATATTTATTCTTCACAGTACTTGTAAAGAATCTACGTGGGAGATACGAACAGATAAATGTAAATATAACTATCGTTTGTTGTGGTTGGTTGGTTGATTTAAGAATGTATGTGATGGTATTATATTTCATGTTTACCTCAATAGATGTCTCTTCGAGTCAACAAAATTAGAAGTTTTAAATTACGTTTTTCAATTCTCAAAATGCATATTTCAGTCTGATGCTTTTTAAACTAATGAACCTTCAAGAAGCTTTATTTGCGTTTTTAAACTTTAATATTTGTGTAGACTAGACAAAAAATAAATATCTTTGTTTTGTTAGAAACTGTAAATATTACAGATGGCCTATTTTTATAATTTGCATTGTACACGTAGACAGGCGCCACCTATACACATTTACACACAGTGTGGTTCTTTGAAATGATAATTCTCTAGATATACTTAAACATATATTAAAACGCTTCGTTTTCACGAAGGAAATCATATATACCCTCCCTGTTATATCAACGTATTTCAAGGCATACTACGAGCGTTGATAAACTGAGTAAATATTTAGAATATAAACTGCAAATATTTAACATTTACAGTCATATACTGTTGGTTCCATAATATTTTTGTAGAATGTGATTATTAGTATGAAAACTGAGCTTAATTTTGACCTAAATACAATTTGAATACTTATAATTTAACACTTCATAACTTTGTGTTAGAGTTGAATATATTATAATATAAATACGAAAATATAATCTTTTTAACGTCGTAAAGACTACGTGTAATCAAGTATAGGCACGAATTGTTGATTCAGTCATAATCCACGTACATATGTGTAGTGATGAAATGTTGACTTTCAACACAAAAATAAAGAGTGTATGTTGTCTCTTATCAGAAAATATGTTACGTTTAAAACATTCTCACAAATATCGTTGAAATTATACCCAGGCTATTTGCGCTTGGTAAATAAACCAATGTTAAATATAAATCTTTGGCTAAACAAACATTGTTATATACATACAAGAGTTCTGTATGATATGTAGTGTTTATTTACCGAATATTGTATATAGTAAATGAAATGTATGGAATTAGAGTATTACTATAAAACAGATGTTATAATATCATTTTATGTATACTCATCCATATTGCGTGATGTTTATTTGTAATCTAAATATACAGCTAAAATTACCCGACATATTTTAAACTTTAATCTATAATACAAAGAGCTTAAGTGTTTGGTTATACGATACAACAAACGAATACACACACACACACACACACACATAAAGGGTTGATAAGTAATAGAATTCGGTATTCGGTTTCGTATGTGCTATTATCAATTGTTCATAAATACATTTTTTATTTAAATTAAAATTTTGCATATCTGCTTTTATTAGCAACTCCACCATTTGATTCGATAGCTAGACTAATAACGATGATGTAATAATTCTAATCTAACACAACTGCGTTTTCATCTATAACCGGAAGTGGCAGGGGGCGATAATGGATATTGTAATTTTCATAAACCGCAAATACAGTTGCTCGACTCACTAATATGGTTAACAAATATACATGTAACTAACTGTTACATAACACAAGCCGCAGTCAACTCAACTCAACTCCACACGTAGTTGTAGCCATCATCATATGTATGTATGTATGTTTGTATGTATATACATAAATGTATTTAGATGGATTTCAATATTATGTACTGCCAAAATATTTGTATTATTGGCGAAATATATTGTTTCCGATATTATAAACGGACATTTCCACACTGTTTTTGTTTATTAATCATCGTTAATATTCCCGGATTACACACATGCTTTATCAATTATAATTTATTTCATAACAAATACATTTTCACTAATATGCAATTTGGTATTAATTAATAAGATATTTATAAAATAGTTTTATGTATGTACCTATATTTTTTAATACCTTTATTAAATATATTTTCCTTTTTTGCTGAATTGACTAGAATAAAATTTATTTTGTTCACATATTTATGCATCAGCAGTTTTTGAATAATAATAAATTATTTACTCACAAATAAATGGTAATTATTCCGAGTATTAGCTTTAAAAAAAAACTTGATTATATTCAGTTTTGTTTAATGATGTACAATTATAATTGTAGAGAGGAAAAAAAAAGTGGTTTTTGTTTATCCTCATTTTATGATTACCAGTTGATATATGCATTATGCACTTGGTAACAGTTTAAATATGCAGACGCAGTTATTTGAATTATTCATCATAATATGTACGTTCATTAGTGTAAAATTAACGTTTGTATTACTTACTAAGAAATATGTTCATTGTGCATTATAATGAAAAGTCGTTTTCTGATCATTAACGAACTTATTAAGCAGCTTTTTTAAAAGTTTTTAAAATGTAATTATTATTAATAATAATCCCAAATTATCTACGCTATTATATGATTAATAATATGTTTTTTTTTTTTGGTTTCAGGGCCCACCGCAACCTGGCCAGCCTTTTAAATTTACAGTTAGTGAATCATGTGATAGGATTAAAGAAGAATTTAATTTTTTACAAGCTCAATACCACAAGTAAGTACATGTATTATTTTTATTTAATCATTTAATTGTTTAGCAGCAGCAATTTAATATATTGAAATAATCGTGATAATTTTAGTAACTGTGCTAGTATTTTAAGTTCCTGGTTTTCAATGTTACTATTTAAATTACGTCTCGTAAGAATACGCTTCAATGTGATTCACATTCAACCACAATATTTTCCCCTTATAAGAACTGATCATTTCGAAAAGATCACGTAATATGAAATCCACGACGAGTTTTTCTAAGTCTACCGTTGAACGAGAAGGGAATGCAAGCTCTAGTAGGGAGGTAGGGGACATAGGCAATAATCCGTGTCGATTTGAAATTAAACTGCAATATATAGTCAAGTCACCGCCCTGCTTCGGCTGCATTCCCGCGAACGTGATATCCTGGTGTGTTCTTATGGGTCCGTTCATATATTTCTACTATATTCACACCACATACATACCTACGCACAGGTATCTAACTAAGCGTTTTTGTCGCTCAGCAACCGGTCGACATGTGACGAGAATATCTTTCAATGCCGAATTGCTCGTTTCGAAATATAACTTGTTAGTTCTTTTTTTAAATGATGAATTAGTTTAATGATATATTACTGTAACGTTTGAATTCTATATAAAACTTTTTCTTTGTTTCAGTTTAAAACTCGAATGCGAAAAATTGGCCAGTGAAAAAATTGAAATTCAACGGCATTATGTTATGGTAAGTTTATTTATTTATTTAATAAAACAAGCATCAACTCTGCCAATGGTCAGTGTTCGCCCGGGACCAAAATTATCTTAGAATTCATTGTACATTTTTGATACTTTTTAAACAAATTTTAAATTTCTTTATTGGGAAATAAAGAACCTAGTAGATTTTTTAATTTGAACGACAGGAATTGTACACTTATAGAATATGTTCCTATACTAAATTTGGAGTCAAATCAGTTCAGTATCTTTAGAAGAGAAAGAGCGACAAATTTGGTCTTACGAGCGAGCGATGATTAACATTCAATTGAGCAATAAAAGATGAACTTTTTGTTAATGAAATGTTTCAATCTAAATATTTTCTTCTTTGTTACTAAACATATTGATCAGGAGCCACAAACTATGTTTTTCAACAAATCAAAATAATATTTAAAGTTTGTTTTAAATTTGTGATTCGAATGACAATTAGATAAAAATTTTCTAATTATAAGTGCAACAGACCTATAACTACTTGTAAACGAGTACCATTATAATATAGCACTGTCATCAAACGCGAATTCCATAGATTGTAGTACATATATAGAACCACAAATGCTAGTTGATAAATGACCACGATAACATGTACATAATAATAATAATCAATTATTCGACACAGCACAACATACCGGGAAAAAATAAATATTATACCAATAACTGTTGTGAAACGTTCGTAATACTCTATCACTGTCACTAGTCGACGATAATCAATAATATAGTTGACCAGGTTGTTTAATTAGTTCAATATTGCTACTGTGTTTATGTTGCTGTGTGTGTATATGATCTTGTACGCATCCGTATGTGTAGTTTATACACATGAAACATTCGTAGATGTAATTGGTTATGAATTATGTTCAATACGCTATCTAAACATGAATCACGTCTAGCAAATAGAGACTTGTATACGATTATACCGCGTACACACATATAAGTACATACATGTCATGCGTACATATCCGCACTGCCATAGGCGTATCCAGGGTTAAGCATAGCTTATTTGCTCGTCTAGACATGCCCATTAAACGTATACCAAATCATAATAACATTTAAACTTTCGTTTGTTATAAATGTAACGTGAACAACTTAAGAAAATTTAAGTTGCACATACATTTTTAAACTTTCGGTGGTTTTCCAAGAAATCCTTTCATATTCTAATCATTAGGAAATCTGATCCTTCAGGCAGGTTTTCTCAAACATATATACATCATTAAAATAATACCAACCCACGTTAAATTACAAAAGAATCCCTGTTCGTTTTCGGAGTTAATCACCCAGATAAGACAAACACTAAAGTGGCTCACTTAACATATCGGACAGGTTTCTGAAGTTATAAATCCAACTACGAAGAAACAAGTAATGACATAAAAATAAAATCAGTGTTATCGCGTATGCAAATCGCGCGTCACTAATTATCAAATAACGTTTATTTGTACATTGACATATTCCGATTCATGGCCAAAAAATGTGAAGACTTGATGCTGAAAATGTATTCATGTGACTTGATTAGATATGGATTGGTAGATGGCAGTTATGCAGTGCAGCAGCTCGTGTAGATGCCTGGCCGCGAGATAGAGATGGTTATCGGGGACGAGTGTCTCGTATTCTTGTTGTTTATGTCGTCGGTTGCAACTGCAGCAGCAACTCAACTCAGAAATACAGTCGGTATGTTGGTTGCTTGTCGTGTATGACCTGAAGGGACCGACAGAACTACGCTCTCTAACACAAGTCGAGATACAACAAAACAAGTGGATGTATATGATAGTTGTCGTGTTTTAAACATACGCTTTAACCGTCATTTAATACAATGGTTTTAGATATTTATTTGTATATATTTCATCTTAGTAAAAGAATTTTGTCATGGTTTATGGAGGCAAAATAACTAATCGAGTTTGGAGAAAATTTATTTACAATCTTGACAGCGATGGTTTCAATTTCAAAACAAAGTTTATATAAAATTAGTCTTAGTTTTAATAGAATACATGCGAATATTCTAAGTAAATTGTTTTATCGCAAACAAGAGTCAATTTTCTGGTAGACTGAAAGCAATTGCTTTGGTTTCCAATCTATATTATCCTTCCACCTCGTTGACATAAGATCCACGCACACAGCACGACATGAACTAGAAAAAGTTGAATTACTCGGCTCGTTGCCATGCACACATCGCATGATGGTACCCTGGTGGTGGTGGTGGTGGTGGTGAAATGCGAATTGTGATCGTATAAGGAACTGGCATGGCTTCGACTCGAGCGTGCACATGTGGAAAGTCACGAGCTCACGACAAACCATCATCAGATACTTTATTACCACGCTTGTGCTTTGAACTTGTTGGTTTTTTTCGCTCCTTCAGAGAAGACAAGCGATTATTTTTTGCTCGAATTCATGAAATATGCTCCATTCACTTAAATTTTTATACTCAACAATATTGAGTGGATATCAATTTAATGCTTCCTTTTCTTTATTACAGTATTACGAGATGTCGTACGGTCTCAACGTGGAGATGCACAAACAGGTGAGTTTTTACTCTTATTAAATTTTGTTCAATTTCACACTGACACAAAACAATCCATCATAGTCTACATTTGTGCCTGTCGTTTTTACATGTATATATATATATATATATATATATATATATATATTAGGAAAGAAATCAGTTTTTCTGTTTTCATTTCCCAACGCGCCAAACAGCACTTTGTGGACTTGCTCTGCAATATGAAAGCATTTGCACCAGTTGTCAACAACCACGCGGATATCCATTTTTTAAATAATCCCTACGTTTGTTTTGACATCGCCACGCCAACACTGACATACTGTCTATATGCTGGGACAAATCTAAAATATTCACCCTTTTGTTCGTGTTTGTTTGGACAAAAAGTGAGAGTTACGTCGGCGCCGCGCCGGTCGAGGTGTATACATAAATTATGAATTACGTGCAACAGGGGGATGGGATGCCCCCACAGTATTGCACGTGTGTTGTAAAAGAAAGGGGTCGGTAAAAGTGATGGAGCGTTGTGCGTTGTTATCGAGTGAATTTTAATTGTGGACTTGGCTCGCCACGGGATCGTAACAAACCATTATATGAATAAATACGGTGCGAGAGCGTGTTTGTGCGCTCGTTCCCCTATTTGACTCTACCGTTCTCTATCGCACTCGATGTCGGCTGTAATCTGAATTTGAAATCAAGTTGCTTACTAAAAGGGGTGCACGTGTGTCTGTGTGAACCCTATAAGCTACCAGGCCTTTGTGCGTGACATGTGCCTGTCCTCCGGAGTGTAGCGACTGTGAGCTGCCTTTGGAGGGTGGATTGACACACAAGGGAACTGGATAGGCATGATTAGCTATTGAAGACCCACAACGGACGAGGGCGTGTTAATTGCTTTTGTTTTTCTTTTTGTTGCAATATGTTTAATTTTACATAACCATCGGAAGACTTACACCATAGTTAAACTATTTAGTACACTTTCGTTATTAGATATTCATAAAAGCCTCCAACAAATTATATAATTATCCATAATTAACTGAACCAAACGAAGCTGGTTTAATTTTTTAAATATAGCTTACTAAATACAAACAATAATACCAATTTGATATGATTGTATAAATGCGGTGATATACCTATAGAAAATTTCTGGTAAATTTTGATCAGTTTTCAAACTCCCCCTAATACCACACGACTAGTTAGTTAGTCCTCGGTCGAGCTATCAGATTAATTAAATAAGCACGAAAAGTGAATATATTCATTTATTCGCCGCAACACGGACGGTAACCACGGAAACCACCTCGCTTCAATTATACATCCCTCGGTTCACAACTACGACAACGGTAGCAGCAACATCGGCAATCTGTATTGTTTATTTAACGTGCCGTTTGTTCAGCAGTGCGCAAACTGATACAACACAAAACACATCAACAGACGAGACAAGTCGAGACGAGACGACAAGAGGCGAGACGACGAACCAAGCAAACTAAACATCACATCTAACGTTTTCCCTTGTCACCGTACTTCAAACCACCTTCGACGTTTCGTATCTGTACAACGTTTGGGTTGCAACCTCATTCCGGCATAACTTGGGTTTGGTGGATGCTCAAGATATTATCGTATTCAGAATCGGAGCGTTCACTTTATTGTTCTATCTCTTTTTGGTCAATGTTTTTTTTTTATATATATAGAAGAGCATTATTTAGTATTACGAATAATAAAATCTTCATTTCTTAATTCTGTAAAGTGTATTTCCAAATATTTGAACTTCTGCTTTTGTAACCAACAAACCGAGAACTATTTTGACCATGTCAATTAAGGTAGAGTTTCAAAGCTGATTTCAGTGAACTACGGTCCCCCCACTGAGTAGGGGAAACATTCGATGCGGTGTACAACTTGGGGCTTTATACAAGTTTAATGTTTTCCGGGACGTCTGAGCATTTCCCGCGGACAAAGGCAATACTCGATCGGCGGAAGTCTCGAAAGCGGCAGCCGAAACGAACATCGATTTGCAAGGTTCGTGATCACGGCATCACAGGATCCTTCACACTCTCCCTTATTCCCAACCGAAACCATTCGTTCGTTGACTCGTAGACTATCAGTTTTTCTACTTTTGCACCATAAGGTCATGCCTCCTTCACCGCTAATTCGAACATATTCGGCAAAATACATTTGTCAACTAGGATTTTGTTCAGTAACAAATTTCAACTATTTTGTTTTAAATAAAATTTCTATCACCGTTGTTGTTGAAAGAAATTGGTTGTCACACATTTGTTGTGTCGAAAGCAGGTCTGAGAAAATGGAGCAGCGTTTGTGCTATTTGTTCCCTATTTTCCGGCATAATAACGTACGATACGTAACTTAACGATTCGTCGTAAAGTTTAAATGAAGTGTCTGATGCCAGCAGGTGATTTTTAAATGAAGTAACAGTTTAATTAACAATTTTCACGCTGGCGTAAATAATTTCATTATTTCGCTTAATGAGACGGAAATTAAAAGCAATACGGATATTGCTGCACGCGAGAATGATACCTATTGAAGTGTATAAACAGTGGACGATCGTTCAAACATAAATTATAATAAGATAATTCTTTCTTATGGAGATCAAAGTACATTGTAGATTCAGTTAAAAATAAATTAGATTTTTAATGCTAATTTCTATTGAACATTTTTCTTTCATGCTTCATAAAATATATAGTTTCTTTGAATGTGGAACGAATTTGCAACATCGTAAAGTATTGTCATAACAACAGGCTTCTACACACACACACACATATATATATATATATATATATATATATATATATATATATATATATATATATATATTTATTAGTTGTATACGTTTGTCTTACACATTATGTTAATTGTTTATTTATTACAAATATTTATCATAAGCCATTTTCGTTTTGTATATAGAGGAAGTGACATACATATGTATGTATGTATAACTGTATATTAGGTGGAAATGTATTACAAGTAAGTTTAATTTCATCCTAAAGATGTTTAGTACCTATAGACTATGAAATATCGTTAAGTGTAAGACATGAAAGTGTAATATGTTAGGTAGTACATTAAGTTGCAGAGTAATCGATCTTCTTGTTAATTACCGGTGTAATACTCATCGCACAGCGCTGCAGAATGCATTATGCAAAGTGTTTTGCTGTCGATCCACTAAGCACACAAAGTTCCACGTCGAGTTGGCTAGAGTTTGGCAGAGATACACCGTCCGTTGGTCACTATTAATTGACACCTCGGCTTTGGACGTTGTGGTTACGGTGTGGTCGTATATACATAATACACATATACCGCCGACGATGCTTCAGACGATGGTGCCAACGTAGTGATTAACTCGGCCACAGTATAACTTTATCTAATTACATACATACATACATACACACTAGATACATATATATGTTTCTCTGCGAAACATAGAATATCAAAGCCTCTACAATGTTAGTGGTTGCATAAAATATTATTCAATCCAGATTATTCAAGATGGTTTAAATACGTAAATTCGCGCGAACGAGTGGATACCAAATGAATCTACGCCGAACCGTGATGCCGTATGCTTGCCATAATTGAGACTTTAATTACTATTTCAAGTCAACGTCGGTTTCGTAGGGTTTCGCCCCTTAATTAGCTCTGTAATTATCATAGCCCGATGCGATCTCTCTGCCGACAGAAATTCGCACTCGACTCGAAAGTAATTGACATTTTAATTATTTGGTGACACACCGGTTGCACATTTATATATATAGCGTATAAATTGAATTTATATCACTTTGGAGTGAGGCTGTATCACAAATTACAGCTAATACCATAGGCGTTCATACTGGTAAAACAAAAAAGGCTACTTCTGGATTTAGTTCTCGTGATTAAAACAAATCTTCAAAAAAATAACAAATTTATATACAGTTGTACATTTCTAGCGAGCACAAAATTGAATTTTAATGATGCAATGCTTGTCTTTTCAAATATAATTTCATTTTAACATCCAGTGAACGTCTATGGTGTCTACCCAACCCAACTAAGTATCAGGTTTATGAGCATTTCAGTTTCCAAGTGCGATTTACTTCACGGAGTGTACTGTGTGGTTGGCTGCGAAGTGGTGCGACCCTTGTGTCAACAGCGACGCGTCGGGACGCCCGTCAACACACACACACACATTTACGAACACACCGACGCACCAAAGCTCGGATAATTGAACCGCTAGTTAGCAAAGCGCACACGCTCGTAATACCATAATGATTATGTCTCTACTCTGGAGCAACTGTAGGTATATTCCGATGTTACTTAAAACTTATTTTTTTATATAATTTTTGGCAAATGCATTCGTATTGGGTTGATCGGAAAATGATTTATATTATAAATCGGTTTAATGTATCTTCTGCAAAATGTTTCATATAAGGCAATTATGCACTTTCGCTGTACCATGTTAAGTAAACGTGACCCGCTAACTTTGTAAGTAATAAATCTGTCCGCTTGGGTTTCTGAAGTAACCGCACAGTAAACTTCCTTGCGGCCGCCGGAAACGACTCCGGGTTTCCGGCCGCACAACACAATGATGGCAACGGAACTTTTAATACGGCCGCTAGCCACCGCCTCCGTCGTTTGAACGGCAGCGCCACTCGGCCAAACACCGTAACACGTTTATCATCGTGCGAAGCTGGCGTACTCTATGTTGTGGTTATTTGCGGCAACATGAACTACTCTACCACTGGCGTTCTCTCTCGATATTATACTCTGTGGTTCTTTCTTTTCGTTTTCTTTTTTGTGTTGCTCGCGATTTAATTCAACGCTGCAGCTAGGCCCGAACATCGAGCGAGGAGACTAACCATTAAGTAAATAAAGTGCCGTCGGGAACTTTTGTTTTATTAATTGCGCTCATAATAAAGTCGACCAGGGAAAGTTTTCTCGTTTATGTTCGTACTTTATTATCAGATTATATCTAGGTATGTTTAAGTTTTTCTGTGTACCATCAGCTTATTGCATTAAATTTACGTTTAACTGATTATAAATTTATACCGCGAATGCGCTGTTTATTTTTTCGATTTTGTTTTATTAAAATGGAATATTAAATTCAGCAAACCCGTCAGCAATAAATAAAATCATGGAATATTTAAATTGGCCACCTGCATCGACTTCATTTCCCGCTGTATTTTTAACCACGAGATTACATTTTCATTATTACTGAGATTTTATTATAAGCGTTATACTTATTCTTATATAAGTACAGGCAACAAAATTGATATTCGACAGATTTATTGGGTATAGACATTAATTGTTAAGTTATGGTAACATATAATCTTATATATAGGGGGGCATTTAGAATATGAGGGCGAAACACCCATATACATATCTGTATTTAAACACACATATATATATAACGTATGTGTTGGGCCGAGTGCTGCGGTTAATAAAACCCATGTTCTCTTGTCATGTGTCGCAGCACATACAAATTGTGAACATTCAGAAGTGGGATGAAGGGCGGAAAGCACGAGTGGTGCCAATGCTGTACAATATGTGTGATGAACCGACAGGACTATAGGGAATACATAACATGACAAACATGTATATGTGATAATATTCATTGGACCATTTTAAACCTGGATATTTGGTTTTTAGTGTCGTGATAGGCCAGCCGCAGAGCGTGCGTGCTATATGACCAATTCCCCGGTCACTATAGCTGCAGATGCATTTTCATTTTATAATATGTATGTATGTGTGTATGTGTGTGTGTTTTTTTTTGCTTTTATGTCCAATAATCCCTATTAACGCTACAATTAGCGGATATTTGATGACGAGTTATCTATTGTTTCCATTTATAAAATAAAATCAAAAATAAACACGCCACCATGCGAGTTCGTTGTTTGTATATTTATTCACTAGGGGGATTGCATTTAATCTTCGGATCAGGGTTTTCGATGAAATTAAATATGCATGTAACTACAGAGCGATATTTTCGCTATCAATATTTGCTATTAAATTTACATAGAGTCACAAATTTGTCTTATCCTAGAATTTTAGAAAATCTTTTTTATACTTTCTAATATACAATTTCACCCTTAGAATTTCTTGTAAGTGGTTTACGAAATGTTCTTCTTATTTCTCTTTTTAGAGGTAATTAGCCATTTATTCTTGAATTAAAATACGCCATATAGAATCAAAAATATCTTGTCGCAAAATCAAAAGCAGTAAACCGAACGAATGAACTCAACCAGTTTATAGGAAATCGTCGAGATTAAATACAGATAATACGTCAATCCACCACAAGATTAATCCGTGATAACATCCAGTTGCACTTGATGTATGTACAGTTGAATATGTCCTGCTCTTTCCCCCCTCACATGGAATAAAACGTTGACGAGCAAACAAGCGTGTATCGTGGCATTAAGTGCGCTACACTACACACGGATAATACGATAATCAACTGTCCCCCTAGCCGGCAGTGCACAAGTGATGGGAAAGAGACGCGGATATTGTCGACGAGGTTCTCTTTCCATCATGTTCGTTTACCCTCATGGTGATATACATGCAAATAAGCCTGCTGTACCCCCCACCCCCCCACTCCTCCAAACACTAAAACGAATCTGTTCACACAATGAAATTACACCGGCTGCGAGGGGCAGTAACTGTGACGTCCAATTTTTTGCATGTGAAAAGAGGTGCTTTGAATTTATAACCAATTTGAGTATTATGCGATTTGCGAAATCAGTTGTAATTTGTTAACAATATATTGATAATACACTTGTATATTTAAATGAATTGTGCACTAATTTGCCTAGTGCATAAAAACGTTATAACAAAAATTCAAAAGTTACTCCTATAGTAATTTGAGAAAAAAAAAAACATAAAAAGTTGACATATTACACATTCATTATACATATGTATGTTGTATGTATGTATATGTTAGCTAGGTACCTACTATGTATAAGAATAAAAATTGGTATTGTTGCCCAGAAAAAAGAACAGAAAATAAATACTAAGCTTCCAATAGTATGTTTGTATAGTAGAAATACGGCTTATTCTTACTAGACCATATGTGCTAGTCTGAGCTTGTGTGTTCAGGGGGAGCAAAAGTAAATATTATAGAACGGGCGGGATGACATATAGAAAAAAAGTAATACTGGAGCAACGTCGGCAGCAGAACAGCACATATCCGCGTCAGTTGCCAGCCCTTGAGCCTCGCTCGACGTTTTGTATGACCAAATATTGACATACGGCGGTTCTGTATACATTCAACAACCCTTTCCCAACCCTTCTTTAGCTGTGCCTCGCGTCGGTTCAGTTGTGCAAACTCACCTCACATCCCACCCACCCACCTATACAATACTGTTGACGCGCGATCGTCGGGGTATATGGCAGCAATTCTATCTGGTAAATTATTTGAGTTGCTAAGCTAACAAAACTAACGGTCCCATGTTTACCATCAGTATTATCTGTTATGAAAATGTGGCTCGCTTCCGTACTTATGGGGTGGGTTGTCTCGTACTCTCGTACACCGTTTGCGCACGCCACTGGTTTAATATTCTGCGTATTTCGTTAAACTAGTATTTGAAGAGTGAAAACAAACATAAAATGAAAATGCATTATATACACGTGCATAAAAACCCGCATTTGTATGATCATATGTTTGGAAGTGTGTACCTAGTAGGTATACTATATGAAAACAAATATACAATAACAGAACTAGCTCTTTTATAACAAAATATCAGTTTTCATAAATAGTGTTTCATGCATTTTTTTTTTCTTTACGAATATGGTTAGGTTGTATTATACGATAATATAACTGAAATAATGGGTGGTGGATAAATATTAGATTAGATTCATAAAAGCTAAAGTTTAAATATATATATATATATATATATATATATATATATATATATATATATATATATATATACATATATATATATATATATATATATATATATATATATATATATATATATATATATATATATAAATAAAATAACATGTTCGTGTTAGAATTGAAAGGAATATAAACCAAACAAATATATAATAAAAACATTTCCAAGATTATATACGATTATATTGTTATATATCAGCGTTGTGTTGCCATTTGTTACCGTCTGCAGCCTAAATCCTCTCGTATATTTTTGGTGTCAGATGCTGTAGCGTACGTTCTTCGTAGCGTCTAAAGCTTTTTCATATCTGATCCGATAAAACTTGACAAACACATCAAGATTTCATCCCTTGTTCACGGCACGACCAGGCAGCCTCGGCGAAGCCTGATTTACACGATAACATATATCGATCCCCTTGTATAACCAACATAACAAAATAAAAAAGTAGCAGATTGTATAGAATGGGGGAAAAGAAACGTAGTCTTTTCACATAATCGTTTTTCTTGTGGAGACATAACTATGTCAAGCATATATCCAGATTATGTTATTTGTATGTTGAGAGCTAAATATTCTAGTTTGGGTACAAAAAAAAAACACACACACACACATGTCTAAACATTGGGGCAAAGTAATTTAGATTTATTTGTTTAGTCAGTTGAAAAACTACTCTTAATGATAGATTTATAAATAAAATATAAAAATAAAAATGTGGATATTAAAAGGCATTATTTATAAAAAGTAATCATAAATATAATATATATTATTTGATAAATAGCAATGGCATTTGAAGCTATATTTTGTCGTTTGGAAAATGAAATGCTAACACTGCGTTGGCGTTGTTAAAAATATAATTTAATGTGGGGGTTAGGCCATTCAACGTAGTGTAAAATTAGAATAAACAACAGACGCTGAAGAAGAATCAAGATTAACTGTAGGTAAAAAAAATAAAGACATATAAAAAACTCGCATAAAAAAGGTATTACATTCCCATCCTTCGAACAGAAAGAATACCATTAGTAATGGTTATTTTTTAATGACCATACAACGCGGTGGTGTTCACTGCCAAAAGATTTTCAAGTTTGTGAAGATTTCGGTTCGGTGGGAATAGGTTTGTGTGTGTGTGTGTGTGTGTGTGTGTTGATTACACCAAAAACTTTCGAGTGAAGTAAATTTCAAACATGCGCGCACATTCTTGGCAAATGTTCTCTGTGTATTTTATGAGGTACGATTAATTTCTTGGACAAAAAACACCCACAAAACATCTGCACATTTCACGCCAAGAACTCTCGGAAAAATCTCGAAATTAACTCATTCTCTCTCCGACGCGTATAAAATGGTTGCAATAAATTTTATGTTATACAGATGCACATAAAAACACGAAAATAACCATTTTATTTGCTAGTTCTATATTTAAATATATTTGGAATTCCGTATCTAGTTATTTTCAACAACTGATATTATTTGTACTACATATGTAGTATATTGTGTTTACTTTCTTATACGAATGTACTACTTGTATGTATATAAGGAAGTATTGTAATCATGAAAATGTAAAGTGTTACTAATAGTGAAAATTAGCAGTGACCACTAATCAGGTGTAACATTAGTACCCCGACTGACCGCTCTCGAATCGCTTGCAGCGCCACTACTGAGTACTATGTTCTCCGGCGGTGGGCAATGGCTACTCTACTAGCAACTACATTAGATTGCCCTTTCTCCACATCACTAACGACTTAATCAACTCTATATAGTAGGTACATACATACATACGTACTAGTGTTGTAGTAGTTGGCTTGGCTGAAATTGACCAGATTATTAAATGCAGGCATGTAGGTAATACAATGGAATTCCTCTGATGATTATTAGCGCGCGGTGGCGATGCTGTGCTGGTGCGATGGTCTAATTGGTGATTACGTATTGAACGACCTTTCTGTACCTACTATCGGATAACGATCATTATAATTACTCACACGATTTCCGATTTCTCAGTATTTTAATGTGTGATCAATTAATTTAATCATCAAAATTGCGTCTTAATATTTGAAACATCTATGATGGATTATATATAATTTTATAAGTGGAATATTTTTAATTACTTTTAACTTTTATGGATTGTTAATTTAAATTTCAAAAAAAAAAAGAATCAAAAAAATGTTTCTCATAAGTCTAACAAAAGTAGATAAAGATTATCAGTCATATATATAGGTATATAGTGCAGTATATAGCGGCAGTGAATGACCACATGGAGTGTCCGCATCAGTAGTTTAATTACGAGATAGTTTCCAAGTGAACAACTGCAACAACATTTCGGTGTCAGTGGGCGACAACCCCGAACTATTGTACGGTTGTGAAGTTGGCTTGCGGAACCGACGGCCGGTGGTCAAAGCGGTTTGCCACTGTGACGTCACTACTGTGGTCACTAGCTCCGGACGCGGTTTGTGGTTTCTATTCACATTAACATATGTACCGCCGCGCCGCACCGCGCCTGTTCTCTCTATCTCTGGCGCTCTTCATATAATAGCAGAGATAACCATATCGCGTAGGTATACCGAGCGTCCTCCATGTTACATACTAATTAATAACAACAACAACTACCAAATTCCCGTACTCCCTCTCGCTTTTGTGGCTTACAAGTTTCTTGTTCTCTTTTTGTCTCTGCTTCTCTATAACACCTTGAAATCATGTTTTACTCGTGTGGCGCAGTGATTCTCAAACTTTCATCTCATTTCGTATCAAACAACAAAAACCCTAAAACTTCTCTGACATGCTTTACTAATTACGATAATAGGTTAATAATGTCAATGCTTTTAGTCACATTTGTTTTATATACATTGACAATTAATCATGATAATATCATAGCGTACCTATATGACGTCACTAGCTAACCTTTTTTTAATGTCAACCAATGAAGTCATGGCTTTTTCTTATTTTTATAGATCACACTCAATAAACGATACAAAAGTGTTTAGAAGTACTAGGAAATTGTGTAACTTTACCGTTTTATTTCTGATTTTATACAACTGGAGTAATTTGAGAAAAGTTTGAGAAACCTTGAACAGATTTACATGTTTTCATAAAATTTCTCATTATTTTATAATATAAACAAAAGTACATATATTTCACTTGTAATTATATATACTTAGGTCGTGACAAATTTTTAATTAGTAATAGTTATTTTTATTATGATAACTTTCCTGTAGAAACTTTTTTTTTGTGAAATAACAAGCTGCAAACTGTTTTTAACAAATTATAATTTGTTAATTATGTAACTCGTATAAAACAACAGAACCACTAGACATGCCTTTTTTTCTTGGAATAATGTTTCAGAAACTTATCTTAACATGCATGAGATTAATTAATGATACCTATAGGTACTTATTAACAATTCTAATTCTAATGTATAAACATTTATAATTATTTATTTTTTTATTATAATTCGAAATCTCGTTATTCAGCACAACATTAACTGAATGCGACACAAACATACATCACTGCTGGAAAGTTTACCCCTTTTTAATCCAATATTTCTGCGCCTAGTAAAAAGAATAGCAGAACAATTCACCCTAAAAAGTCCATTTAATCCAATTGGAAAAACACTATTAGGCTTCTAAAATTAAATTTATCATAAAGTTGATAACTCTGCGTGTCCCGTGGAAAAGTAATGGATCAATTGTGCTAATAACAGTAGTTAGTACAGCGCACATGTTCTAGGCGAGTAAGTAAGAGGGTTGCACCCTAATACAACAATATCGCCTAATAATAGGGGAGAGTTAGGCGTGAATTTAGGGGTGAAAATGACTCACAGATCTTAGCGAACACATAGACAAACAACCACAGAACAAAACAATTAAGCAAGTATCTTGAACCAACTTCACTTCAGTCTCACAACATGAAACTGATGGATGCGTTCAAATTACTTTACACAAACATGTTTAAGGGTAAAATTATAATAATTTTCATAGTATCTGTATGATATATATATATATATACTTACATACGTATGTATGTATATATGAACTTGTGACTTATTACTTGCTGTTTATTCAAATGTAAAAAAAGTTTCGTTAAGTTGCGCGTATATGTGTTTTTAAAAACTAGTTTTCACAATTAGTCGACAACACGATAGCAACGTGTCGTTAAGTTCATTTTTTTCGTTATTTATTTTTGAATCAACCATTAACGTGTTTATTTATATATTAACATAATAACAGGTAATTATTCTTTGTTGGAAATTGCAGAGCAAAGTATAGTGTTTAAATTATTTTAACATCGCGTGCTTTGACAAGCAATTTAAACAACAATAATAATATATAGTTAGTGATCCGTTCACAATTAAAGTGAATCGGCTTTCGAAAAATATGTTAAAACGTATCATTTTAATGGTTTCTTTTACTGTGAAAAGAATATAGGTACATAAACCAGATTTTATATTGGTATTCCTGGGAAGGTTGTTATGATATTAATAGGTATTGACACGCAAATATGGGAAAAGGTTGAATAATTTTTGATTCAAAAGAAATGTTAGATTGTTTTATTTTATACAAATGAATGTAAATTAATGAAAAAATAAAATGCACCGTTTTTACGTATGTGGTTTTTTTCAAATTTATATTGCGCATCATGTTGAATTAATCAAAAGCCTTTTCTGGTGTAAAATCACTATTCATGTAAAGAAAGTATCTACTATAGTATCTATATAGAAAATATTTGCTAGGTATGATTATGAAAAATCATCCTGTCAAAATATTGATACAGTGAGTACTGTAATCATACGAAGCTTGCAGAAGAGAAAAGCGCACAAAACCGAACAAAATAAAATACAAAAAGAAACTGGTGTAGCGCGGCATGCTATAGTATTTATTTTTGTTAAAACGTATATCCGTTGTGAAGGGAGGAGGACATTCATCAAATAGCGCTCAGCAGACACTGGTTTTGCAGTTGCGCGATGAAATATTAATATCCGATGTTAGTTTTTTCGCTCATAGATTTTTTCTTCCTTTTACATTTGCATTGGAACTTTATTTGCGATAGCACAAAATGGCGGGCGTGATTTTTAATTTCTTTTCACTTCGTATTCCAGACTGAAATCGCCAAACGACTCAATGCCATCATCGCCCAGATTCTACCGTTTTTGTCACAAGAACACCAGCAGCAGGTGGCGACAGCTGTCGAAAGAGCAAAACAGGTCACCATGACAGAACTGAACGCTATTATTGGGGTAAGTTTTTTTACTTGCTTTTATTTTCTCCCGAACTAAAAGTTTCGCCACAACTTTCCTGACTTGACATTTCTTTCTCAATATTAATAAAACAATATTGCTGGTGACACCAAAAATTGATAAAACTACTTGCTTGCAAAATGTTTCAAACTCTAAAATAAAAAGAATTTTGTAGGTACTATCTTTGATTATTTATTTGGTTTATTACGCCTTCTTTCGTAGTTAATTTCCAATATGATATCATGAACCGTGTTCGCTTAATTTTTTACATTCAAAAACCAAACCAAATAATGTGTCATTTTTATAAATATAAAACATTTATAAATATAAAACACACAATATGAAATATATGCCTACATAGTGTAAATTACGTTTCAATAGTTAACCAAACAAGTAGCGCGTATAACAATATTTGTAAAAATATCAAAAAATTAATTCAACCGTAAAATACTATGGTTTATATTTATACGAAAATTAAACTGAAACATCACGACTGACATATACACACATACATAGGGGGGAGTTAAATCGTATAATCCCATAGAATTGCATTTGCGATTGGTGTAAAAATTAAAATTTAGATCGAGCGGTGATTACATAGATTTCACCAGCGAGTGAATTCACAGTGATTCCCCTTTCTGCGTTGTGTCATCATCCCCATTCCATATTTGTGAGCTGTCTGTCAGTGGGGAGAGGGTAGGGATAACACATGTTTACCCGGTTAATTACCGCGGGCCAAACTACCCTTGCCTGCCGCGCTTTCAACGCTATTGGCCGGGTAGCTATTAACGCGATGCCCCAGCGTTCTTGGTCCCACAGACACTAATTCCTACTTAGCAATTCTAACATCTTGCAATAGGTACCTACGTACTGGCTTCTCCGAGTCAGTACAGTAATTTGCACTAACTGCACTATTTAGAAACGGATACGACCCCAGTGAAATCCAATAAAATTACATTTGTATCCCGTCGCAGGTTCTGCAGTCACCAAACTGTTGGAAGACAATCAGAGAGGAAGTTTTTGTTTCATTTATTATCTTAGATTGAGAAGAGAACATAAGTATGTTAGTGATTCGGTTAGAATGCATCAAGTTGTTTTAATTATCATTGAGAGCTAGGTTTGATGTTTGAGATTATTTTCAAAATCTGATATTGAAGAATCTATATTCGTGTTTGAACATCGTGATAGTACCACAATGATCAAATTTTGCTGACGGCAACTTCACTGTTTGTAAAAGCAAGGCACTATGTATTCCGGTCGATTGTAACATAAAATAAGATTTGCTCGAGTGTCACGTATGTCTGAGTGTGTCTAGGGATGAAATTTCCCGGCTTCACTTAATTTTTCCTGGCGGGAATCTGGCGCGCTCGGCTGCCGATAAAGTCGAGAGGTGATTGGAATGTTGATTAGGTGCCCGTGGGCAGAACACTCTAGTTGCGTAACACGGAAACGTCTTTAGGGAATACTCACATCCTCCCCTTATATACCTACCTACTCTCTTATACTTGCTTGGTTTCCATCTATAACGCATCCTCTCTTGAAACCGATTTCCAGACGTGGCAAGTACATTAATATTTTATAAGGGGCTTTACAACTGCGACTTTGCCATCGATATTTCTCTCAATTTATACACGACGGGAAAATGTATACACTGTATTTTTCAACAGCCGGATTTACACTGTCCTATTTTTAATAACAGTTGCCACGTTTTATATACGTTGTGTCGTAAATATTTATTTAATACAACGCCATAAATAAATGTTTCAAAAGATGAAATGACACCTAAACGACAATATACATTATTTTGGACGTTTACCAATTTCATCTGTTGGCATTTGATGAGATTATTTGTGCAATTCCTTTAAGAATATTAATCAGCCCAGGGTAAATAATGTGCAGACATAATTCAATCAAAAAAGAATTAGGAACTCTAAATATTTTCTCTTAAATATCCAATTTTCTTTCCGTATCTCTAAGGTCTAAAACAATTTGATGTTCGTTGGCGGAATACTGAATGCTGGTCGTACATACAAGCAACAGAACAAACTCCCCAGACACTCTGTTTCCAGTAAAGGATTTATAAAAGGGGGAGCAAAATCTGGAACTTTCTTTATGATATTAAATTTTTATTCGAATATCACGTTTTTATGCCAAAAAGTGAAACGGTCTTGTGATGAATACAAAGTAGGAAGCTTATTAAGTTGTTGAGATTTTTTTTATTGATTTTCATGGTAAAAATATGCTCGAGAATGTCTCAGGAAACTGTTGTAATAAAAATGAGTGAAATCTGGAATGAAATTGTGATACACTCAGATATAGGGGAGTAGTTCCCGATGGAATTTACGGGATGGAATAGGATACCACCACATGTCGTTCTCTAGGGTTCCTGAGGGATGTACACATGCCTTTCTGCCACGATTTAGGATGACATTAAGGGGACCACGTTACGAACTTTCAGTTTAATGAAACAATAAACACTTTGACGATGTTCCAGCATCCAACCACAAACTCGACATGTTATATGTCTCATATTCCATGGCAATTAATTTCATGGTACACTATGATGATAAATATTTATTTACAAATTGAAATTATCTTTCGTAATTTACTCATCATAACAGCTTAGACTGTTCGAAGATAATATAGGAATAACATTTTTATTTCTGGGATCATTCGCGTAGTAACACACGCATTGTGTCTGTTTCAAATGAAGCATTACAGTCAAAAATACCAATTTTAACTCAACACAATTAATTCAGTTTTGAAAAGGTTTAACTAGTGTATAATTGTGTAAACATGAACATAAATCAATATATATTTTTTTTATATACTGGTTGTTTTCGTTGTATGCAAATTAAATGAAAATCGACTGTGTGTAATAGAAAAGAGCGATTTAATTTTTAATGGCATTGCGTGCACCGAATGTTTTCTATGCGATGTAATGTATTAAATTGGAACGTATAAACCGATCACATCAGCCGCTACGTTTATTTGCACGTTTGACGGCGTAGTATGGTGTAGCGAATGACGATACCTACATATATACCTGTCGGCGATAAACTAGTCAGCCAGTTCATTGGCATCATCATTACATTATGCCCATTATTCTATGATGATGATGATGATGATGATGCTGTTGCTGCTGCAAATGTAGTTATTTGATTTGTAGTTAATTCACTTTTATCGGTTTGCAAATTCTCTCATGTTTGAAATCTATTTTAATTAATCTTCATTATCATATGTATAGGCAATAAATAATCGCTTATTAATCAAACTGGTTTAATATTACGTTGATTATTTTGCAGTATGTATACATTATAATTCCATGAGTAAATTTTTGTTTAAGTTAATTTATCCTCGGACTTAATTTAGTTTAGAAAAAAAGTCTAATATTCAAGTAGATGTTAAATATATCGTAGTAAAATTATATTTATTATAAACGTTTTTACATGTTTACGAACAGCAGGAAGTTATTAAGGATAGCACTCGTCGATTAATAAAACACAAAAAAAAAACTTCGCATTAAGCTCAAATTAACTGGCATCGTTCAAAATCCGGGTCGACTGCCTTCTTCCATTAATTATTTAGCGGTAATTAGAATAAGGTTTCCCCTATACCAGTTTGGAAAGGGTAATCTATACCCAAGTCATCCATAGGCGGCGTTAATGTTTTTACTTTTTATAGATCGGTTCGTAAACCTGTCATATATCCTATGCTGGTTTTACTTGGCGGTCATTTCTCATTCCCGCTTGCTAAACATATATTGCTACGTTATTATCGTTACTGATCAACATTATGAAACAAACCCGACCAACATTTTTTTATTACGTTATATAAACATAAATTACAATTTCATTTTAAAAAATATGCTACCTAATTTTAGAAAATGCAGTGTAAACTGAACTTTAGTTATAAATTAGGTGGAATGGATCGACAACACGTGACAAGAAGTTATATTTTTATCGAGGGTTACTTGGATGGGGTTGGAATTATCGATGCACGATAACTGGTGGCCAATTGTATCGTCGACGCTACGCGCGTAATCTAACTTCCAACTACGAGTTGGATAACTATATTACTGCAAATTGATTTCTTTGGCAGCCAAGTAGTAGCGGTTGCGGCAAGTGTACGAGGCCGCCACTGGGAGTGTGGCGGCGCTAGCTTCGGCGACGGTGGAAAGAGTTGTCGCCGCTGATGGATTTCATTATAATTACATTTCTACTCTCCAAGCGCCCCCAACGCTGTTTAATTAACTGAAAAACGCTAAAGTTTTTGTATCGCGCCATGTCGCTCCACGCGATAATTATGTTATTTTTTTTGTTGTTGTGAACAACGTGCTGCTGAAATTCATACGTTTAATAGGTATCAATGTTTACATTGTCATTATAAAACACCAACTTTTGATCTTGTTTTCATTACTTAATAACGTTAAGTATTTGTTATGAAATTTATAAAAAGTTTTTTATAAATTGTAAATTAATATTGAATATCCTATTTATTATTACGCTAAGGTATTTTTTAATGTATAGCTGGATACAATTATGAATATATTCAGGATATCTCGACTACGCTACTGAAGCTGTATTAGTCTATTTGACGTAAAATCGTATTTGTGTTAGGGACGGTTATTTGTGTAGGAGCCAGAATGTGTGCATGTGAGCGGGTAGGATTTTCTCATAGCATAGATTTTGACCCGCTGTGGGCTCTAACCGACCGTGGAGATAAGCCATCGTCGTAGTCGTCACTGTCGTGGTGTTCAATGTGTGCACCGGGGATTACTTATCGTTCATGGATTTGTAGCCAAAGCCACCCCTCTACATATATATATATATATATATATATATATATATATATATAGATATATATATATATATATATATATATATATATATATATAGATATATATATATATATATATATGTGACTTCGCAAAACCTTACACAGTATATATAGCATGGAATTGAATTTTTATCTTTTTCTCCTCTGTCGATTTCAATTTACATTGAATATTTTTAAAAGTTTCTTACATCCCTTAACGGTTTCCTATTATTCTAAAGTTAATTGCTAAATGTCGATAACCAGAGAAATTCAAAGCAATTTTAATACTCGTTCGTTTTTTCTCCGAGTATACCGCCGCGCTTAAAATTTGCAGGAAGCTCTTGAAGCGGATTGTCGGGCCACGTATAGGTATACGTACACAGCAGAGCGAAAGAGGGTGCTTTTGTTATTCATGCCGTAACGTTCTACTTCTTGAGTTTATAAAAAGACCGTATACACACCGACCGTCAACGAAAGCCGGTGCATCCCAAACATTAAACGTAGAAGATTTGTCGTGAAAGAAATATAAATTTGTCCCCTTTTTCTGCTTCACTTTTGATCTTAGACTCTTCTTGCTAATACACCCCTATATAAATTCAACGTTCACAGATATTTTGAAGTGTCAATATTCCTGCTGCTTATTTCAACCTTAAAAAGTTTGGTTCGAAATAGTTTTTTTTTTTTTAAAACTATAACCAATTCCCGAATTTGTCAAGTTGTGTTATAGTAGTTGTAACTTATTTGTGTCTTTTGTTTTCAGCAACAACGACCAGATTTACCCCGGTTGTTACAACAAATGCACGCCCAACAATTACCATCCCATGCAGCTCCTCCAATCCCAATGATGCCCCATCCAAGTTTGGCTGGGGCACCACCAAGCTCAGCTGCAAGTCTTCTAGGATTATCCAGTGCTTTAGGAGCACCAGGACAACATCCACTTTCAATGTTGGGCGCCAAACCAGAACTTCACCGATCAGAAGATGTCAAATCAAATAGCGGTAAGTTTTAAATATATCTAGGTATATAAAGTATATTTTCGTTGTTAATTTATTGGTTCGAATATAAAATATATTTAAAAATAAAATAAATCACCACTTTATTGCATAGATAAATCAATGTGAACACACTAAATAACAAAATGTTTGGCATAGTACTGCAACAAAGATAAATCTTACAAGTTGTTTAATTTCATATATGTAGTTTAAAAAAATATATACGTTAGCCACTAGTCTTATTAACGTCGATGAAATGAATCAACACATAGAATCAAAATCAGCCACAGACACTTTATTGATCCTGGTCGTAAATATGATTTATCAGCCGTCACAAATCACATTATCTAGCTCGATACTTGCGGTGAATAGAGGCGGCGGCTTGACGTACACAAGGGAATTTCACGTTCGTTCTCTTTTCTGATTTTGCCCACCATTCACACGAACACACACACACACACACACACATACATATACACACAAAATCACAAGTGCTGTTATAGACTGTAGGATGGTGTGCGTACTATGTCGGGGTGTTATATGTAGTTCACTTCTGGAGGACCCTCGAAGCTGACGCTTCAAGAGCACTTGACTCCTCGCCAGCAGAAGCGAGATCAGCACAAATTTTCACTCCCCCACATCTTTCACGTCCGACAAAAGTTGTCAATACAAAATATAGGTATCGATTTCTTCCTGCCTGTTTCAAAAACAATTCTCTTCTTTTTAATAATGGAATTGGTTATTTATTTTATCAATATGAACTACAGAATCTGGCCGCAATTGGAGCGAATTACGCCACAAATATTGAATATCAACCGTATTACTTTATAATTGAAGTGTATTAAATCAATTATGTAGTATGATGTCGAAGTATTTAGTCTCAATTTCTCATTGCGTTCTTAAAATGTTCATATGAAAGAAATATACTGAAAATTCAATAAACTGTAATTCAAAAACTTTTCATCCTTATATACGTAAGTTCACAGTCGACTGAATAAGAATGAAGGAAGGCACAAAGCAGCGGGTGCAGAAATATGACAAAGGAGAGAAGTTTTAAAACTATCGATTTATCATCAAAAGAAGCGTAGAAGAAGACGCAATGATCGTTTGGCGGCACTGTGATGCCGTGTGCAAGCAACCAGCCCCCACTTATATACATCACAGACTCGGCAAGCAAAACTGCTCGTTGAGATGGAAATTAAAATCTCAAGAGGGTGGCTCTATCCATCGTACTCCTACTCCTACTTCGGAGTGCTTGATTCTTGCTTGCTGTGGAAGTGAATTCGTTTTCGTTCTATCCACATCGTTTCGTTCGTCGAGTGACATTTTCCCGCAGACGATGAACCTCTTCAAAAGACTTCTCTGTCAGTTGCTACTGTTATATCTAATTACTGTCAACAATCATAGAGACTCTTCGATTTACGAAATATTTTTAAAACAAATATGTTTTTTTTATTTAGGTAATATTGAAATTAGAATAATAACATTTGTTTGGTTTTCTCAACATTAAGATTAAATTGTTCTATATTTTTTTAAAATTCCGATGACGACGAAAATTGGAAGAAAAATTCAATTTCGTTTTCGTATACGTTCCATTTCGTCTCGTCTACTTACAAACGTAAGGTAATAAATTCCAGGACATATTAGGATGTATGTATGTTCGCCTGGCTTGAAAAGCAAATCAAACTTTGCCAACTGACTGAACTGGAATATATTGCTGTTAGAATTTTAAATCAGCTCGCCTCGTACAACACCCCCACCATCACCACCACTACTACCATAAGAGAAATAGAACTCCAACTTTGCTACCGAGTTCGTGCTAATATCGTCGATAAATTCCCGGCTGCTCAACGTGTCACGTACCGACGACTGTGGTTTGCGTAGATTTTATACCATTCTCTTCTTTTTTCGCCTTTTTATTCTCCCTCATCTCCGCGTGTGTGCACGGTTCACCACCGCTCGTGCGCGATTCTATTTGTGAAGTTTTCACATTGCATTTTTCTTCGAGAATTGTCACGAATGAATTACGGCTCACAATGAAATGATGAAATTAACTTGGATAGTCTCAAGACAATGCTGGCAACTTTTCCGTAGTTCTTTGAAGGGTTTTTCATATTCTTAAGATTAGTTTAGTCTAGACTGAGATGTATGTTCAAGGAATTGAATAAATCTACTCAACTAACTTTGTGTTATGATTAGAATTTTATTTCTATCTTTCTAAGTATTACTTTTTAAATATTTCAACGCTTTAATTGTCTAATTTATATAATAGCAGTTTTTATTGAGTTTTCTTCACAAAATAATGCAAATTCCACTGATAATTAAGACGATTATGTGTCTGTATGTGTGTGTTTGTGTGTGTTTTTTCGTGTATAATAAATGTTTAAATATTTGTATTTTAATATCAAGCCTATCTAAACCTATCTATAATATATAATATATATATATATATATATATATATATATATATATATATATATATATATATATATATATATATATATATATATATATATATATATATATATATATATATATATATATATATATATATATATATATATATATATATATATATATATATATATATATATATATACACCTACTACGTATAAGAAAGTCTACTGCAGATGTTTATTACAGTAATTAATTTGTGCTGACGTTTATTATTAGGTTAAATTTGTGTTTTATTTTTCATTATTATTTTTTTATGAGCTAATGTCCTTATTAGAATTTGCAAGATACGCAGAAACGATTGAAAAACTTTTGCAAAAATCTCAGACAAAATTAGCATAACCTGTGCCACAAGGCAAACTTGCAAATTAGTAGATAAATTCCAGTTGTCTATGCCAAGCAATTCTAACAATAAAAATGCCTCATAAAATAAACACCATGTTATGTAAATTTACAACGTATTTTTTTCATTCATGAAATATGATATCTTAATTTCCAAAAAGCAGTATAATTAATTTTAATTAAGATTCGTTTAAAAAATTCAGCCTTATGTATATATATTATTTTATGGCCAACATAAATATAAAACTTTTTATTTGGCTTGTTAACTTTGAACAAACAAACAAACCGTTAAAATGCATGCCATTAAATTCATATTACGCTCGGATTATTGATAGTGGAATTTTACGTAATGATTACGTTTTATTTTCGACATCAACGCGATAGTTTCGTCAAAGTTTATTTTCCAAATTGAAATATATTAGCATATAAGAAACTAGAGGTGATAAGGTTCACAAAAACAATATCATTACTGCCTAACAATATTTGTTCGAGTAATTTTGTGTAGCGGCAAGTGATTTAACGTAACTCTACGTGGCATATCATGCTCTGATTGGTATCATAAACGCATATCGCTGAACCGAAAGTGTTGGCGTATTTGCGCCTGTAAACGAGCTTCACTACCACAAGTCGCTTGGCATCTGAAATCATTGTGTCGCGGTGTGTATTGGAGCCAAGCACGCGAAAAGTGATCTCCTCTAACGGTTGTCATGCCAACAGGGTTGAATGCCGTAAGGCGCTGTTCCCCATACTCCCTATTCCATTCTGCCGCCCTCTTTCAACCTTCCAGCCCATCCGTTCCATTCCACTTGGTCGCACATCATTTCTCTGTCTTCTTTTTTCCTGCCGTCTTTCCTCAATTGCTGTTTCTTTCACATTGCTCGAGAATAATCATGAAATACGAGGGCTGCAGACGTACACCTTATTCTAGTCGTTCTTGCGTTCTCTCTGTCGGCATAAAAACGGTTGATATCTTTTTCTGTTTGGAAATGCTTCAAGGAAAATTGTCGGCTATGAAAAATGTACTGACAATTTTCTTTTTTGGAGACGAGTTATTAGTTTAATCATTTTTGTTTGCGTAATCATATAAAGAAGTAATTAGGATTAATAATCTATAATTTTATGCCCTTTAGAAAGTTATACCCCATCTGGCACTACTATTGAGAGTTTTGGTTTTGTTTTGTTTATAATTAAGTAAAACACATAATAGAAAGCAGAGTATACAAGTTGGGATTATATATAAATATTTACCCCATACTAACAAGTTTTAAACATTTTTTTTTCATGTTCATTTCGATGTTCTTCTACCATTCATCCTGGATACAATAGGCATGAATTCAACTGAAGAAAGACATGTGAGTACATTTTGAAATGTTTTGTGTTTATATTATAATGTGTTTGCTAGATAAAAAATATTTACTGTCTATTTTATAATATCGGTGGTATTTTCGTTTGACAAATGTTAGCGGTCCATTGAGAATTGCAAAATACAGTCCGTTATCACTGTTTATGAAATTTTCATGAATTATCCTCCAATTGACCACGCAGCGTAAAGCCGAATTATCCAAACGTTCATGTTTAATTAAAATATTCATCGAAAACGTAAACCATCGGAGTCCGTCCCAGCCTGTTGGATGGTTCATGTCCAAAAAACGAATTTCCAATCAACAAAACTCGTAATCGCATTCAGCTATTGTTGTTTTTTGCCCCCAAATAGTGTAGGTCATAATTACCAACGGTTTAATTTCGAATTTTTGACAAAATAATTAGCACTCGGTGGCAACAACGACACAACCATAGGGTGTTGGAGGTGAGGTGGTAATGTTAGTGGAAAGGGGTGGTCGCGGTGTTGGTGGTAGTGTACATCGTGTACAACAGGAGCGCGGACACGAAATGGTTAAATTGATTACTACATTTGAACTCGATCGCTGTTTCCTGTCAACTGGGGCGATTTATCGAGTGGTATATAAACGCTGGCGTTCGCGTTGGCGTGGCGTGGCGTGGCATAGCATGGCAATCGACCGGAACGCTCTCACTCCCGCTCCTGCTCAAATTCCTCGTTCACTCGTTTGCCGCTAGGTTCGGGGTATCACTAGTGCTCTCCTGCTCCTGCTTGAGCTCGTTCGCTCACTTGCAAATTGGAGGTGGGGTATCATTTTCTATCCCTGTCCTTTGCGCTTTCTCCCTTGGGGAAACCGAATGGCTAACCAGTATTACGGTAATCCGACACAGTGGCGTCTCTGAAGCAATTTCGTTTTCCAGCAGCGATGCCTTCTGCATCTAAATTAACTCTGTAGTTACTGGCGTGTTGTGAAACAGGAATCTAGTAATAGGGATGCATTGATTAACTATATATGGGGACAAGTATTCCACCGATATTGATTGCAATCATTTACGCAGTAACTGCTGTTTTGATTACCAATCAGAACATGAAATTTAAACGGCTTCTACAATTATAGTCATTAAAAATATGATTAATCAATCATTTGAAATGTGCTCAAGTATTAAATGCATTTTCTGTATTACTAAAAAATATATTTCTATGCATCTTAATAAGGGTTCGGGTTACTTATTTGTTATTTGGTATTAATTTAATTTGGAATAATTTATTGCTACGAAAAAAGTATTTTCAAAATAATAAATCTATTGTTTAATTATGATTAATACGTTTGTTTTAAACGCAAACATTACTATAGTAATATATTCAAACAAGAGAACGACAACAGAAAAACAACACTATAATATATAATATAAAGTTATCTCATGTCTAGCAGTAATTACAAACCACAACATATAAACACCAGATATATTGAGCATTCAACGTTTCACTAGCACGCAAAGCTCGTAATAAGTAATTCTTCGTGTTTATAATGAAATTAGCGCTTTACGACTCACCTGTCACCAAACAAGCCTCATTTGGAATTGTGGGAACGCAAGTCTACTTATAATGTATTTTTTCCAATTTTGTACGTCTTAAGTCTATTTCACTGACTCTTTACACAGATGGTGTAGTAATTTTTGTATCATAATTACATAAATTATTTAACTTAAACGAGGATAAAATTAATATAATACGTGTGCCATTTTCAAGGCCATTGCCATTCTGAATTACTTAAATGTAAAGCGCAAAAGACTTGGATGTGATGGGGGTTCGGGTTGCTTATTTAAACATTCTCATACTGTCGTGTTTGGATGGCAACTGCTTGCCTCTCTGCTCCTAACCTTCTCCAAGGAACCACCAGTGTTAATTGGACTAATTAACGCCGTAATTACTACACCAGTAGCGCACAAGGAATAATTTACTGGGGTGTGTGATCTTTGAAATTAAAAATAAGTAATGATTGTAATTTCAATCTCTGTTAAATAAAAATATTTAATAAATCCATAAAACCATATAGTTTGCTAAACATGATTGTCGAAATAATAAAATAAAAAGCGGGCGTAATAAAAGACATTTGAGACTAGCCAGTATACGCGTTAATCTTATAAACTAATAACGCGGAAATTTTTATCAATTTATTGTGAATTATTACGGAATTAATTGTGAAAAATGCTGACTAGACAAACGGCTGGCTTTGCGAATGTAAACGCGGGTATAGTAACGGGGAGGCTTGACATGCGCCAAATGGGAATTAAATTAAAATTGTTTCTGGAAGTCGTCGAGCAACGATACCGAGTCCAAATTAAATTTTGCACGCGCCCTGAACGAGGCTATAACTCAGTTCCCCTTAATTAAGTTAAGAAAACTGCGAAGAACGGATGTCCTCCGCACTCACCCAACCCCATCTAAAAGCTTGGCAAAAAAAATAATTCTGTGCACCCTATTGTCTCGTACAGATGATCATTGCTGACTGATGTCATCCTAATGACGATGACGTCACTGAGTTTATTCGAAATAGGGTCGCAACGAATAATTGCGCCTTCGGCATGATGAGGTGTTGGTTCGGGTGTGTTCGCACCCTTCCGACATTGTCTAATTGTGTAATTTATGAAGCGAACACCAAGTTTGTAGATTCTCACTTTCCGGCTTCTAATTTCAGCTCGTTAAGTGGCTGAATTTCAGAATATTCTCTGCTACATAAATATGTCGTTATTATGGTGGTCAGGTGTTGCGGTTTACCTACTCACCATATGCCTTTAATGACTAGCTTCTGAGTTAGTTCTTAACCATATGTTATTTTCTTTGAATTTCATCTTTTTTAAATTCCAAAATAAAACTTGAAGTTATATTTTGTTGAATTAAATTTGGAAAAAAAACAATCTAGAAATGTAAATATGTGAGGTAATCAAAACAAACTCAAGTAGAAATTGGTGTGGGTTTGAGGAAAAATGTCATCTGTGTCAGTAGCTATTGGCAAAGATGTAGTTCCCAGCGGCGTACACCCATGTAAACAAATCAACCGTTCGAACTTCAGGTTGATTTGATTGGGTGAGCGGTTTGTTTCAACATACAAATGTTACAGTTCTCCCCAAATACGTTTTGTGTGGCGACTGTATGCGAATATATATATATATATATATATATATATAGGTATATAGAAATGGAATATCGTTATTCTCGAGAGAAAACAGTCGAGACGAAAAATATATTAGATTTTGGAAAATTCTTAAAAGAAATTGGATATTTCATATACCTACCAAAGAAACATGTAGGTAAAGCTTGGCAAATATAGATATGTCCTTGAAAATTGTTTTCGTAAAATACACATATCCCTACAGATCTATTGTTTTTTACTCATTTCTATAAATAATTCAAATAATTATAGTACGTATGTGATTCATTTCACATTTCTCAATTTCTGAACAAGTTTCTCTATTGCATTGAAATCGTAAATGCACAGTCGTATAAATTTAATTTATCGATTATTTTTATAGACGGCTGTGTAAACGGAATCGCCATCATCAGTAATTCAGGATTAACTTACATGAAATCTAATAAATTTTACACGAGTTTCAACTGTACGACATAAAATACATCAAGTGTTATTGTTCTCGTTTTTATTGTATTTTAGTACCCTGTTCTATAAAAGCGACATAAAATAAAATCTATTATATTAAAAAGGATTTATTATACGAATTAGTTTCTTTAACCATTTTGATTATTGTTTCTAATTAAATTTTATTGTAGTTATTAGTATAGAACTACTTGATACCATTCAATAAATTCGAGTTATATCATAAACTTTTAATATTAACCAATTCATAATCTATTTGCCAAATTCTCCTATGTTGTTCCTACTTTATTTTGTTTTGGATTTTGCGTCAATAAATAATTAAAACGTATCAAGTTAATAAATGGCAAGCACTTTGAATGAGCGTGACACTCGTCATCATTATCATCCGAATGATTTATGAAATGTTGCCGACACATCACACCAACAGTGATTATTGTGTTTATAATGTTTCGAATTAAAAGCGTGTATTTTGCAACTATGAAAACGCTATTAGCTTTCACATTCATCGCAATGATTGCGCCGAAGCTAAACCTCGATATCCGTAACATCACCAACACAAGCGGCGATATGAGGCGCCCGTAAAAAATCCCATTCAAAATATTATTTCAATAGAAATTACGAATATTATCAGTTTTTTTCGTGGATGCCTGTGTATACTCACTCATAAATCATTTTTCAAACTGACGTTTTGTAAAATCACTTTACATTTAAATAGGATTCTCGCACACACAAAAGCTAATAGAATTTCGTTGTATGCAAGGGATTATTTTCATAAATGGAGTTAAAAAATTATGGCTTCTCGTCAAAGTCTATTCAGTGTATAATGTTACTTCTGATTAGTTGGCTCGGTAGTCTGATTAGTTCATATAACTGTTATCAGGTGTATTTTGAATTTATATGTAGGTTTCTTTTCTTTAAATCCAATTTTTAATACAAATTTATATCTTATATATATATAATATATATATATATATATATATATATATATATATATATATATATTTATATTTTTGTTGATAGATGTTCCCCTAATATAAAATGTCGTACTAAACATTCTATTAATATTTTCGTGATATATAAGGATATAATAACCATACGTATATCAGCACTCTCCCCTTAAAACGCGCGTGAATCGATAGTATATAAAAATGTCAATAACCTTAACCCTCTTTTGACATTATATAAGTTATCTTTCAAAGTTGATGCGATGTTATACCCGGTGATGTGTTACGAGTGGCACCGCTCAGAGCAACGAAATGAGGGGCCCGTGCAATGGAGCAGTTAATATTTGTAATCGAGAATTGAAGCACGGGCTTGCATCTATGCCTTGGTGCACTTTTTGTTCCACATACAGATTTTTGTTCATCATGTTGTTGAGCACACTTGGGGTGTGGGTGAAAGGGTGACCGCTACTGTGTTACGACTGTGATTTGTCATCCCTTATTAAAGTATTCCTCAGGGGAGTGCGTAGGTTCCGTGTACGCCACCCCCGGCAATGCCTGCCAATGTCATCACTGAACAAGCGCTGAAAACACTCTAACCGTATTACCCTCCAATACTTCCCTTGGGGGTTTTCAAGCGAGAGGGCTACTGTTACACAAGAGCGCTTTTCAGTAGAACCAATTAATTCTTATTTTTTACACGATTCAATTACCGTCGATTTTTTTTACTACTAAGGGTGAAATTGATATTTTTTTTAAAGTTAACAATAATTTATTGATCGCTTTTTAAGATGGCTACCTACCTATATAATAAAAAATGGTTTACCTACTAGATTGTTACATCATCCGCCTACATGAAATTTGATAAGAGATTAATTTGATAAAACCCAACTAGGCATAGCTTGAGTTTTTCTTTTAACATGTCACTTCGTTGAACTTTTACAGTTATTCACAATTTTTCATGTGTTCTCATAATATTTTTTATCCCATTCATATTCATAAAAGCCATAAATATCTTTTTATATTTCTAACAAATAAAACTTGGGACCCAAAGTGAATAAGTTTCTGTATGTTGAATTTTCAAAAGCAGATTTGCTTTCGTTTATTTTTATATTATTTTTTTTTTTTTTTTACTAAACAATCATCCACTTTAATCTGGAAAACACGGTCGCAATGTTGCGAAAAATTCGCAGCGACATCAATCTTGCCTTCCGTTTCATTTAATTTTCAGTCTCCGACAAAAGTTTTCACTCGCTCGGTCGTTTTTTATTTTTCTTCCCCTTTTATACAAAATGTAAAAAGGCAACTGACGACAACGTTCGTGCACAACCAACTCTCTAATAATAAAAGTTGCGGTGTGGAGCTTAACGCCGGAAGTGGAAGCACAAAGCTTGCAGTGAATAAGAGCTTTAGACATCTCGCTTTCAGTCTCTCTCTCTTTCCATTTTTTTTTATACACTACGTAAAAAGAGTGATTTGAATAAGGGTTATATATATATATATATATACTTATGCGCCCTTGACGTTTTGAAAAGAAATATCACACTTATTTTCGATTTTATATCAACAATATTTGATAGTACTTTGCACATTCAAAACCTCTTTTTATCAAATTCATCTTCATAATCATTATTTTTACATAAATCAGGATATTTTTTAAAATCTAATCGTTACGATAAGTTAAGAAAATGATGCTGTTCCAAAATACGTTTTTTAGTAACTATGGAAGCTAGTGCTTGTATGTTTGTACAATGACTATTGCTGTTTTATTATGATAGCAGTTGTTATATATGTATAAAAGCAATTTGAATCTACACATAAAATTTAATCCCGATGAAATCGTATCATGTTTTTATGATCACGATTTAAATTTATATAGCATCGTATTCCCGGATTTTCTACCGCCACATACAGCTGCAAAATGAAAATACAAAAAAAAAATCTGTTTGCTACAAAACCTGCAGTTAATTACATAGTCTTGTTTACCTACAGTAAATTAATCAACAAAACAAGTGCTTTCTGTGCACGAAGAGCCGTGGTTTATAATTACGAATATGATCGGCAGTGCGATGTATGCAACACATAAATTAATTAAACTAATACGAAACAAAGAAATAAATAACAACAAACCTCTGCGGCATCGTGCGGTATTATACATTCGCAACTCTGAATAATGTGAACTCGTTGATTTTGGATGGTGTATAACGAGAGTAGAGTGCAATTAGCCAAATCATAACTGCGCCAATGGAAGCTTCATTTTACACCAGTCACAGTGCCAACTGAAAGCTATAAAACAATCACTTCATTAAAAGAGAACTTATAAGTTCCAAATCCTATTACCATCTTCTTGATAGGGATGAACGCGTTTCAAATTGATGTGCCTCTCAATCGTTAAATGACGCAAATGAAAACGATTCGAACCAATTGCCACTTAACTTATTTCTGATAATATTTTCAAATCTTTAAGGAAGTAACGAATCAGTTCTTCATAGTTCTGCAATAATCCACTGGCTTGAAAATGCTTCAACCTATTACTTTTAGACGGCCATATTACTTCAAAATGAAGAAGTTTGTAAACCCAATTTGAAAAAATGATGAACTTGTTATGTTAGAGTACAAATTTCAAATCCAAAATCATCTTTCGTTATTGCCTGTGCAACTAACACCTAGGAGTGATTTGTTATATTGTTCCCATGGGCGAAATAACCTGAAATATAACACATCCACTTTAGTAGAGCCAAAAAAAACAACCCTCTTGTTTTTAATAATTACAAGAGGGACTAACTCCGCACCCTAAGATGCGGTTTACAATCAAAATAGCCTGGGATATAAAAATAATGATTGTCAAGTGTATAGAGATGATTTTCGAAAACAATTACGTTGGAATTTATTTAGAACGAAATCATTTATGAAACATTTCACAATAGTAGAAGATGGAATGTTAAATAGTGAAAGAAGGAAATATGATAAACGACTTCGGTATATTATTTAACATAGAATACACCACCCACTCTCAAATGTCTATAATATAATATATAATAATGCGGTGCTGTACTGTAAAGAGGTTGCTTTGTGTATCTGAAGAGATGAATTTTGTTGAAGAGCCATCGACACCATATATCGCACATAAAGTGGATAGTAAGGCATTCGCAAACAAGCTTCACACAACATGCATGGGTCAGATGTTTCCAACTTAAGAATACGGAAGAGAATCATAACTTTTTTTTCATAAATATACTTTTTTAACAATAATAAATATGTTTACTTAGTAATAAATAGTTTAGACCGGATAAAATATATTTTCTACCCTTCTACTTTGTCGTGGAGACAAGATAAATATGATTTGCTAACTTTTCGATAACTTTGAAGCACAATGTATACGAGCATTAAAGAGAGAACGGAAGTGAGTGTGCTTTCTATGGTATCTGTGTAATGTTGGAGTGACACGTCATCACCGGCGAGTGACGGTCGTGGCTCGAACAATCATTGTTCGAATGCTGCAGCTCGTTCCTCTTGTTATTGATGTTGAATGCGCGCGGTATTTTCTGATCCTATGATATGATTACATCTTGAAATGCATTTGCAGCAAGCACGTGTGTTATTGATTGGTTTGAGTAGAGTGTGTGGTTGGCACAAATACGATTTCATGAAATTGCATTTGTTTGCGTGATGCAGTCATGCACAAGTTCTCACGTCGCGTCGGTCGTCTGAGAACAAATTCACCATTAGATCAGTATTTGCCAAACGTTTTATAAGCGCAAATATTTTATCTGTAATATCTCAAGTTTTTCACTGTGATTATTCACTGTGATTATTTTGTCTTTTAATTAATCGGTGCAAGTTTCCGTTGGTAGGCAAGCTTAAACATCTTGCTTCATATAATAGAAGAAAAAGTCTAGAAACATATATCTTAATGTATGTAATCTAGAAACGTGCTTTATGGAGATATTCGTGTAGAATAAAAATGCAAGTTTAATATATACATTTGGAACAATCTTGAAGGAAGCACGTTCGCGTCTCTGAGAGGAAACGCGTATACTCGGCGAATCAGCGATAGGGTAGGCCAATTGTGGTGAGTTCGTGCTGTCCCCATATAAAGAGGCAATAATATAGAATGAAAACAGTATACATATTATACCGACAGAGAAACTGTTTTGTTATGGCTTGTATAGAAACATGCTTTTGTTGTTGTTTTTTGTTTTTGTTTTTTATTTACAACTGCACAGCGTCCTTTCCGCGCCTCATGATCAAAGAGCAGTTCTGATAAAAGAACGCCTTTTACCAACACACACACTTTTATAATCCACGCGTGAAAAGCAGGTGCGCACACACTAACATAAAAACACACACGTGCTCGTGGAACAAAAAAATGTGCACCGTGTGGCTGCTTGAATTTTAAATTTTTCAAGCGGGTGAATGTGTCTGTGTTTGAGCCCTCCTCCAGTGGCAAAAAGAAGCGAAAAACTGTTCTCTCTTTCTCTATATATATATATATATAGTGCCGTTCGCCGTTCGTGATGTGCTTCTGTGTAAAATGTAAAACATTTCCAACCAGCTTCTCTATGCACGGTACTCCGTCGTCACCCTTGCTCCAATTTTATTTCACGCTTTACAAAAGATGTAACATCTGTCAGTATTTCAAACAGGCGCTGCTGAAATTGTTTTCCCCCAAACAGATTGCCACAGGGTGGTCTGGAAATCAGTAATCTGGTCTAAAAGTAACGAATAACTTAATAATATAATTTCGTATATCTACTATAGGTTCTGTGATTGTATTTGTTTTGTTTTTTGTTTGTTCCCTTGATGATTTTAAACATTTTTGGGATATATTGTAGATTGCTTTGAAATATATTAAATTACTTTGCGGAAATCTACAATACAACATCATTTGGTTAGAGGATAATTTTAGTTCCCTATTTGGTAAACTTTGGTAAACTTTTATATTAGCCGTACGCCAGGTGATTGCCGTTTGTTTGCGATGGTGTACAGTGAGTAGGTTGAAGGAGTGAAGTGATGAGGAAGTGTGAGGGGAGTAAACTTTTGCACGGGCCGCGTATCTCACCATTAAAGGAAAGAACTTCGCAATAAAGCGGAGAAAGCAGGGCGAGATGACTGTGTTAATAGGACCTTGGGGTTCACGAGAACCCTTCAGATCTTTTGCATATTTATTACCCAGATAGCGGCTACGAGTGCGGTTTCAATTTCAATTCCAAATGGTCTTTGGGGGCGGTCGGCGTAAGGGTGTCCGTGTGTTTGTGCATATTTGTGCGTGCAGCACATTCACACACACGTATGGCCATATAACGAGTTAAAGTAGGTACAGATGAGATAAAAATGTGTTTTAAAAGTGAATGCGAGAAAGTGGTCGGATGATGATACCTATATGATTTTAAAAATAAAATATAAAAATCTTATCTATTTGTGTGATACAAATACATGTACTATATAAAGATCAGTTGCTAGGTATAACGAATGTGACATTTTGAAATACGGATACATATTTACATATCAACTTGCTTTATCCAATAAAGAAACAAGCAAATTCGTTTTACGAACTTTCAAAAGCCATTCAAATATACTATTTGTATTTGAATATCAAGTAAATCGAATAAAAGACCAATTTAAATATCTCCGCAAAGAATCGGGACACAGCACATAAATAATATCACCTCATAAAGTATATTTCCGAAATACCTACCATTCCATTTACAAAATGCATCCTGAATAAACAGGCCATTTTATTAATGTGAATCGCGTTGTCTGCGACGGGTGAAATATTGAAATGTTCGAGCAAATTTCTTACAATCGTGATTTCCGGTAACGCTAATAGGAACGAATACACAAATGGTTCCCATCCATAGTCCGTTGTTAATATACGAAATGAGGGGAGGGCTTCACTTTAACAATATATTAGGGTACGTCAGTGCAGCAGGGGTCCGCTTACAACTGCCTGCTTTTGGCAGAAAGAATGAGGGTTGTTTTTCCGCGGCGTGGAAATTGATTACGAAGTGAAAACGGCCGCAATTTTTCAAACACAAAGGTGACTACATCAGACCTAGATCATACATTCTGATATTGATTGAAAATATTATGTCTATCTAGTACCTACACTCGAAACACAAAATATCAAGTTTCAATTCGAAAATCAGGAGACGATTGAAACAAACGGGAGCGCAATTTATAAAATTAACATGTTTTCAATTTATAGAAGACAATTTGCATCAAGGAAATTAAATAATTTTTACATCAATCCACCAATAAATTAAAAAAAGTTATAAAAAAAAAAAAAACCAGCCTAACTAATATACGTTTCACAAAGTTCCATTAACAAAATTGGATGATACACCCAACTGGTGAAGAATAACCAACTTTCAATGATTATTATACAACAACATCGTATATAAGTGCGCCCTTCCAGACCGTTGGCGCTTTTCAGCCAGGAAAATATTAAATTTTCCCTTGCTCTTTCGCTGTGGCTGTTTACTTCTGCTTTGCAATCGTCGCCGAATGTAATTTTAATCCGAATTAGCATAAGCCAGTGTACTCTACTTCACTAAGGGTGAATTCGCGTGCTCGGCGGTGGTCTAGGGTACCATAGATGACGCTCTTTATTTACCAGCTACGCAGGAGGAAAAAGAGGTTGCGCAAGGGGTGGGAAGATGAAAATAAAGGACGAACAACGAACGTTGAGGGTGGATAAGGCCGCATCCTGTACGCTAAATGGATTAGATATACAGGCACAAACAACAGACGGATGGAAAAATATGGCACAACTGCTAATAAAAGGGGATACGTGCTTAATCCACATACAAATAATAGAGCGTTGTTTGCCGCAGAAATTTAGCGATTATCCGATTCACGAATAACGAAATCACACGAAATATGTATATTTATTTTGAGACAAACAACTAATTAAACTTGAAGAAAATGAAATGGAAACATTCAATGCCGATCAACAAACTTCATAATTATAATTTTATTGGTAATTTCAATGAATCATAGATTTCGAACGATGAATAAATATAGGTGTTTAACCTTTTTTATAATACTGAAACTATATTTTAATATGTTCCTTGTTTGTTGAACACAACATAAACCTCACAATATTTACTTATAGCCACATAGAAAATATAAAAGCAATAGGAGCCCCACAAAAATCAATAGAAACTATATTTTATTGAGTGCTTACTCCCCCTTGTTCCGTCAACACACGATAATAGCGTAGTTCAACTTTTACCAGATAATAAGCGTTAAGGTATGGGGGTTATTACACCCCAAAAATGATTCATCCTTTTTGCCAATAGAAACTCACCCCCTATTTATCGACCCTTGAAAAGTTTGGGGTTATATTGGCTATAGGGGCCATCCAATACTATTACAATAAGTGTATTTATGTGAAACCAATAACGATTGATCAGGGGGAAACGAACAATATCCTTAACTTACCCGCATACAGATGTCGAAAATACAGACAACGTATGTTATTTTGGTTATATAATACCTACGGAAAACATGTTTTTAGTGAATAGAATTCGTCAAAGCACTAATAAAAAATTAATGTAACATTTTGTGTTTGATCAGATAAGTTCAATATATTGAACCATCATTGACTAACAGTTATAAGTGATAAAATATTCATTGGGTTAGTTATTTGTATTAAAAATACACTTGTTGTTAAAACTACTTTCACATTGAAATTTGTAGGTGTAGTAGGAAATGTGGTCCAGTTGAGAATTTCAGCATATTTTATTTCTGTAGTCGAATATTTTATTCATTGTTGTTTATGATTTGAACTTTTGGTTTACGCCATAATATAGGTACACCTTCGAACATAAGTCTTGTCCCTTTATAGCCACCTAAAGTCTCGCAACCAGCATTGCATGATTTTAATGCAAGTAATGCAGCACGTACAAAATCAGTTAAATTGCGTAGGTGAAACCATATCATTCGCTTATTATAGTAGGGGTGGTCCACTGTACCATAATAAGCGAATGATATGGATTCACCTACGCAATTTAACTGATTTTGTACGTGCTGCATAATTTACATTAAAATCATGCAATGCTGGTTGTGAGACTTTAGGTGGCTATAAAGGGACAAGACTTATGTTCGAAGGTGTACATACATATATGAAATCCATGCTATGCATCAAAATATATGAAATGAAAAGTATTCTACCGAAACTAGCGAACCAACAAATAAAATGTGTTAATTTAGTATGAAACAAAATAGTTTCGTGCTTTGCACATACGGTGTCTAACAATAACAATATAAAACAATTCAAATGCAGCAAGTTTATCGTAGGCTTTATAGTATATGGCACCGCGGCCATACCGAATGCACTGCACATATATGTATATAATATATAAAATATCAGTAGAGACTTTATTGTTTGTATGCTTGGTTTGTTTAACTCCCTTGCTCGCTCGCACGCCATATTCTATCCTTGTTTTGCCATTATTTTCCATCTTTGTTGGAGCCAGAGGCTTGGGAATAAAGCTGCCGCAAATCTCCGCGCTATACGATATGGAGGGCTGTTGTGCCGCACACCACTTTTATATATCACATTCTATATCCAATTGCACGATAGTTTTATAGCATTGCCTCTTAGAAGAAACAGTATTAACTCATGTGTTTGTAATTCTATTTTCTTTTTTAATAAACTTCTGATTTTTTTTCAAATAGTCGTTTTTCATAAAGATATTAGGAAATATTTAATAAAAATTCAGTAAACATGTCTATTTGGTGCTACAAATATAACGTGGAATAAGTTTCTGTTGTTTCCCATTGTATCCATCTGGCAGAGCTAACGCTTGTCCTCCTGTACATTATCACAGTGTAGAGTGTACAGACACGGCCCCAGGCGAAATAGGGGAGTGTTATTTTATTTACAAAAATGTCTGGAGTACCACAGTACTCGAAACTTTATATAGTTGCCTCGTGCTGGAATACACCAATAATAAACTACCGCCACAGTGTCACTATAAAGTTTATGTTAATTTTTAAACACCACAGTCTTCTATCTAATTATGCACAATGGGCGTTATAGTTGCTGAAACTGCTAATTTTATTTAGTAGTTGGTCGTTACATTTCTTTTATGCGATGCATTCACATTCTTTGAAATATATATTTGGATACGTTCTAATTTGGGTCATATTAACAAGCTTTTTTATAAACTTGAAATGAACAACATTCTCACAACTTTTTGTACAAATATGATTTATTTGTTTTCTCTAGAAAACGACGTGTTATAAAATATTTTTATTAGTTGTCTCCTTTATTTTATTTCTATTAGAAATTGAAGGATATAAGTGATACGGATCGCTTTACTAGATATCTAGCTTAGAATGATGAGAAAGAAAAAAAATAGCTGATAGAAAACAAGCAGAGCAACAACGAATATACGTCAGTAAAAACCGAGTTGGACATTTATAGATAGTGAGAATTAAATTCAAGTGGAAGTTTCTATTATTGGTGCTATGGGGGTTCCGTGATGTATCGTTATACCTCTCCAGAATGGAAGCACAAGAGGGGGCACTCACGCGGTGCAGTAACATGTCGTGTGTGTCACATAAACCAGTGATGGCGTAGTGTTGTTGCGATGCATGCCGAGGCGACTGTGGACTCTCTCTCTCTCTCTCTCTCTCTTTCCTTTATGTTGTGATGTTGTTGTGTTCGGGGTGTGACTGCACACGAGTCCCTCGACACTACACAACATTGACGCTGCACGCTCGCTCGCTCGGTCGACTTCCAAACGACAAGAGCCAACCGCCACCGGCATACTAATCTTCCCGGACCCAACACATGGGCGTACTAAAACATGATAAATTTAGGGGCGCGGTACAAAACAATATATTATCTTCGGGGTTGGGATCGTATCTCTGACCTGGCTATCACATACGATTTAAATTTAATTACCATCGGCCTGTGTAAGATTATTTCCGATCAGTAAATAATGGGGGAGGTTTTTTTGTCGCTAATCTCATAGACCTTTAGATTTAAATCTGAATTGAAACTTTTAATGGTTCGGTATTATTAAATATTTAGACTTAAGAAGCTTGTTAGCACGGTAAGGGTTAATTGATATGTAGTCTGGTGTAGCATATTAAAAAGCTTTACTTTACAAGTAAATTAATAACTTCTCGTCTAATTAAATACTAACGTGAAAGATTATACCGTGATAAAATTTATATTAAAACAATAACGTTGGTTATGGAGATAAAATTAGGGAGAATTCAAGAGAGCGAATGAGCGAACAAAGGAGTGATAGAACACCACATGGAGCGTATTACTTTCACAGCAAAAAAGAGAGATAGACATAAAGGAGAGAGAGAGAGAAACAAGCGGCAAACGCCTTCGTAATTCCGGCATCATACAACTGGGGTTTCGTGTTCGCATGTCTAGGTCGAATCCAACCGTAATACCAATCTTTAGAAACAAACACACACACACACACATCGCCTATGAGTATTATTATACTAGAACGGAATCATGGATATCAGGATTGTTACTCATTCGCGTGATGTTAGTAATAACTGTCGATAGTTATACCATTGTTAATTTCATAATAAATAAATACAAATGAATAAAAAAATCGATTTTTATAACAGGAAATGATAAAACACACACACACACACAAAGAGTGGTTGTTTTGCAAAGCCAGCATTTAACCATCATGGTGCCTCTATTACTACTGTTTCCCGTGTGCTCCCTCGGAACCCCGTTAGCCGCAAACCGCACCGGGAAAACTTTTAGATGGTTAGATGGCGTTCCTGCGGGAAATGCACCACACAACAACCCTACTTGTTTACTACTCCTGCTTCATCACGTTCTGTTTAAACCCACCCACACCACCACTAACCCGATTTGCCCTGAATATGTGTGTTGTTCTCTTGTGTGCTATTGACCCTCTGCATTAATGCTGTTTACTTCGACCACTTAGCGGAATGCCAAAATTATATATTTATTCGTTGTATGTAGGTATACCTATGGTAATATCATTTCTTTTCGGTTGTGTGATATTTATTTTGAACATTTGCATATTTATGCGATTTCCTTTAGTTATAACTAACGCAAACATCTGGAAAAGTCACTGATAATGTTTTCAATAGATAACAAAATGGAGGATGCATTTTTAGAATAACATCTTTGATGAACTTAATATGTATGTATGTATGTATGCACAATGTTTACATCGAAAACATGTTCATTTTTTTTTTGTTTACAAGAAAGCCAAAGCTAACATTTTTATGCAGCACATGCAGACATAAAGAAAATAAGAAAAACGCTGCGTCATCGATATAAAACGTCTTGTATCGAACGTGTTTGCTCCATGTTGGCCAACAGGGGAGAAGTCTGTAGTCTGTAGTCTGTAGTGTAGCACAGTTTATATATCGCGCGGTGCAACTCGCATTAGAAGCAAGGACAAGGTGTACCATAATTTCATTTTACGACTTCAGATCCGATGCGGTCCAAGAAAACTAACTTCTTCCATTGGTCCCGGTGGGATTTGAACACTTTTAGAAAATAACATACAATTGCTACAACTCGTTCAATTTTTATCTAATTCAAATCTAAATTGAAACATATATGTAGTACATACTTGTGCAATTCTTAAACGCAGATGTACATACATACCGACTAATGTTTTAAAAATACAGTAAAATGATATTATCATATAACATAATAATATAAATGTTTGACGTTGCATGATATTCCTTGGACTTGGATTTCATTTCTTATCGTTCTGTTTGTGAACGAACATGCCGCGGCTGTAGAAACGACGGGACAAATTCCCCAGAGGAAATAAAAGCTTCATCGGGTCTCCAGAAGCAGCATCTCGCACCACCAGACGAGAAATTGCCCGGAACACACAGACTGAGTATGCTCGTAAAACTCCGGAACGACTTGCCTTGCTATGACCTACTTGATCTCACTCATTCGCTTCAGTCGGGTCGCTCCTCCGAACTATTACACTCTCCACTTGTCGCCCACCGCCACATCACTTATCCGAATTAACACAGCGTTTTGTCGTTTTCTCTTCTCTACCCAAATCCCTTCTTATATGTCAGCTAATTAAACTCACAAATCTTGAGACATAAAATAAAATGGGGGGCTATAAAAATTACATTACAATTATAACTCGAGACGTGAAACTATTCATTATGATATTAAGAGTCCAAATTTTACTACCTCACTACTCACACAGATTTGTGTGCATTGTCCATTTTGACGTTCAAGTTTTTAATTCTTAAATAATTTGGTTTTTTTTTTTTTTACAGAGAAATTCTATATCACCCGCCGAACGAGAAAAATACAGACCTCGAACTCCACAAGAACCTGAGCACAAAAAAGTCAAGAAAGAAGAGAAAGACTTGGGACATGTGAGTACATTTGTTTTGCTAATTGGTTAGCATAACTAACTTACAATGCTAAGATAAAACTTTTAAAAACCCAAGATAAACAGTGATGCAATAACTAAATTTAATAGCTATTAATTAAAATGCTGTTAGCTAATGAAGTTAAAAACGATTCCATAATTAGAAATTAATATACATCCTTAAACAAATGAAGCATATTAAAATTGTATACTACATGACCAGACGAATTAATTAATTGCATTAATGTGCAATCTCATCAATAATTTCTAGGCACGTTTTTTTTTTAAATTTTTATTGTGTTCGTATCGATTCGCATTATAAATCAATTATTTCGACGTTAATGGCAGTCGTTTGGGATCCGCACGAGGCTGAGACATTGTTCGGTTCTGTAGTTTTAAAATTAATCGCGTTACGTTTACGAGTCGATAGTTTTATAGCGGTGCTCGTTTCGGGCGTTTGGTACATTTTCTTTCGCATTAAAGTAAAACATTTTCCATTTACTGGCTTCCGTGTTTATAGCTCGTTTTCTTTTATAGATAAAGCTGTGAACCACACTCCTCACGTCCCAACCCCGTCGTCCGTACATTAAACTTTATATTGTTTCACTCAGAGCCACCTACTTTCATTCCCTTCGAACAACTCGTTGACGATTTTAAAATTGCGACGTCTCCAACAACGCAAAACAAAATGAGATTTATAGTCTGTGATACTAAAGCTACTCGCTACGATTTCTCTAGAGAGTGCCTTGATCATTAACCAGTTGTCATGTGATATAACACTATTATTTATCCTTGAAATGTTTATCTATCAAATGTAGTCATTATTCGCGATTTAGGAGAATATACTAGGTATACATGCTGTTCTACCTTTAAGTTACCTACTTGACATTAAATAAATTAAATATTTGTTTATCAATAAAAGAAATATGAATCGAGTTCCTTGTTTGACTACCTACTACCGACATAAAGAGCCTATAGTGTGGTGGAGAAAAGTAGTATATACGTTTTACTGCCGGTCACTTAGCAATCTAGAACGGCGATCTGAACATGCAATAAAGTGCTGGTGCAACGGTATGCACCTCGTATTCCACGCTTCGCGGCGTAAAACGGTAATCACATCAAGCGTAGCTAAGGCGACGGTGTTTAGATCCAATCACGACACACTAAATACCGGATAAGTTACACTACAACTTGGTTCGGTCGCTGACTATAGCCTGTGCTGTGTTCTGAGTACTGCTTTATAATATCTCCACGACTCGACGGTTGTTCTGTGAGATCCACCACGCCGTTCTGTGGTTAATTTTAATTACACGCATCAATCATTCCATGCCACGGTAGATTAACATGTATATACGAGCGACGCGCTTGAATTAAATACACGAAGTTAAAAGTTAATCTCAATAAACGATACAAACATTTTCAACCGTTTGCCTCACATAATTTGTTTGAACAAACCATTAAGTTCACTTATCCTCATTTTTGCATTCAACCTTTGTACTATTCTACAAATCAAAATGAGATATAGTTATCATGCTTTCTGCGCACACATTCCATTTTGTTTTTACTGATGATGTGGTGATTGTTTGCAGCAAAGTGACGGTGAAAAAAGCGATCAAGATCTGGTTGTGGACGACGCGTCTGAAGACCCGATTTCACCACGGAACGGAACAGCTTCGCCGCGGGAGAATGGAATAGATAAGCTATCAACGAAGAAAGAACACCCAGGTCCCCATAGTCCTCGATCCGGAACTTCAAGTAACGCGTCCACACCGTCGGCGAAGAAAATGGATGGAGAAAAACCCACGACGCCTATCTCGAAATCAGTGACGCCTACCTCTGGTGGTTCGGGCGGATCTGGAGCCGGGGCTAGCGGTCTAAAACCAGTCGCTAAGGCACCATCACTTGGCCAGTATCCACCGTATTTGGCTGGTATGTAGAAAACATTTTCATTTAAAGATTTACAAATGTATATACATATGTATGGGCGGTGTATATTAATTGTTATGTCATCGAATTTATTACTCGGCATTCCTTTTATTTCCATTTTTAAACTACCTATATGATATGTTTGATAAAGCAAGATTTAATTTTTAATATTTCATATAAGGAGCGGCACCACATGAGTTACAAGCTGCAGCTGGTGCTTATGGTGCGCTGCACAATAATCTTCCGCCAGCGTTAAATAGTTACCCGCGGCCACCACTGCAAGTTGGCTACGATCCGCACTCACAGATGCGCGCTCCAGTGGTGCCTGGTCTTGGTGGTATCCCCGGCGGCAAACCGTGAGTGACTTATTACAATCATACCTATATGCATAATTCCTCATCACAAATCACAACCTCGTAGTACCTATATCTAATGGTAATGTATGTGTGTGTGTGTGTGTGTGTAATTTCAGTGCATACTCGTTTCACGTAAGCGCTGAGGGCCAAATGCAGCCAGTGCCCTTTCCACCAGACGCTCTCATCGGCCCCGGCATTCCCAGGCACGCGCGACAAATCAACACCCTTACACACGGTGAAGTCGTCTGCGCTGTCACCATCTCCAACCCTACTAAATATGTATACACGGGCGGCAAAGGATGTGTCAAAGTATGGGACATCAGTCAACCCGGCTCCAAGAGTCCCGTCTCACAACTTGATTGTCTGGTATGTGAATACACCTACACTTATCATCATGCTGCATTGTCTGTTTTATATATATATATATATATATATATATATATATATATATATATATATATATATATATTATAAACATAATCATGTATATATGTAATCATGTAATTTATATGCGTGCGTGTCTCTCTTGTTACAGCAACGAGATAACTACATAAGATCCGTGAAACTGTTGCCCGATGGTCGAACGTTGATTGTCGGTGGTGAAGCGAGTAATTTATCCATATGGGACTTGGCTAGTCCGACGCCGCGGATCAAAGCCGAATTGACATCAAGTGCTCCGGCATGTTACGCTTTGGCCATCAGTCCCGATTCGAAGGTGTGCTTCAGCTGTTGCTCCGACGGCAACATCGCCGTGTGGGATCTGCACAACCAAACGTTAGTGCGTCAGTTCCAAGGACACACGGACGGTGCATCCTGCATTGACATCTCAGCGGATGGCACGAAACTGTGGACCGGCGGCCTGGACAACACGGTGCGAAGCTGGGACTTGCGCGAAGGCCGACAACTGCAACAGCACGACTTCAGTTCGCAGATATTCTCGCTTGGGTATTGTCCGACGGGAGAGTGGCTTGCTGTCGGCATGGAGAACTCTAACGTGGAGGTGTTGCACGCCGCTAAGCCTGATAAATATCAGCTGCACTTGCATGAGAGTTGCGTTCTTAGTCTTCGGTTCGCTGCTTGCGGCAAATGGTTTGTTTCTACTGGCAAGGACAACCTACTTAACGCGTGGCGAACACCGTACGGAGCCAGTATTTTCCAGGTATCTCCTGTAATATTTCACACGAATGTATCAATATTTTTACTGACTCTTCTTTCTGTTACAGTCCAAAGAATCTTCAAGTGTGTTGAGCTGTGATATATCCGCTGATGATAAATACATTGTGACGGGATCCGGAGACAAAAAAGCGACGGTTTACGAAGTGATTTATTAAATGTATGTGTGTTAGAATTACCTAAGTACCTAAACATTTAAATAAATACTATAGCCAAACTAAAGTGCAATGTAAGATGAGTGAGTGATTGCGCTTGTGTAGGAAATCAATAACTATTTGCGTGTGAACAAGACGTCTATATTTTGTGTGTTTATTATAATAAGTAACATAAACTGAAAGAACCTCTTCTGTTGCTTTAAGGACCAAGAACATGAATCTTTTTTCTCTGTAATTTATGTAAAATATTCCTGTACGTATTATAAGTTTTTGATGTAAATATCTACTTAATTTTCATATTCTGAAATGTTGTTAGCATAATATCGTTTATTGGTTTTAAATAACGCTTAATATTTTTGACTGATCTCAGTTTAAGTACAGTTATAGTTCGCAAGAATTTACACTCTAAGTTCAGTTCAGTTGTTTACTTAAGATCTGCATATACTGTTAATTTGTTTCGTTTAATATTTATTTGATATAGTATATAGACAATGTTTTATATTCTTGTATTGATATCATGTCAAATATTTATGTAAATATATACTGAATAAGATAATTATAGATTTCACAAGAATTCGTTTGTAATAAATACAGATTATAAAAGAATTGTAAGTATTCTATTGTGGTAGGTTTTCAAAGAAAGCATTTGTACTTCTAGAACCAAATTCTTCACAAATCAAATGGTAAGTGATTTTATTACTGTATTCAAGCCAAATATTTATTTGTTCTAAAATTAATTAATGTAGGTATATTATTTTATAGTTTATTTAAAGAAAACTGGTCAAATCTGTTCTGATACATAAATACCTAGTGTATTACATAAACACTACTACGTCACTGGATTAAAAATTCTAATTTTATATTTTCCGTAACAAGTTTGAACATGGATTTCCAGTTTCCAGTCAGTTGTGTTCAGAGTGCGGGTGTGTGTGTATGTATTTCGTGTTTGTGCGTGGCATTATATTGAATTTTATACTTTCTAGTGATAAATCGTGTGTGTTCGTGTATATACTGTCCTGTGTTCAATGGAGTATTTCTACTATTTTCTTTAAAGCATTGATGGTAAGTGAATTTTTAATTCATAATTCTACTAGGTATAGAAATCAACATTGCGTTTCCTATATACCCGCAAAATGTATGTGCTTTGAATAGAGTACAGAATTAAAAACCATGCATATAGGTATATGATTATGTTATCAAAATATAATTCCCTTATGTCGCATATATGTATGTATGTACGTATAGTTATTCTCAACATAAAATAAGAATTCAACATGTTTTCTCGTTTAAATGAGTAAAAGAATGTAGAAAATATTTAAACAGTTCAGCACACAATTAGCGGATCGTAAAATGTCATTGTGAATGCGTGACAGACCTTGTATACTAAAAACATTCTCATGTTTATTTCATTATAATTCATCGGAAGACTGAACTGAACAACGATCGCGAAGCAGACCGAACCGACGCGACGTGGATTGAAATGCCATAGCGACGACGACGACGACGACGACGACTACGATCTTCGGAATGTGTGCACCGAGAATAATGATCATCTCACACACACACACAGACACACACACATACTTGCTTGAATCGTTTCTCTGGCATTTCAAGAGACTCGAGTCGCCAGAATAATGGCAACAAATTTATGGTGGCTGACGACGCTGCCAAGACTTGTATATACATAAATACATACATACATACATAAGTGTTTATGCGTTGTTACTTATATAGGTACATATAATGTTCGTGATACGGTATATATATTTATATACATGTGTAGGTTTCATTAATCAATTAATGGAAAATGGATGCCATTATGAAATGCAGGGTTATCCAAATAAACACTTTGAATGATTTGTCATTCATTGTAGCAATATTGTGAACCACGCGACAGTCAAATTAGTCTGGTAGCTTTAAAATTAGTTAAATGCAACTAAGAAATTAACGTCGAAGTAAAGTTGCGCAAAGGTTTGACTTTTATGACTGCAAAATTCATTAAAACATTTATATCCAACGTTTAGTGTGAGGAATATTTGTACGATGCTGCGCTGCTGGTATGACAACCAACTATTATTATCTCTTTTCTCGTTAACAAGAATTTTAAACGCTAATCGTATCAAAACCGTGCTCTTCCGTACTGGAATGTAAGTAGCGAATATTACGTTTTAATTAAATATAATTGCTGACGAAAGGTAGTGTAAAACTCCAACTAAACACAAACATCTCATAACAATAGCATCATTTATAACTTTACATTAAAATCGTGACTAGAAATCAACATAACTTTAAGACTCATGTATTAATTCAAACAATACCACCCCTAAAGAGAGAGAGAGAATAAAAAAACACCTACTCTATCCCTTAGAAAAACTGTCAGCTTTAAGCTGCTTATCGAATTCGCCAACACGAACTTCGAATAAAAAAATAACTCTATCGCGTCGGTTCACACAACCCCACACCTACCCTAAAAAGTACCAGGACCTTTTTTACGAACTCTTGTCACGCTCGTGAATCACGCACACTGCCACAGAGCGTGAGTTTTGTGTGGCATGACCATTGTTTCTATAAACTAATGTGACGACTCCTTGCCATTCTTTCTCTCTCTCTCTCTCTCTCTCTCTCTCTGTAGTATATAAAGCCTGGTTTCAACTATCCAACATTCAATTTTGTTCGTATAATAATTTTATAAAGTAGTAAAATGAACGATATATTTTTTAATGTTTATTTCTAATATATTTTTATTATTAGAAAACATTATACTTAGATATTATTATCTAAGTAGAATATAATTCCAATGTTTCTTCACTAAAATCTTAATGTGTAAATGTAGATATAATTGTCTAGAAATGAAAGTGTTGGATAGTGTAAAATTGGCTTTATAGTAAATCTGCAGTAGTTGCGGAGACCGTCATTTAATTCACGCTTTCAACGTTGGCGAAAACGTAGTCACGCGATGTTCGTGTTCGTTCCCATTCGTGCCAGGAACCATGGGTGCCTAGTCTGTATGCGACTAGCATAACATACATGTTCAAACGGGTTGCTTGCGTTTTTGTGAGTTGACATGGCTGCTGCTGCTACGATAGGTATTGAACATAATACGATATGGTATGGTATCGTTTGCAAACTATTGTAGTATGTATACAGACACGCAAAGGAAAATTGTTTGCTATTAAATGATTTATAAATAAGTAGCTATTTGCTTAATATACTGTTTAGAATTTGTCGTTTAAATTAATAAGTGGTATTGAGATTTCTGTCTGAAATATATACATTTTTGTATTTATATCATGAATTATATACGTATTTCATTTAACAAAAATATCTAAACGAGAATTTATTATCTATATAACGTTCAGAAAAAAAAAATTATTTTATACTTCAACATAGTCGATTTTGATGATACTCTTTTTGTTATTGCTTTTTTTCCCCACATGTAACTAATAAAACAGGTGATTATAGTTGGACATTTATAAATTAGTATGTGGTTTGGTATACCTGTGTGACGAAGTTACAAAAGGCACGACCAGAGCAATTTCAGGGATGTGAGATGATGATGATGATAAGCATCTCTCAGTGGATGTGCATTATCTACACTTTATATTCTCGAGTATCTAAATATAGCTATTAATATTTTAATACCAGGCGGCAACAAAAACAGGTCTTAAATGAATTCCCTTCATCTACACTCAGTCACTCACAAGCGAAGATGCCTATTATAATAGCAACCCATACCGTGGTTGGTTGGTTGGTTGGGTGGGTGGTTGGTTGAGGGAGCAGCGCTGATTTGTGCAAGCCCCACGGGGAGCGCATTCACGTCTCTACGTTCGCCAATAAGCTCTGAATTAGTCGGGATTTATCGATCACTTACCGTGCTCCATTTTTATACTATATCCGCGCACCCCCACACTCTACCCTTCTGCTCTGCGCTCACTAACCTTATTCGGGTATAGTTTACTGTTACGTTTTATATCAATTGTATTTCTACGTGACCACGAATTAACGCGAATGTAAAATTTCAATCCATATATGTAGGTAGGTAGGTAGGTACTGCCTGTTGATTGGATTTAGGATTAACGCAATGAATTGTTCACTGGTGGTGCCATCTATTGGCCTATGCATAGTAGGTACTAATAGACAGTTTTAATTTTGTGTAGAAAATGAAAAATTACATAAACGGAACGAGATTATTTTATAGATTAACATGACTATAATACTCCATATTAAAGCCAGATGTTTAGTGACTTTTTAACCGACACACTATAATTATTAATAATATTACTTTATCCATTTTGCAATCAGTCGACATTTATTTAGCATCACGAACAACTTTTGACTACGAGTATACCTGCTCAACTTACGTTATACATGTGTGTTGGCACTGTACCTAACATATGTGAGCGTATGTAAGTAGTAAGGTAAGGTTAGTGTGTTTAGGTCGTTCGGGTTTGTAACTGTGTATGTATGTATGTATGTATATGAGTGTGTGTGTGTATGCGTGTGTGTACCTACATACACATTAAACGCCAGACTATTATGGTAGCTACTCACGAACCGACAAAGACACACCTATGTATTACCTGCCGTTGAGACAAAGAACACACCATACACCCATCTTTCTCGTACTAATGGACCAGTGTCGTACTTTATCCTTTAAGTAAATGGGCGTGGTGCATACTTCGTGGCTATATTCCATTGGTTTATTCAGTACTGACATACTCAACTCCAGTCCACGTTGTCATCCAATAATCCCTTTCTCGCTTGGTTTCCCTGTAGCCCTTATAAAGCTATCGCACTTCTTTGCTGTGGACGTGTACAGAAGAGAGATGCGTTGGGGCGAGAAGAATAGGCTAGAAAAGGAAAGGTTTACAATCTTAAGAAACTGGAATTCGCAGTACGATTCTCGTCTTTTCGGGAGAATCCAAGCGTATACTTACGCCGACAGAGTGGTAGGGAATTTATATGGGTTTCGTAAGCGTACAGTCTGAAGTAGAATGCAGTTGTATTCATTTTCTAAGATGGACTTAAACCACCACAAAACTTGTTGAGCAGTTACAAAATGTTTTTAATTAATATTATTCAAAGCGCGTTCATATCATTTAAATTAAACATAGATAAATATATATATATATATATATATATATATATATATATATATATATATATATATATATATATATATATATATAAAGGAATGATTTCAATCTGGATTATAAAATAAGCAATCACGCATGCGCAGCGAACCTGCTTAGAATAAACACATTCGGGTTTTATCGCGCGCGCTCGACTATACTAAACAGAGAATGACGATCGTCGTTATAAATTTCAGTGTGTTCTTGTCGCTTAAAATGATTTACTTTTCAATTTATTTAGGTATACGCACATTTAAATAATGATTGTATACAAAAGAATTATAGCGATTTAATGCTTATTGAAAATGTCTGTGTAAGATGGTTGCTACTTGAACGATACAAACATTGTATGCTCACTTTATCGCTAAGCGATTACGTTCATATTTGATCATCGATCGTTGTCGGCATTTCATTTCATCTTTCCAAATCTATCGATGACACCATACAACGTTTATTTGACGATGTTGAAAACACTTTGAAGAGAGCACCATCGGGTGAGTATGCGTCAGGCAGGTTTACACACACACACACACACACCAATGTGTCTCTGCAAACAATCAATTAGATAGAGTAAACATTGTTGTTTGCTGTGTGTTGTCTCATATTTTCTCAGTTACGCAAAGTTCAATGGGGTCGCGAATTCCCCACTTTATAAACGCCAAGTTGATGACGACGTTAAGGGTCATCGACCTACATATCTTTGTAATTATAATTTGTTCTTCTGTGAACATAAAACTTGTTCATCATTTCGCATAACTGACACTGGCACCGTGATGGTTGATATTCGCATATGCCTTACATATCTTCATATAGTGATTTCGACCTTTTCCAATGTTATTGTTACTAATGGTAAATTAAATTAAGAATTTCTAACCAAACCGAACCTTAGAAACTTTGTACATAAGTAACCCTTATAGTTCAGAGCTCTAGAGAATTACCCGGACGACGTTTAGGTCACACGTGATTAAGCTTTTAGGGAGGCCGCCCTTATAGCCCTTGGCAAAAATACAACCTTACCTAAATTGCAACGTTCACGCTAGAATACATATTGCCGTATTATTTGGTCTCGGCTCGAACGTAGGTTGAAAGACCAGCCTTCGGTTTGTTGTAGTACGTGAACTGGATACCAACAACAGCCACAGCCACAGCGCAGACCAGACCAAACCAAACCAAGAGAGGTTGGTTCGTTTTTCTGTGACTAAAGAATTCGTTCGGTCGCGCGATTGTGATCAGCCAAATGGTCTACCTGAGGCTCTCATAGTCGAAGCACCAGAGCCAGGGCCAGTGCATTTTTATTATCCTATTGAACATTTATGGTATGGAAAATTAGGCTCTGCTCTATGTTATTTTCGAACAGGCTTCGCATTTTCTTTTTCTTAGTACACCTGCTTCAAATGGCTTAAATTCATTTCACTAACGACATTTTTTAGTGCGTACATTTTTAGTACCTACATACCTATATGTATGTCATCATATAAATCAATAGTTCGATACAATAAATAAATTCAATGGATATTTGATTTGCAATTCAATTCCATGAATTTTGTGAAAAAATGTCAAAATCATGATGTCCGTTAGTAATTTGACAATGTTTCCTTCATAATACAACCATAAAATATTTGTCTAAGCTTATCTAAAGGGATTACGTTCACATGTACGGAAAAACGATGGGCTTAGTTTCAGTTTAAGAGGAAGAGGGATGTTGGTGGTAGGTTGACCAAGAGAGAATGCGGGACGAAGTGAGCGTCGGGTTGACCGTCGACCGCTAAACGACGACCACGGACGCCGGGCGCCACGAGTCTGCGCTGCGGTTTAGCAATTAAACAAGAGCTCTCTCACATTAAATCCAACTCGTACTTCGGCTCTGGCTCTTCTAGATCCTTAATCAGTGCTCCTTCTCGGTTTCGCTACGGCGCCATCGCCGCATCACTACGAAGTGATGTTATTTCTCAGCAAAACGTCTCTTTCGCACACAGAATCGTATCTAATATTTTGTAGCCAAGACAATATTTAGGTACACCAATTATCATTTTGTTTGATTGCATTCGCACGAATTTAATTCTTTTAAAAACAACAAACGTGTACTTTGATAATGTAATGTGAGAGGAGTATGAACAAAGACTTAATAGAACAACTTCAAGTTTACCCGTAAATACGCATCTGTTCATGGCACAATCCCCGTCACACACCCGCATCTCTGTGGTTTTGCGGCTTCGTTCTCAACTAATTCAATATAGAACTTGCAGCTGAAACACTATTTCTTCGTTCGTTCGTTCGTTCGTTCGTAATTCTTGGCTCGCTAGTGGTATAGAAGACTTGAGAGAGTTTTTGGTTATAGGAACACCACCAAGCTATACAATAGATCATGTAACTTTTGTTCACTTTATGCTTAGATACTCAGTTTTGCTACTCCACTCCGATTTTAATAGTCTTATATAATGCTTTCACTAATTTATACGTCATAAATAATTTAAATATGCATTTCTCTAATCGAATTGCTTTTTGCTCGCATACATCTCAATTCATAAATCTATTTCTTATTCGTAAATGTCCCTTTTTCTAACTAAAATTGTCGATTTCATCAGCCATTTGTTTGAATAATTTTATATAGTACCTATTTTGTACCTATTCTTTATGGTACATTTCAAAACAGTGATTCTGGTTTAATTTTATTTATATCAAAAAAAATGGCTTCAAAAGACAATAGTTATACAATCAATGTCAAATTACTGCATGACTAAATGTTGGTTTGTTAATTCCAAGAGATGTTTTCGGTTGTTTTTAAATTATAAAAAAAAATGCCCTTCAAACAATCTTTAAACGTGATTGATATAGAAAATAATCTTATACATTTTTCAATCTACCATAAACCAAAGTTGAATAGTTGGAATATCTCTGACCAGTTGACTATCGTGTTTATTGAAAAGGTTCATGTTGTACCGCGTACACACGCGGGTACACGGCGAACACCACCGTGCACCACGCGCATTCCTCTGCATCTCCCGCTGGCCGCTGGCTGGCTGGCTGGTCGCTTGCTTAGTTCCTTCCTTCTTGCACGCTTCTCTCTCACTTGAATAGGTACCCTCATCAACACCGCACCTTGTAATTATCTGCCAGACCTCCTTCATCACGCCGACGATGGCCGGCGTTCTCAGCGCCACACGTGATCAAAATATACAACAATAGACGATGCAATATTCAAAAGCCATCACTAATGGACTATCTTACCACAGGTTATAAGAATCGTGTTTACTTTCTTATTCGTAGGATAAAAGAAAGTATTGTTATTATATATACGGGTATAACCACGTAGGTAATGCACCTATTGGGACTCGGTGTTGTTGGTGATGTTAGAAGAAGAGAGATATACCTACTGCAATCTGCATCTTACTACTAGTATATTATTAGATTAACTATATGTTTACCATTGTCATTATTTCTATATGCGTGATTTCATAATTATTCGTTTGCAAGATTGCCTATTCCCAATAGATCTTTCTTAACGTATCATTATTTATGAAATGTAATTGTAAAATGAAGCTATTTCCATTCTGCTTAAATTGCATTGGATACCTTATATTTTCCGTTGCACATAAACGCGTTTTAGATATCCTTATGGAATTTTTCTATTAGCGTTCGATTTTTATATTGAGATTAATCGATTTTCTATTCTTGTGTGTTTCTTTTTTCTTGTGAAATGAACGTAGCGAGCAAAGTTATATATATTCCCAAGTCATTTGTCAGACTGTTCTAATTAGCAATACATGGATGATTAAAACCATTATATTTTGTTTGTTGACAAATTATTTATTTTTTACACTAGTTACATAAAAAAAAACTCCACGGAATTGAAATCTGCTCAAAACCAGACGTGTAAAATAATTTAATTTGTAATTGATTATTTTTCGCTTGTGTGGTTGTATAGGTTTGATGATAAAGTATTAGGTCCTTTATAATAACGCATCGTAGCGCTGTTGTTGCTGTTCATTTCAGTCACGTTTTCGTATTTTCTTTCACGCGGCAGTATGTGCGTGTCTGGTATTGATAGGGTCATTTGTCGGTAACTTTGTTCGCGCAAGGGTATATCTCCCACACACACATACATACACGAATTTAATATATAGGTATATATATAGTTTGCGGCCCTAGGAGTGTTTACTACCTCCAACTTCAACAGCTGCCAAATATTTATTTGTCAAATATCTATTAAAAGTATTGTACAGTACATTTAATTTAAAATTCGAGCGAATCGTACCAAAAACACTTAAAATTTGAATGAATCCGATCCTGTGTTAACGTTTGGGCGTTATTATCTGACCGATACGTGAAACCATTACCGCGAATTAATTATAAAGCAAGCATTGGAATTATTATACAGCGCGAGATAATTATCGGTCCGACATATCAACATTTGTAATTGTGTACAGTACAGCGGTCCCTCTTCCACATCCGACCCCTTCCATTGGACGTTCTCTCCAATAACATGACATTTCATTTTGAAAACATATGTTGCGTTTGTAGCGTCGCGAATGGTAACCACATACACATATACATACATACAAATATTCGCTTGATATAACTTCTTACCTTGGTTGATTAGATTATAGCGCCGCAAATGCAAACGGCATACACACTTTTTAAATGTGCTTGTGCTCTGCAACCTTATATAATGACACATGATTACAATGTCGGCAAGTTTATGCCATTGCGTGATTGTTATGTTTTTTTTCCCTTGGCTTTGTTAAGGTCATTATGGAAAGAACAATGAAAGAAACTGTATATTATTTTATGTGAGTGTCGATTGTATCTATAATTTAAAGACATTAAAAATCGGTTAAAATGGTTTTGGTGGTTTAAAATTATTTATGATATGCAGTTACGGTCCTGTTTGTTACTTATCTACAATTTATTTTTTTAAATGAATTATTTTATTTTTTAATCTATCTCGAAATCTTTTGAAATATACAAAATAGTTCATTATCTATTGCCACTACTTCAGGTCAATATGTCAATACATATGCTTGTATATTTAAATCACCCGTGCTGGGTATTATATTATTGTTCATTGTTCTTGCCAAACCGACTGTAAAATATTAAATAGTTTTGCCATTTCAAATGCAAATAGACGTTTTTCCATGTGTTGAATTGGTTGCGGTTTTTCATTAAAATGTACGTAAAAACAATTATAATAAAACATATTTTAAATAGATAAATATTCTTCAAATTTTAATAAACATAAATCCTTTTTTGAATAAAACAGGATGCAAAAATCCCCACTCAAAAATCACTTGACTCATAATCGTACTTATAATATGCATTGCAAATATGGGTAACCGGAAACACCATATGTACTCTTTTACAAAGTTTATTACAACCATGAATAAAAAACATTATTATAATGTAGACAAAGAAATCTAAAAACTCTTCTTCCATATAAAATACAACGAAAAAATGGTCTTTAAGGAAAAAATAACTAAAATACTTTTTAGGACAGCATATTTTTATAATTATATTAAAAAAAAAACTGTTTTTTTAAAATCGAAACGAACTTGACACACATTTCTATATTATTACCTATATGTTTATAAAATACAGTGGTTATTTGTTTGCATTTTGATAACACACGATGGCGCGTACGTTTACACTATCAAGATGAATTGGACTAATAAAAATGGATTTGGATAATTCGATATTAATGACTGTAACATCTGTTACCCATTCTTTCGTTATTATTACATTTTATACGCGCTGTTCTCGAATAAGCACTCGTACAAACGATATTTTTTTGTGTGTCTCTTTTTTTCTTTGCCATCTCTCTTGCCGCTTGTTTCGATTAATTTAGTCCACTTATTTGTTATTGGCTTTTGTAGCGTTCAGGAAAAAAAGATCAGTGACGGCTCGTCATTTGGGCAGCTTATGATTAAATCAAATTACGTTGAATATACGACATTTTTTGTGTGTTCAGTAAATATATTCTCTAATACAAATTTAAATATTAGTAATCAAAGTAGTACGCGTATGAAAATCGTAAATCAATCAAATAAATTTGTTATAAAGACGCATGCGTGCGGAACAAACACAATCGTCTAGCTTCGGAAGTGATCGTGTTTAGCGATGATTCCATCTATATAGTTGGGATGCGCACTAAACGAACGATGTTCGTTCTTATTCCTATATTATAATATTAGGGTTGCAAATGGGTAGAAGCATTATCAAAGAAAAACAATATGCGGGTCCTGCATATTATATAGTTTCAGTAGATGCGATCTAGAGACCGCGTCTAGATTTTATCTTTATGTATGTATAATATTTATTTTTTGCCTGCCCTTTCATTTTTGCTGGTTTGCTCGTTGCTTACAAAATCCAGCAAGCAATGTACTGGCACCTCGCTAGACAACGTGGACTGAACATGTTGCTGTCAACCGCTGGTTGCATGGCAACCAATATAAAAGACGGCTCGACGATTGGTGCTTGTTCATTCGCCATTGGTTCAACGGCATCAAAAGTAATGCTTACGTTTAAAACGGGCGTGATATAGGAATGTAGTAACACGATTGGATCCTTAGTCGAAAAGAGAAGCGTGCATTGGTTTGCGTATGAAACTGTAGTTACAGTCCACGTGGACTGAAGAACAACCGGGGTATACTGGTAATCAGGACGCCATATTTATAAGGGTGAAAGGGACCGAAGTGAAATCACGCGGGTGGAACAAGGACAGCGGCGGCGACCCCTGTTTCAGCTGAAATGAGATGCTTTCTGCTAGGCAGCCATTTTGAGGGTAGTTTTTGTTTTTTTATTTTTAAATTTCTTTTTTTTTTTTTTGTTGCCAACGTGTACGGATCATTTTAGGGGTGTTAGTACAAACCGGCGCCAAAGTTCATAAGTAGTGACACCTGAACGGTCATTATTAGTTTAGTTTCTTTTTTGTATATACCTATAGTTATATTATATATATATATATATAGAATATTTGATTTAGAAATCAATTATTGTGACAGTAATTAAGATGACAGCAATTAAAATTGCAAGTGGATTGGTTTCTTTGGCTGTTGATGGTACAGTAATCATTTTCAGCTGCTGGGTAATAACAACATTTTACACTTTGTTGAATGCTATTATTTCTCGAAACAATTAACTTCGCTTCGTCCAAAGAAAACGTTCTTCGACAAGTGCCAGACACAAGCCATGTTGTCATAGATCACGTATTTACCGACAATTGTGTTATTTTTGCAGTTTATACTCTTAACAAAATTGCCTTATCTAGCCGTGTTGACTATATGATATAATGTTTGTTCAATCTCTATAAATTTGTGGTATTTTTAAACAATTCAGCTCGTATCCTAAATGTCTGATAAGCCCGCTGCCCTTTATAACCTCATAACATTTAGTTATTAATTCCATTATTTTCTTACTGTCACTTGTTGTGCGGAGTGTACTTGGTGCTGGTACTTTTAGGGGCTGTAGTAGTAGTAGGCTTTTTGTAAGGGAGCGTGGGGTGTATGTATGTTAGCGGTTTCGTGACGCCGAATCTATGCGCGCCAGTTAGAGTGAGATAACGCTACGAACTAGTACAGCAGCGCAACTTGGCGGGAAGTGGAGGGGCGCGAAAACACGTTCAAACGCCAGTCGCTTGTGGACTGTTGCTGTGTAAAGTTCTGTCCGAAAGTTCGTTGCTCTTGACTCAAAGTATAAGCGTGTTTTGTGTTATTTACACATATTTCAAAATAAGTTTGACACAATCTACGAGTGTGATTCGTGCGAATTCCTTGAACAATAGTGATTTGTGTGATAGTGTAAAGCTTAACAATTTTTTATGTGTTATATACACGGACAATAGTTTTGAATGCTTTTATATTGTATAACTGTGTAAAATTTATATTTCGTGCTAGACATACATATGCGTGTGTTTCGCTGATATTTTTCTTCAAAAACCTTATTGAAACTTCAATTCTATGAATAGTACTGAAGGTTTTATTTCTACAAATAACCCAACTGAAGTACTTCTGAGGATACTTTTTCTGAAGGTTTTACTTCTAATAATTGTCTTGTTGAAGTTCTACTTCCAAGAATAGTTATATTGAAGGTTTTACTTAAAGCCAAGAAAACTTGTTTGGAATATTTCAAGTAGTTTCGAGAATCGTTCAACTGAATCTTCCATCGCTAATAACAGTTCTACTTTCATTCGATGATTGAAGCTCTTTCAACTAGATGGATGGATATCCATTAAACTTAAGAGTGTGTTATTCATGTTGTTGTTCGGTACAACTGAAGTACATTGAAAATAATTCAGCCAAGTTTCTATCGGCAACCGAGTTCAACTGAATATAGAGATATATTCTCCATTTAAGTGTTAGTTGTTGTTTTTTGTGTGGTGCGCTATCCGTTATCCGGTGATACGAGTCTGTTTGGATTATTAAGCCGTTGGTGTTCGCTTTCGTTGTCTGGCAAGGAAGAAGGTGGATTTAGCGGGAGGTTTACTACCATGTGTTGCTGACATACGATGTACCCTAGCCCTGGAATGAACGCAGCCGCAGCAGCAGCGGTCGCGGCCGCCCGCCATCCGGTAAACTATACTTATACTCTCTTTGTCTTGTTTGTTTAGTATTATTATTGTTTCTACTTGTATACATCAACGAAAATTAAGTTAAAACATATTTTTCATCATACATTTTTACTTTCTTTTACGAAGTAATAAGTAAGTATTGTAATCACGCAAAAGAAACTCGAAATTTTAAAGGAAATACACCTTTTGACCTTCCCTGAATCGAGTCTGACTATTTTTGGAATGACGTCTGTGTGTGTGTGTGTGTGAGAGATTGTGAGCGCTCTACAGGCTACACTGTTGAAGATAAAATTATGAAACTTTAAACTTAAGATTTGTATATGTCTGGGATGAAAACCTCCTATTTTTGAAAAGCATATTCAAACCGGAAGTGCATGTTTATTTAAGACACTTTTGCATATCTTCGAAACGGCTGCACTTACAGTAAAATAGTTATAATTAAAGTTAAAGATATTAATGATTTGAACAACTTTTGTTTGAAACGTTTCTTCAAAAAGTGTACTAGTTACGAGAAAATTGCTATTGTCCTATTTATATTGCCATAGTTACATAGGTATGGAAAATTATATATAATAAATCGTATCTACTATGCATGTCAATTGTTTTAAATAATCAAATATTTTGACATTTAACATTTATTGTCAGTGTCACAAATAAGTTTAGTGAAAAACCGTTACAAAGGTTAGTAAATAATTTAAAATATTATATATAAATATTTTCTCTGGTTTAAAGTTAATTTGAAAACTAAAAAATGCCCGGCCATAATTATTTTTAATAATATGTAATAATAATGATATTTTCTTATACTACTATAAAATCCAACATTTAAAATCTAAAATACATATGTTTTCTTTAAAAATCTGACAATAAACTAACTTAACAATTTGTTGGATAATGAATGAAAATATTTTCTTGATATTTAAACATTTTATATTTTTATTTATATACTATCAAATCTAAATATACTGATTACGTAAAAGAAAGTTTAGGACCAACAAATGGCCGATGTTTTCCCATAAAAATATTAAACGGCGTAGGTATATATGTTTTTAAATATTAGAATTATCCTTTCTATTTGAAAATCAAACAATTAATATACGTAATTTATAATTGATTATATTTACATGTCCATAAATTACTTACCTGATTATTTAACAATTTTTCAATTAGTTAGAAATGTTTAGTCAATTTAGGATATAACATATACATAATCTATACATTTAATTTTTTTTTAATATTTACTTACGCTATTGAATCCATATGTGTTTGTAATTGTTAGATATTAACAATCAAATGATGTGTACATTCTAGTTGTGTAATCAGGAATAAATTTTATACTTTTGTGTTTATTTAATGATTATATATAATCGGAAAAAGACCACAAAGGTTTATATTTAGTACTGTACCTTACGTCATCAATTACTTGAATCATACTAATGCCTTGGGGTAATTTGACCAACCATTAGGCTGTACAAAAATAAATATTTGATGCCAGATCCGTTTTAAGGTCTCTAAGCCCTGGGCGTTGACACAAGCTTTTCAATTTATATTGCAATATCCCGTGGTTAACTTATATAAATATATATATACATACATATATAAGTATAAGTTTTTATTAAAACTTGAAATAAATTACAAATATTTTTATAAACATCTATTAATTATACCTAAACAGAAATTACATCGAAAACAAAAAAGAAATGTTATATACAGTTAATAATATTGTAGAATATGCTTTATAGTTGGCCATAAAAATGTTCGCAATGTCCGAGTTAGAAAATTGTACAATGATCCCAGCAATTTGATTGTACGTTTACGTTTTTAGCACAACGCGAGAGTGGCGGTCAATGACATTATACTTTACCAATGGGTATTAATTATGCTGTTAACCACTTGTAAATACATAACGAGAATCATGTAGGTACAAACGTTTTCTGTGTTCAACCATTCGATAAAATAATTAGATAGCAATACACCACACACACACAGCTATAAAATAATAGCTTACCTATAATGGTATTTTATTTATAAATTCATGGAGTTGTTTATTTGGTTAAAAAAGCAATTTCTATTTTTATTGTCTATTGATTTTAGTTTTATTGATTTGTTTAGTAAATTCTTCTACAATTTTATTGTATATACATTATTTATTATTCTTCAAAGATGAAAGAAAAGCGAAAATATATAAAATTAATTGGTATTTCATAAATTAAATAATAATAGGGCTTTTACGAAATGAATTATCATCACACATTTGGTGCAAAAACTTTCATATATTTCGTTCATTATAAAAATCAATTTTCAAAACAGTACTTTGAATTTGTTTACTTCGATTCATCAAGCAAGTACAAAGTTGACGACCTTTGAAAATTTGATTGACGAATAAAATATAAAAACTAAGTGAAATAAATCAATTTAAAACGATAACCAAAATACACTAACACATCGTTTCAAGTACACAGCATTAAATATTAATGAACACGCACGACAAATAATCTTCTAAAATTGTTTTCCATGCGGGTCGGTTACCGGATATCAATCCTTATTTCCGTGTAATATACCTGCTCCCTCATAAGGGTGTCGTAAGTATGTATTCATATCAGCTGCTATTTATTGTAAAGGGTCTACCCTAATCTACCCTACAATCTACTGTGTCCTTCGAAATATACACAGTCGCACACTATTACGATTTAATTCTAGGGTGGTAAACGTCCTTCGCCCCACATTTAAACACGTTAAGCCCTTATATATATATATATATATATATATATATATATATATATATATATATATATATATATATATATATATATATGCATCCTATAGCCCTTTGTCAAACGTTAGTAAACATTACAACTGTCCAATAAAAAATGTTAATGATTTCATAAGTTATTTTACAAAAATAATATAACGTTGAGCTTGTCATAAACTTATTATGTTTTATCCTTTAAGAGTGTTAGAGTATTCATTCTTGTACGTCTATAAAGTGTGTGTTTGTTTGTGTTATTTAGCGTAACATTAATTAGTGGCGAAATGTGCGCCTAGCCGAGCTGACTGACAAACAAGGCTAATGGCTTGCCACTCGTATCATTCTTGTCACTCGTTGGAAAAGTAATTGGCAAGAATCTCGCTCGCTCGCTCGTTCTACTGTTGTATCTATCTATGCAGCCAACAAATTCTCACAGAAATACTGTTTTTTATTATTATTTTTTTTTGGAACATTATTTCACTCAAAATGCAGTAATTCGTATTACAGTTATTTTTGTGCACATGATTTCGTAATTTGGCTTAAAATACTGCCATGATTCCAATGTGAAAGAAGACACAAATGATTGTTGCGAATTTGGCTGTTGTTCAATGTTTATAGAACCGAAATGAATGTTATGCACACACTGTATGTATGTATGTGTTTCGGTCTTATGCCCATGGGTTTATTTTCGAATATTAAAATTAACGAAGTGTGTGAAATAATTTAAGTTACAAGTTGAACCCTCTTTGTTTTTTTTTAAACAAGAGAATTTTATATTAGGTATGCTAAAAATGTAACTAGTTTCTAAATATGAATTGGCGGCAAAAGTAGCTATTACACGATATGTATGATACAAGGTCGTCCTATAGCAATTTGCGCTAGTGTGAAACGGACTGTGGTCATTATCGCGCGCTCGGCGGTCTTGATTCAGTGGTTTGGGACTGCCGCTGCTGCCACCACTGCTGCCGTCACCGCCGCCAAGCAAGATAGCCTTGCGGTCAGTGAAACCGCCAACTATGTGTGAACATGACTCTTCGTTCGTTCTCTGTCTTTCGCTTCACTTCACTTTGCGCCGATCCAATGGCTCTCTACCTCACCGATCTGTTCGTGTGACCTTTGTTCTTGTTGCCTTGTGCTATCCTTTTCGTTTTGCTATATGTATGTACATACATACATACATACGTACATAGTTCTTCTAAGTATGTATATATGTACATGCATCACTGCCAGAAAAAGCAGAACCATGAATATCAGGATCGGTACATATCTATGCATATATTTACTGATGATTCAGTGTTCAGTTTTCTTCGAATTTTGAAACAAAACTTCTGATGGTTAAGCAAATATTTAGATTGTAAGTGATTTTAATGTTGTTTGCAATTTGTCTGACTGCCGTTTGCAAGTAAATATTTTCGCTATTTCATTCGATGCGCTTGAGTCAAGTCAAACTTACATTAAAACACTCATCGTCTCCTAGATCACAAGATAGATGATTCCTACTAACATTTACAAATCTATCTACTTATTTAGTTTATTAACAACTATATTCCAAAAGGCGGTATAGCTATTTCCGAAATTTTACATCTCTTTTATTTATTTTCCAGTAGCACTTTCTAAATTGTATATACCTAATGACTAAATTATCATCATCGCGACCTTGACATAAAAAAAACATGGATAAATGTTTTAACATTATATTTTATAATGACGTAGAAATTTGCATAGACCGTGGTTTGGTTTTTCTTAAAACTATTCAGAAAGCTCAAAAAGAAAGCACAATTTTCCGCAGATTACTAACGCGTGGTGTCATACGTCCCTAACTTAAAACACGGTCCATTGCCTTTTTGCCATGCCCCGCTTACGGCGCTAATGAAGCAGCACAAGCCGTTCTCATTTGGCTTTCGTTCAAGAGCACATGGAATGAAGTGTATTATCATTGCAACACTAGTGTGTGTGTGTGTGTATATTTACTTAGTTTATTTTATTTTTTTACTTGTTAAAAAGTCTGGCTTGTGTTGACTTTTCTGCTTAACTTTTTTTCCTTTTTCTTTTTCGTTGGAGTAAACAAATTTTCAAGTGCTACACAACTGTGTAGCCTGTTTCGAAAAGTGCTTCTCAAACTATTTCTCACCACCATTCACATTTCGAATGTATACACGAAATTCAATCATTATTTATAATATTTAGTTCGTTTTAAATATAACAGTAATATCATGGCGGCTCGTTCACAATGACTTCGTCGTTTGTTTGTTTGTATGTATGTATGTTCAAACGCGTGTCTTTTATACTTATTAATGGCAATATGTGAGTGTGTGCTATCCTGTTATCTGTAGTTCCATGTGTGCGTGTAATTGTATGTGTATGTGTTGATGGTAATTAGACAGCGTTACGCCACAGCTCGTAACGCTAGAAACACTTGTCGCACACGACCACAAATACACGTATGTTACGCGCTAATGCCATTCGTATTCCCCCCTGCCCCCTGTACAACTGATGTATGGTAATCGGTCAGTCTTGCATTGAGGAAGGATGTGTTTTAAAAACGCCACCATTAGTTATGGACGGTGAACACAAAATCATCAAATGCGGTCAGTGCTTATAAATAAAAAGTCGAACCACAAATGCGAATCATTCTTTGAATATGACGAATTTTTGCGGCATTTTAATCAAGACTGGTGACTGTTTGTCATTTTGCCTACACTGAAATACTTCCTGTATTAATTATTACACACAACTATTTTATTGTTATTTGTTCCACCATGCAGTGTCATTTTGGCATAGAAAAGGAATTTAGAATTAATAATGATTTTCTGAGAAAATGCAGTGATGATTATTAAATAATGATAATAATAATAAACACAATTACTGGTGGTAAAGCAGGAAATTGAGTAGCCGCCGAAGGTGTTCACAACAGTTAACACAACGTTTATGACGTCACTTCCGGCACCTGGTTCTTCCTCCTGTATTCTCTACACTACACAGTTATTAAATGATCTGCGCGCATCTACCGGAAATAACTTTATAATACAATCAGTCTTTAATGATTGAACAACATGTTGTCGAATTATACACAGTAAAGAATTTGAAAAGAACACTGCACAACGAAATCACAAAGGAAACGAACAGTTATCAACATATTTAATTAGTTATTCTTATTTTATTTCTTCCTGTTGTTCTACAAACTGTAGAATGTTTTGATTTAATTAATTCTATTGCTTAATAAGTTTTTTTTATTGTTGATACAAGATTGCTTTAGATCCATACATATATATTTTTTATTTGGCTCTTAAACGTTACCATCTTGTTCTGGTGGTAACTTAGGTTGTTATATTAAAATATAACACTCTACATACATTTACATTTTGTGCTAAGTGAAGCGAAAGTGTGATGTAAATGAACAATGAATGAACACCTTGCTTGATATAGTTGAATCTAATGTTTACTACAATGAGTGTGCAACCTACACAACGCTAAAGTAAAACCAAGCACAATTGTATTACATCTGTGTGGATTGTGACTTTAGTGCGCTTTTTATAATACTTCCGTTTCCGGTATAAATAACACCACGTGTTATCATGTTAGATTAAAATTATTGTTTACAACAAAAAGGAAATAGTGGTATTTTTTTGTTTTAAAATTATTTATTGGATTGCGCACAACAGGCTTCGAGATACTACTGTACTTTAGTGTGAAATCATTCGGTATTAACATAAACATTTTGACTGGGTCAGATTTTTTAATAAATTGTATATACATATTTGATTAATTATTATTTTTTTGTGTTACAAAGTATAATCAAAGGTCTTTATATACTAATGAAATAATAAGATCAAATTATCTAGAATTGTTGCACGAAAGAAATAATTAAAACCTTGAGCCGTCGCGTCGTCCAGAAGAAAAACTCTTAATAATTGTTTTCTTAAAACTTACACGAACGCTATTTACATTTTCATTTCAACTCACAAAGTTCTTTGTTTTATATGGTACATTAATTTTATATACTTAAAAAGGAATCTTCAATTTTTTACCGTAAATATACCACAGATAGATTTAAACTGGACAAAAATATATTCTATTACGTCTCACAATAGTTGTGTAATAAAATGGAACGATCAAATATCACACGCATAGGTATATGGAGCGAGTAATAAAACTTGTAATGTGGGAGCATTTACAAAAAGGACATTAATGGTGGTATACGTTGTTAATCATTAGATGTCATTATTAAATGCTTATTACATGTTTGTGTCTGTGTCGTATCATCATCATTTCAGATAATGGTTCATAATATTGTCAAAAAAAGGTTTAGAATAGCTTCCACACATGTATACACTAATACAATTTTTGGCCAACAAGTATTGTGATTTTCGTAATAATAGCTTTAGGTTTTTGTTTTTGAAAATACGAACGGCATGAATTGTGTACCCACAAATTAGGTATACCAAATTTGGTGTCAATGCGTTTCGTATCTTCAGAGAAGAAAGAGCGACAAATGTTGGTATTACGAGCGACCAAGCGACGACTAACATACAATTTAAGTTCAATCCTAGCCACACAACCGAATGTCGAGCTAAAAATAGCAATTACAAGATAGTTTTTCTTTTTTCACTGCAGCCATATTTGAATGTCTCATATCTTATTGTGAATTGTTTTTTTAATCTTCATTAGAAAAGTAACACTTTCTCATATTTTTAAACGTTTATAAATGAATGGCATAACGAGTCGTAATTGCCCAATTAAATATAAAATATCCAGAATGTAAAATAATATTTAGTGCGTTAGCTTAGGTCATTATGAAAACCGCATTAAAACATCCTGTTTGTTAACCACTACTTTATCCGGAGGAAAAAAAAAAGAATTGAAGAGCGAACAAAAAAACCGAACAACGATTATATACGGCAGCCGATGTTCTGGTGGATGTCGGCTCGTTTATAGGAGCCAATCGATGCACGTTCAACATGAATATCCCACTACTAAGCTATTATCAACTCCGCATACCGACCACACTTTGAATTGCTGCTGTTGCATCAAATTCTTTCAACCACGTTCTTTTCCATTTCTCTATCTCTACTCGGTGGTACTAAAGTCGTCATTTAACAGCATTTTTAATTGGATGATCTCCAGAAAGATTTGTACTTCATTAACAAAAAATTGGTCTTAAAATAACATTGATCTTCTCAACTTTTTCCTATCACTTTTCTTACATAGATGTTTACTACTTTGATGGATATGTTACAGATGATTTTCAAATTACATTTTAATCAATTGGAAACAAATTTAAACTTTTACATCGATGTAAATATCTTTTTGTAACAATACCACATAAGAAATGATGAAATTTGAAAACATTTTGTAATGACTGAGTTTCTTACGACTGGTGAAGAAACGGATAAAACCCTTCGATTGTGTATGCATTATTTATAAGAATCAAAGTGTGTAATGTGGTTAGAACGTGATCTACTAGGGAAAAAACAGTGTTTGTGGTGGCCGACTATAGAAATCCGTGATTCTTCCACGAATTGACAGCTTCGTGGCGGGCACAATATGTCCGTCACCATTCTTCGCTTATCTCGGCACCGATATCACGTTCATTGTGAAACGTTGGTTTTTTCGACAGCTTGTCGTCTCTTCGTGTGTGAGATTCAAAGAGGCCACAACAACTAGAGTAGCCCAAATGTTATCCAGTTCAAAATAAAACCATGACCTAGTGATGAAATATTTTATAAACCATAAAAAACCGCTGTCACTGCCTCGACGGTTCAATATTTGGTACAACAATGGTTTTCTTTAGTAGATATTCTTTGCTTTTCTACCGGTGTAAATCTCTTTGATGTGATCTTATCATCATCGTCCGAGAGCGTGTTAGTTTTGCCAAGGAGTGAAGATATCTTTTTTCTTTCGGTGGATTTGGTCACTTAACTCTTGTGCCCTTTTGTGGTTAGCTTCCGAATGCACGTTTTCTTTGTGTGCATGTGTGTGTGGTCGAGCAACCATCTTTAAGCGCGTCGACAGATGAGCGTACGTGCGTAATATATTTATAGCCACTATAATTGGGTGGCGGCCGAAACACATTTAAACTATCTTCTCGTTCGACCAACGCGTTGAATTCATGCTCAAATAGCGTGGAAATCTAGACAGGTGTCTTACACACTACAGGAACACTATCTTTACCTAAATTATCGCACATCTTCTTTTTATCAACACACGTTATTGAATTTGGATTTTTTTTAATTTAGGTTTTTAAACAAAACATTTAAACATTTCTGAACAATGTTACTACTATATATTGAACAAAATATATAAAAATGTCCGTTACGAAACACTATGTCAACGTAAATAGTGAACTAAATCGTTTATAAGTTAAAGAAAAACTATAGCAATAATAAAACCTAATTTTTTAATGTTTGTGTCACACAGTATGTCATTTAAAAACTAAATTAATAAATGGCATTTTGCGATATCATCTATCATTCATGCAAATTTCGAAATATGGTTATTAGAACGACTATTTGGCCCACGCATTGATATTAATATGTTAAACATTAGCATAATTTAGAAATTAGTATTAGAACAGGTTTCTATTAGGAGTAATATAATTAATAAACGCTGGTTATTAATTTAAGCATGATTAGTGTTTTTTTAAAAATATTATATAGTTCCGTATACAAGTTTTTTTTTTTTTTTTTGATGTAATTTTGAAATAGATATATTATTACAACAACTTAACTGACAAACTTGCCTATAACAATTTGCAGTGACAAATATAGATAAAAATCCGTTTATTTTCCAAAAATTTAAATGTATAATGCATTTCCGATCATTACTATACTCTAATATACAACAATGAATGTTTGTTTTTTTGTTGACGTTAAAATGTTTACCCGAATTTAAATGCAGTCATTGACGGCGGCCGAGTGGCGCTCGTCGGGTATCAGTGCTAAATATGCATGCATGTTGGAAGACTATTTTTCGCTGTTTTTTTTTTATTCGCTATGCTGATCACGTGACGGATCGACGTGAACACTGGACGCGTTCACCAGCATTGTTACACTGGCAACCATTAATTGAAGTGCTTTCATTGTATGACTGGTGCAGTTTTTTAGCGTTCTCGTCTGATTTGTGCCCGCGTGTTCGTTCGCTATATACACCAGATAAATTATTGGCTCTTCGTTGAGGCTTTTTTTTTATTCATGTGCGTATATGTGGGGCGAGTATTTGTCTATTTCTACAGGGGTATGAATGTGCTATCCTGATTTTCATATATACCTACATATTTATGGTTCTACAATTGTCTTATACTTCATTTTATAACATATGTGTATGCATTATGTGTAAGGCATGATATTCTGATACTTAAAGCTCAATTCTTATACAATGCCTGTCTGTCCATTTATCCTGATATTCGCGTATTTTATATCCTTCTGTCTGCCAGTTTGTGTGTGTGTGTGTGTGTGTGTGTGTGTGAATGTGTTGGAAATTCGATAGTGAATTACCCTGTCCATTGTAACATTTGCACATCGAATGCCTGTACTCGTTGATTTTTTTCCCGTATTTATTTTTTTGTTGTTGCTTTTTTGCATGCATGGAAAGCCTTTTTGTTTCTGTGTTATGCAGTCTCGTTCAATCGCATTTGCCTTTCTTTTTTTTTGTAGATTTATTTTCAAGTTTGGTTTAAATTTATTTTTCGACAAAATTTACATCGATATTCAACCAATCACGTACGATAGTATATGAACTTTTTTTGAGTTAGTATTGAGATTAATTGGTTTTAATAAAATATATGATGGGACAATCAAAGAGAGATTCGCGACTGATTGTTATTGATCATTTTATTAAAGATTTACAACCGGGAAATATTTGTGAAGAAGCGATGTATAAATTACAATGTAAATTTCAAATTAACAACTAATGCAGATCATTTTGTAACGCAGACCACTTTGAAACCGCGACCGGAACGACGGCTATTCCATTTTTTCCCCACATAACAACCGGTAATTTTTCGATGATTTAATGTTTCATTTGTAGCCGCGTGTATACAGCGCCAACACGCTACGCTCGACGCAGGGATATAATTGAAGGAAATTTGTGACGCCATATTTATTAAAATGGTAGTTTTAGGCATAAATTATTCGCTTCATTGTTTACAATAATATCTCGATGTTTTTATCATTAAACATTGAAAATCAAAACACCCAAGTTTTTTATTTATTATTAATATCCAGGTTTATTTTTGATAATAATAATTGTGTGCGTGTGGTTTTTATGTCCAGTATTGAATTCCATTACACAGCCTTCGAGTAGGAAGGGGGATTCCATGCATAATCTGTGTTGTGGTTCCACCACGTTAGTTCCTCTGCACCCTCGGCATACTCGTAGGCCGGCGCTTGTATGACTGTGATAATTGCTCCGTTTCAACTGTTTTAATTACAGCTTAATTACGTGCCTGTTTCTCGCTCTCTCTCTCTCTCTCTCTCTCTCTCTCAGTCATATATATTCTCGTGCTAGCTAGCTAGCTAGCTATGTAGCTAGCTTGTGGAGTGTAAGTTCAGTGTATGGAGGATCGTAGGTGGCAGATTGTGTTATGTTGCTGTATACCGCGTCGTGTTATGTTTACTAACAAGTTCATGTTTGCTACCGCCAATGTTATAACGTGTAGACGCGGGTTAGAGGGATGATTCCCCTCCGGGTGTATGACGAGAAACGGGTACGATTTGAATGAGAGGTAATATGAACCTGTCTCTATTTGAAATTCTCTTGACATATTCGCGCTATGCAAATGTTTTGTTTGACTTTGTGTGTTGCGATTTTCAACTAATAATTATGCCACTTCTGACTCCAATCATGCATCAATTTCAACTTCATTGATACATATACGCATTCGTGTGAAACAAACATTTAATCAATACAATCTAAAAGGTTGTCTATTACCTATCTATGTATATACATATTAATATAATACAAGAGTGTAATATATCAAAAATCACTTTTAGGCACTATTTTTAGCTGTATATATATATATATATATATATATATATATATATATATATATATATATATAAATATACATATATATACATATATATATATATATATATATATATATATATATATATATATATATATATATATATTTAACGAAAAAATTCTATAAAAAGTCTCAGCAATAATAGAATAATAATTTTAATTCATATTATAAATCTCAACTATAAATCCTTAATATTATATATTTGCATTGTAATAAAATAAAGTTAGATTCAGCAATAAATTTGTATTCTAGTTGTGCAGTGAAATGAATTCATCTCAATTTAAAGAACAATATAAGCAACACGTTCTGCATGAAGCAGTTTGTGGTTTTAAACAGAGTAGGTATAGTGTAAGTTAGTTAGTTTTGGCAAGATCGTAGTTCTGTCGCACTGCCACTGCCACCGCTACCGCCACCGGTCGCGGGTTGTTGCATTCGCCTCAGCCGTTTGTCGCGTGACGACTGACGACCGTACTGCCATGTCTGTGGTGTTGGAGAAATTCTATGTGTGTTTGTATGTGATTAGCATGGTGCCGTAGTGCACGTTTACATCTCCCAGATAACACGACAGTATATCTTCCCCTTTAGACACATCATCCTGTATGCATAGCACACTCTGTAATTAAACTTGGCTACCGCTAGCTTACGCTGAAAGTTGTGCTTTGCTTGGCGCCTAGCGGATGTGTTGTTAGGTGCGCATGTGCTATTTGGCATCCATGGCTCTTCTATATCGTCTGCGATGTGTAATTGTCTGTATAGTACACTCTGATATTCATGACTCCCTACTTGCTTTCTGGCTGTTTCATTAGTCCATTCGTTATACACTGCATTTCCTAAGTGTGTCTGAAATTATCCTTTCCTCTCTCGTCTGTGTGAGAATTGCATATCATCGCCTAATTTATTTTACAACAGCTAATTATGGAACAGTTGCAATTTAAAATATTATTATTCTTCCGGTTAAGTATATATTTATGCGTCAGATTGTGGCTTAACTGAAGTGTGCAAATAAAATGGGTGTTAACGAAAATTGATCTATCTTGTAATGTTATTGATCTTTTTCGTTGGATAAAAACAGCAAGGAATTTTATAGCAAAAACCACATAACTACTACTATTTCTTTTTTTTTGCTATTTAAGGTTGTGTTTCGTTTCGTCGATAAAAAGTAATTGATAACGTTCCATGTAAACAATGTTAGGAAAGTGTATGTCTCTTTCTGGCTGGCTACTAATCTGTAAAATCCTTCGCGTTCTTGGAACTTGTTCTGCACGAGTGCCTTCCCACTCGAACACAAAGATGTATACGGTTCCAAGCAACACCGCACCGGTTGTTTATCCGTTGTATGTACGTGTAATGAATTAACATGTAGGAGTGATTAACAGATAAATAATTCTTGAAAAAATAAATACTTCATCAATAGTTCACAACCTCTTCCATACCAAAAGCAACAAACATCTATATAGTGTAATGTCGTATTTTAAATAGTACATTTTTATTTCAATTACAAATTAGTTCTAAATCGTTAATTTAAAAAATACAATGCAATATTTAACGATAGTTATAAAATAATGTACTTATGTGTTTTATTTAAATGTCACGAAAACAATTACTAAATACATTTCAGTAAAATCACGGATAAACAAAATTTCTTTTTCAATTTAGTGCTTATTGTTAAACAATTTATACACGGTATTTGTGGATTTTTAATGGCAGGTGATAAAAACCAAACGTTAAAAGAATAAAACAAATATCTGCGGTGGCGTAACACTGTAAAACAATGGTACGCGAAATTATAACGTTTTATAATCACGTTAAAATTTCATTGTCGCATCATAAAAATTCCGTGTTGCCGGTAATAAAATTATAATGGATTCATGATTGACCTACTTTTTCTATTCTGTACTTTTTAATAAACAGTGTCCCATATCATTGTAATACAGGTACCTATATAATTAAGTATTATTCTCGTTTTCTATCACATACATACATACATTAGCATCATGCGAGAGATAATCGGATAATCACAATGTTCGTTTAAATGGAAAGTTGAAACAGCATGCTTAACATTCCATTACCCGAATATTTTATCGAGCACATAATTTCACGATTATTTTATAATCACACACTTTGAATTTAAAATAAGCCCACTCCTACTAGCAAACCATGAATCCTCAACCATTCCGAATGGAACACCACACGCTGTATCTGTATGTGTGTGTTTATGGAATGGTTGAGAATCTCTGATGATTCGTTTGTGCATATTTAATTTGTTAGTTAGTAAATCTCGCCGGTCATTGATACCGGGTATTAACAAACCCATTAATAAATCAATTTGAGATATTATCTCCCATTTAGAATTATCATTTTAAATAGTTTATTAATTTTTTATGTTTATCATAGTTATTAATTCAATATTCTAGTAGGCTTATTTACATATATATATTTAATTATTCATGCTAAGTATATAAAAGTATTTTAATATTAAAAAATGTAATTTTTTTTCATTTTTAATTAATATTACGTATTTAGAAAAAAAAAATTATAAGTTAATTATAAATATAAAATTATTTAAATATTAAAATCTTATACTTTAATAGTTAATTGTTAGAGCAATTAAATATGTTTTAATAAATTAGTAGCACCTAGTAACTTCAATTAAAAATTCAGATGTGTGTGTGTCTGTGTTGAAGAAGAAAAAGCTTAATAATATTTAATAGTGTTGCTATTGAAAATAAATGATTATTTCCCTCAGCGTAGCAAGAAAAATAAATGTAAATTATATTTTGTTTACACAAAGTTAACCGGTACCAATTGTATGCTAATATAAAAATAAAAATACATGATGCATGGTTTGTATGTAACAAACACATGTAGGAGTTCCCATATGTATATACGTATGTAGGTACTTTCGTGAAAAGGAAACAAATATTGATAGTTATACAACACAATTGTTAAACCGCCTATTAATAGCGACTACATTATATTATAATGTTAAGAAGGTTACTTAAAAATAATGGACACGTTTGCTAAACAACAATGCAAATTGTTTTCTAGAATATTAAACGTTCACCTGCGGTAATTGATATATTGGTGTTTGTACAAGAATTCTATTAGCTTCAGCGCATTTTTTTATTGTTACATTACCTTTATTAAATAAGACGTTATTAACGTATGTAGGTGTCATTAGGCCACGTTCTCACGCATACATAATAAGTTATTTATTATACATTATGACGCCATGTGGGGAACAATCACTTTGTGAGGTTATAATATCTACTATGTATCGTGACATTAAATTGAATATAATTATTAGTTTTTATTGTAATAATATAGGAAGGATTTTAAAACATTATTTTTTTTAAATTTAATATAAAATTAATGTATTTGCAATTTTTTACAAGTGCACATGCGCACACGACATAAAACGAGAGTACACATTCGTTTAAGCTCGACTATTTTCGACTAGAAATTTATTTATGTTTCTCATCTAGATACTATACACATTTTGATTAAAACTGGTTATATTAATAATGTTTAGAAATTATTATATTAAATTTATGGTTATCTATAAGTAAAAAATAGCAATAATTCATAAATAGTTAATAATTTGAATGAAAGGTGCGCCGTGTTGTAGAAACATAAACAAAAAGTGAGAGGTGTAATTGTTTGTTATTATTGAAAGTAGGTATCTACAGCGCATTTCGAGACAAACTTATAAAAATGTGTAATGTTTGTCGTTTAGAAGACAATAGGTTTCGCGAGAATTAACACCAGGTGGCGCGGCGGTTGGAACACGGATAAAATATAATAGCGATTTGTGTTTTCAATTATCTTTGTCCCGTCAATCATAACACGCCTATATCTATTGATTATTATTATAACATCTGTAATCATATCGATTTGGAAAGTGTGTACCTAAAGCATGGCTAGGTATCATAATATAATGGTTCTCGGAAATGGCATCCAGTCAGTCGGTAATTTAGAAAGACAACTTCTATTGCTTATCGCAATTTAATCTTCGTAATTGCTTTGACGATATATAGACTGTAATTCCGGGAAGACGCGAATAAGATGTTTTTTTTAATTTTCTTATTTGCCAATGACAATAAAATGTGGTTAGACTGTGACGGTTCAAATGTTATTATAAAAGAAATAGGATTTTTTTTATTTTAATAACTAATGAAAAATATAATTGTTGAATAAATGACCTACTAGTAAATAAATGAATGTTAACGGAATTTGTTTAAAATTATAAATAATATTTTAACACATGTTTGCACAAGACATTTTTGATGTTTTAAATATTTAGTACCTACCTATAAAGTTTTGGATTCAACTCCTAAAATACGAACGTTGTTTGTTTGTTTGAATATTTTCTGGGTGCCCTGATATGAACTATATGTATGTAGTAAATTAGTTCAAAATAAAATAAAAATTACGACAAGCCACCTGCTGCATAAATTTGAAACTATATACAGCAAGCAGCTGTTTTTATTATTTGATGGTTGCGCGAACTGCACTTAATTCGCAATTCTTAAACACCAATTATCGGTTTCTGCGAAAGGTGCGCACATTAGCAGCTGATCATGCCCATAAAAAGAATATTGCAGGCTGCCACCAACCAAGGAGAGACAAAAAAAAAAAACTTTTACAACTCGTGGAATTAATGGCACTAAAATTAATCCTCGACTAATTTATTAAAAACGAGTTTGAAATTCTCAATTTAACTCGGAATTAAGATACATGTTTCTCTCGTTTAATTAAAATAACAAAATTGCGTGTTTGTAATTTTGCACAGTTTCTTTTTGCGCATGAAATTTAAAACACGTAGACGTATATTAAAATAATTATAGATCATATAACTTTGTTAAAATAAAGATAACAATTTTATAATTTTGAACCAAAAATTGTACCTAATAAATAAAAGCATGTAATAAAAACCGGTGGCTATGGCCACTTTATGCGCTTGTGATAGATTGAATTATGCCATTATTGTTTTATGTTTATGGCTTGGTATTATAAGTGTTCTAGCGTGTAATTCAGTCATTTTATATCGTATTTTAAAATTCCACACGTATATAAATACCAATTATGCGGAGGCTGATGCATAACACGAACATCAGTTACCTATGTTGGTTTCGGTCGACACTGTTGTCATTTATACGCTTCATTTTATGTGGCTATGCATCTATCTTATCTTTTTTAGTTTTATTCCAAATCCATTACCGGTAATGACATTTCCATTTCAATATGTTCATCATTAAAAAAAAAATTGAATACAAAATTGAATTAGCAATATATATGGTCATCATTCAAATATATAATGGATATATTTATTTGTTAATGCATTAACATCGACTATTTAAATAATACACATTAAATTACTGAGCATATTCAACAAAATTGTCTATAAAAATAAACAAAATTCATTCAAATTTTATACACAGGTACCTATATAAAAACTTGATCTAAAATTATCTTAACGTAAAAATAAAAGACTTTAATGATGAAAGATAAAATATTACACATATTTATAGCCACGTTTGCATAACAAAATAAGTTGTTTGTGGTGGGTCATGTGTGCTTTTATACACAGATTGTATATTTACACACAGATACATGATTTATTGTGGTTTGGTTAATAAACAATGACTGTTTGTCAAGTATATTCACTGATAACCATATATGTGTAGATTCATTAATTTTTTGATAAACACAAAACGAAACAAGTGGTCTACAACATGCGCACCAGGTTCGAAGATATAATTCTTTGTTTGTGAATATTTTTAACTTTCTGGTTACGTGCCCGCGTGAATGCGTTTACGGAATTTCAAAAGATCAACATAATAAACCAGTCTTAACGTGTGTACGTTCGTTTCTGTTAAATATTTACTGTAACAGGATAAATATTTATTCAAAACATGTATCTCCCGGATTTATAGCTGTATAACATACAGGAATTATGTTTACCAAAATCTGATAAACTACAAAAATATTTTAATGTTGCCACAACAAATACCTAAATACTAAATTTAACTAATTTTTATTATAAATAACAATCTTAATCCGAATGGTTAAATGAATTAATATTAATTGCGACAAGGCCGTAACCAGGAAATATTGGAGAAGGGGGTTCAAGGTTTAATTTATTACCAATTAATAACCACTTACAAATTAATTCATTAATTATGTATTAAAGTTAATCTCAACGAGGTAATAATAAAATACAAATGAGTTATTACATTTATTCAAAGAAAAACTTGTAGGTAAATAAATATCTTTTGACGAGGGGCTGGATGTTTGAGCCCCGAAACCCCTGGCTATCCATATTTATAGCTTTAATTTTGGTCTAGTTTGTATTTGCAAGATATATTAATTATGTGGAAGGGTATAGTAATATTTGGGGTCATCAGTTGGTAGTAGTGGCTTTTATATTCTTTAAAAGTACAGTTGATATATCACCGGATGTCACGAAATCAATTATTTGTCAAAGATAAATATGAACATGAATGTTTTCATGTATAGGTGTGGAGACAGACAGACATCTTGATGCGACGAGCGACGGATAATGTATTTTAATATGACAGATGCACGCTTTCATGTTTGTACATACTACATACATACATACATACATATACATATGTATGTTTGAAAGATCGCGTCACCTATAATGATATTTCCTGTTTAATAAAACGTCAAATATGAAAAATCGAACAATAATATGGCTGTCTTAATAAATCGTGTCTTGCGGTCTACGCATTAGCCGCGGTTTTAACCTTGTTTAGATGTTAACATAATAACATTATGTAACCAATAGTTATACACACTAGAATATAGCTACGCAACAATTGGGAATAATCATTGAGTTAATAAAACGATACTTAACCCTGCGGGCGAAAAATTCATTTGAATTCTAGATAGCAGCATAGTTTATTGTAATTATATACAATCAATTGTGCTTAAATTTGGATGATGTGGCAACTTGCAGTTATTATTACTTTAGTTAATTTTTTTTTGAAATGCTATTGTTTATTTTGTATTGTTTGCAAAATAAAAAAACGGTGGTGTCGTGTCTAATGAATGTTTATAACTTCAGTAAACAAAGTGTTATTATTTATCGTATTTCTTTGTTAAATATATGACATTGTTCACAGATTCATGGCCAAACATAAAACAATTGTCTAATTGTATCGCTTAGTTTGTAAATTAAAACAACAAGTCTCTAAACAAAAGCTTGTTAAAACAAAAAAGATTATTTATGTTAATTAATTTCCAAATAAGTAATTGTTTTAATACATTTTCGGTGTAAGTATACTAAAATTATGGGAACTGATGATAATATATCAATAGAAACTTATTTAGATAAACAAAAAACGATATTCTTTAAATTATTACTAAATATTCTTAGTAATAAAGCTTGTAATGGACACGCGTGTAAATATTTCATTGTATATATTAAAAGCCGCAAGATAAAATTAATTATAGAACAGCGAGCAACTATCGTCAACCGTATTATGTAATTAAGTGACCAAGAAATTATAGTTGCTCATTATCGTACATTTAACGTAATTATATAGTGTGCTGTACTCTCACGTGCATATGTTTTATATGCAAAGAAACCGTTCTCACACACGCTTCTCTCAAATGTTTTCAATATTGTTTCTTTTGTTCACAGGGTCCACCTCAGCCCGGTCAACCCTTCAAATTCACCGTCGGCGAATCTTGTGACCGCATCAAAGAAGAGTTCAACTTTTTACAAGCCCAATATCACAAGTAAGTATCTTTAAAAATAATCTAAATCAATCAAATGTTTATTCTTAAACGAAAACTGCTATGAAATTACTACTAATAATCGGTTGTGTTCGGCAATTATAGTTCACATCCAAGAAGGTAGTATTAAAATTGGAGCTAATTTATAGACGAAATAAGAAATGGAAAACAAGCTTTAGAAACACTATCAATTTGTTATCTGGCCAATAGTTGAAAATAAACCTTAAATGGTATTTCGAGTATATGATAAATATTTTATGGAAGCCATAAAACTATTTTATTGCTTCACGCAAACATATTATTAATAAATTAATTGAAATATGTAACTTTCTATTGCAAACTTTAGAAACGATTAAATAAAAAATAAACAATTTTATAGTTGGCCATTTATTATAGGTAGAGAAACTTGTCAGTACGTATTATAAATAATTAATTAAAATTGAGTAGTTTATATGTCGTTAAATAATAGAATAGACTTTAACACCACGTCAATTTCCTGTTGCTAAATAATGCTTGAACTTAATATTAATTTGGGGCAGGTGATATTGCATTGTAAACCATACTAGCATACAATTACGCTAATCATTGTTAAAGTAGCCCATTATTAATTCACTCTCTAGATTAATATCAGATGTGACAATTAATATTTAAGTAACATGTTCAATTTTAGACAGATCTTATCATTACAATTTAATACGATTCGACTACATTAAATTAACTTTAGAATAAACATATTTATTAACTAAGCCCAAATGTTTTTTTTTTTTTGTTCAAAATACAAACAGGCGGTTCCGAATAACTTTTAATTGTTTATTTCTTATCTTTTTCTATCATACACTATGAGAGAAAACAAAAAAACAAGGATATTGTGATTCATTTCGCTATTCAAGCTATTCCGAGTCGCCTGTACGTGTGTTTCATTTAGAGAATTCCTATTTGTTTTTCTGTTTCAGTTTAAAATTGGAATGCGAGAAATTAGCCAGTGAGAAGATAGAAATTCAAAGGCATTATGTCATGGTGAGTGTATTTCTAATTTACGTATGTTTGTTGATATGTATGTATGCGTGTAATGCCGATGACACATTGAGAGACATGCGTCTCACATTGATTTACTGATACATCAGATAGATGGACGTACGTATGTGTGTATGTACAATGTACATATAACGTAACATAACCGATCGAACAGCATAACGCATAACCAATTACATGTGATTGTGCGTATAGTTACACGTGTGGAAGACTCACTGACTAGATCTGATTGGATTAATTATGTATCAACGTTAATTTAATCGATCGGGTTTATAATGCGTATACCCTATCATGACCACATTATTATTAACACAATTCAGGCTACATTGTTGACAGGGTTCAATCAACTTTTTTAAAAATTGTTTTTAATACTAAATCAATATACTTTTCGCGCATATATGTAAGTGACGTCACAACTAGCATGCATCGAGGTTTCATTTGTGTTAAGTTATGATTTGATTATGCCGTAAACAATATATGTATATGTACACATTTGTTGTTGCTATGCTAGTATACTTTGCATGGAAAATGAAATTATGTTTGATGCACTATTATTTTCAAACTATTATCAAATATATAACAAGTATTTTAAGTACAGTTATTTATAAACAAATCTAGATGCAGTGATTGCAGTGCCGTGCGAAATTACTATTATATGATCACATACATTGCGTTGACTCGTCAAGTATTTGTTACGCTTAGTATAGTATTTGTCATAATGTCATATTTATTCATGTTTAATTATGTGCTCGTGGCTTTGATAATCGTACAGGCTACTCGGAATAGCTTGAGCTGCGACTATAAAAACATTTAGACAAATATGCGGAATTTGTACATAAAGGTATACAAATGAACCTCTTCGTTTGAAATATGAATAAATACTAAATAAAAAACACATATTTCCAATCAATAGTTTCACTTTAATGAATTGCGTATTATTTCAAATTAATAAAATATCTTTATTTGTATGTGTATTTTAGTAGTTTATCACAGTTCCGGCTCTAAAAATTTTAAAATTAGAACTCTGTGATTTTGTATACCTATACCTACCTACTAAGAGGACGTCCAAGCATATAAACCACTTCTAATCTTTGTTAACGTAACTGTGGTTATTAGAATGGAAGTTAAACGTATGTTTTTGTAGCTAAGTAAATAATAAAATAACGGATTTTGAAGTACCTATTTATTTTTACAATCAATAGACAATAATTGAATTTATTCACAAAAATCTATTTAGGTAACGATACCCATGGCTATGTGTATAAAATATGAGTTTATAAAAAAAAAATACCTATTTTAAATTTATAAATGTTAATAGTTTCATTTGCCAAGCTTCAGAATTAATTAAATTCTATATAATTTTTCAATATAATTCAAATATTTTATATATTAAATCAACAAAACTTAATTGGAAATTTAATTTTCATGTCCACATAGAAAATTGCAATAACACTTTATTTAAAAATGAATAAATCTGAATTTAAATAAAAATATAATTATGTACTACCATAATTTGTTTATCTACAAAACTGTGTATAATTTTCGCAATTAATTAAACTCAGTTCGTGCGAGAAAATCAATAAATTTTATATTGTAAAATTGCATCATTTGCTGCCCAATGCTAGTCGAACAGTAAGTTCCACACGCATGCGCCTTCTACCATAAACATAAATCTCCTAGTTCCGGTCCTGAAATCGCGTGACATAACTCTATAATTGAAGAAACTTGAAACAGTTTAAACAGTTTAAATTACAACTTTAGCTTGTTTACAATTACCAAGTCCGTGTTTGCATGTGGTAAACGTTAATAAAGGACATTTAGCTGTGACATGCAGCAAAAAACCCAGCAAACACACGAGAGAAAAATAACTATCAGGCAAGATTAATTTATTCAGAAACATCGAACGAACATTGCATATCATTAAATAATTATTTATAGCCAAGACAGTGTGTAACGAATAAATAATTTCAAACAACGTATCAATTCCCGGAATTTACAAATCACTTAGGTACTACTCGACATTTTTGTTTCTTTGTTAATTAATTCACAAAGGAATTACAGGAAAAGCAGATTTATACTAATGTTCAATTATGCCTATACAAAATATTGGAATTTATTGTTTATTAGCAACAAAAGTTTATTTAAATATTATTATTATTATTAGTTAATATTTAATAGTTTATTTAGTTTCGATAAAAAGCGTAATATTTTATATTTTTGTTTATATGTATACAATTTTTTTGCTTAATATATAAACAAAATACATTCCTGTTAGTCATAAATATAAAAACACACACACATGAGAACTAACACCGGAACGGTTCATAAAAAAATTAAAATGAAACACGAAAAAAGGTTGAAATATTTACTGCTCGGAATAGATCACGATATGTTGACATCGCAACGGTCGGATTATTGTCGGACTTTGTTTACTTAAAATGACAACGATCTCGCGCGCCATAATCGACACACAAGACGAAAAGCAGCGACGCGTGAAAAAGCAAAATAAAATAATAAAAAATAGGACCTCCTTGCGGTGCGGTGCGTTGCCTTGATGGTCGGTTGGCCGCTAAAGATTCTTATCACGTCTGAAGTTGGCTGTTTGTTTGTGCAACCATAGTCGTGAATGTGGCATCAGTATGGTGCAAAAACTACAATTTGATGCTTTGCAAGATGAAATCTGATATTTTTTTTAAACAAGAAATTTGTAAATCAGATAAATTTCGTTTCGGATTTATTTATTTTAATGTGTATTTATTTATCTAATATCTTTATAGCATAATAAAAATGCTTAAACACAAAAATAAAAACAGATTTATTATGATTTATCGCGACATAAATAAAATTATTTTGCAACATTAAATGGTCAACTAATGTGCCCCATATATTAATATTTATTTATTTTATGTTATTTTTATGTGAAACAGCTATAACTATAGGTAATGAATATTTATATACTAAATTTATTATGGCAAGTTTCTTAACTTTAATTAATACTTTATTAAATTATATTATTAAACTGATGTTTAATAATTCAAATACAAAATAGCAACATCAATATTTAATCATTTTGAAATTAAATTCACATTAAATCTGTAGAAGTGTATAACGTCCAGAAATACGCATGCGCGTAATACATGCCCAAAAGAAACTTATTCGACTAGTACCGGTTGAATTCGACTATCTTCGAAATAAAAGTAAAGCGACGCTATACATTTCTAATAGATGCAATAAAACTTTTTTAAAATAAACAATTTAAAATCAATGTTAAAAAATGGACAGTAAAATTAGATCTGACGCATAAACCAGTTTTTTAACGATCAAATTAGCTGTGTTTTAACATTTACGAGTATTACGAGCAGCGAGAGAGAAGAAAATGTTCTCAATTAAAATGCTTCGGTTTTTTTGTTTTTTTTTGTTTTGTGCTGTCTGAATTCTTTATGGGATAATAACAGATAACTATAAGTGCTTTTGAATAAATTACACCAAACATAATTAGCTAAACTCTTTAGGTCAATAATTATAAATAGTAAAATTGACGGTGATATTTATGAGCCAATTTTCATGAATTATGACTTGTCTACGCCCACTGATCTATCTTGGGCACACGTTTTCAAATATACATATGTATATGTACGTAGGTACTTACTACGAGACTATTCAGAATTATTGATTTTATTTATAACATGACACAACAACAACAACAACAACTACAACGTTCAATAAAAGAAATAATTATATTTCCTAATAGGTATGAGAAGAAAATCGACGATGCTAATTATTTAAATCACATAGTTTGTGATGTTAGTATTTATTTTAGTCTTTAAATCCGTTGGGTATATCTAATAAATAATGTATGCTTTCACATCAACGTGAAATTTATAAGCATAACACCTTTCAGCGGTAATGTACCATGACATAAGAGAGTTGCTCGGTTGCTGCTCCGTCACGCAATCATTATTCTGTTTCTTTCTGATGATGTAAATGAAGTTATTACCCACACTGTAGATTTTAAAATTAATTTGACGGTAAACAATTCATAACTAACATGGTTCAACTGCCAGCCACCAAATATACCTACATAACAGTTTGTGACTTGATGATAATTTATTTGACGCTTTCTCGTAAATATCATTAGCTGGCCCCGTTCATATTTTATTTTGTTCTAGAATTTCTATTTTACTTTTTAAACTGTACTAATTATTATATGAACAATACCTATATATAAAAATATATTTCTAGTCTAGACTCTGAATACTAAATTAAATAAGAATATTATATCTAATCGACTATTAAAATATGTATTTTGAACCTTGAGTGTCACTCATAAATAATATTTACTTATCTAATGCCAAATAGAGTCATCATACACTATATCGAATTATTACTAATATAATTCTTTCTAGGAAATTTTGTTATACCTATTATATAAATATAAAAAATAAAAACTGGTTAATACGCATGCGCTCCAAACATGTTTAGAATCTATACGTTCGACTAGCATCGCTCGTATTCGACTATATTCGTAACTAATATCATGGTTATTACTACTTAGTTAAAATAAACAACATTTATTCAAACATAAATTATGCATGACGTTTAATTCAGAGAAGACCGCGTAGCTCAGTTGTACTGTGTGTGTGTGTGTGTGTTTTTTTTTAAATGTATAATTGTACATACATGAAATAAGCTTTTAAAACATAACCACTTTCTATTTGTAGCCCGATTAGTCTAAGCCCACTTCACTATTTAATTAGTAACATATCCCAGATAATTATGATTCAAAACGTGATAATACTTCTTGTAGCTATAATCAAGTCGTATTTTAACAAATAAATTTACATGTGAGAGGTCAATTTGCCTGTTGAAACTCGCCTTATCTTGGATCAAAAATACATGACAGTCCAGTTAAAAAAAAAACAAAAACTATATAGTATCTTGCATATTAGTTCAGTGTAAGTGTATAATCTTATCCAAACCAATTAATGTAGGAGAATGGTATGCGACTGGTTTATTTTTTTCTTCTTCTTAAACTTACCATGTGTTTATCTATTCCAGTAGTTGTATTTTTTTAAATTTATTTATTTAGTTCGAGAACTTTTTTTTGTTTGTTCTTTCGTGTATGTATTGCACTTAGTAATTTGCATTTTTAGTTGTTCGTTCGTGCATGTTCAAAGTTGTGTAGGTTGGTGTATGCGTGTATAGGTCATGCCAATAAATAAATATAGATTCTATAGTATAAACGCGTTATTTCGTATAATTGCCTCCGGTTTTCATGATGTTTTTGATCTTATTATTGTTATTATCTTATTACTATGTCATTTGTTGTAATTTTTTATTTGTAATTGTGTACGATTACGTTGATGCGTTTTCATTCGATTGAACTAATGCTTGTATGAATAATCATTATAAACCATAGATGTAAAAAAACAGATATGCTTTCAACGTATTAAAAAAGTTTCATTGCGTGAAACGATTGTCCATCTGTTGACTATTATTAAAACTAACATAGATCAAAACAGTCGATTAACTCCATCTGTGAATTCGTATTATAATTATATATTTATTTCCTGAATTATTATTATATATATATATATATATATATATATATATATATATATATATATATATATATATATATATATATATATATATATATATATTATCGCAATAATAATAATATCCGCTTTATAATAATATAATAATTTGTTTGTTCTAGTACTATGAGATGTCGTATGGTCTCAACGTGGAGATGCACAAACAGGTGAGACTAAAATTCAATTTTATTCAATTTCACACTGTCACAAAACAATCCATCATAGTCTACATGTGTGCTCGTTTTTACATATATATTAGGAAAGAAATACGTTTTCTTATTTTCCGTCGCATAACTGTTAGCTTACTTTTTTTTTAAAAAAAATAATCCCCACCGTTGACATTGTAACATACTGTTTGTAGCGGGGACAAACCAGAAATATTCACCCTACTGTTCGTGTTCATTTCGACAAAAAGTGAAAGATACGTCGCCTCTGGTCGAGGTGTATACATAAATTATGAATTAAGTAAACATACGTGTGCGTGTGTGTGTGTGTGTGAAAGAGGGAATTGGGGTGGGGGGGCTGTAAGTTTTTATCGAGTGAATTTTAATTGTGGACTTGGCTCGCCACGGGATCGTTACAAACCATTATATGAATAAATACGAGTGTGTGGGTTTCTTCCCCCATTTGCCTCTATCGTACTCAACGTCGACTGTAATCTGAATATGAAATCAAGTTGCTTACTAAAAGGGGTGCACGTGTGCTACCATGAAAGCTACTGTGTGTGTGTGTGTGTGTTAGACATGTGCGTACCACAAGACCCCTATATATATACATACATATATAGATAGTACTTATATGCGAGTGATGTTCTCTGTTTTGACCTCTCTTTCGCTCACAACACAATAGAGCCATGGATATCAGAGTAACATAAACACAGGCGAGTGCGCTCACACATGTGCTACAATGATTAGCTACAGAAGGGTGATTTTAAGTGGGCTCTGAAAACGAAAATTCGCCCTGTTAATTGTGGTCTTTTTTAATGGCATTGTATTTGTTATCTATTGTGTGTTAATGTTTATCGTGATGCAAGAGTAATAGTTTTAAATTTATTATGACATTATACGCGTTATCGGGCACTCTATCGCTGGCTTTAAGCCAATTGCCTCTATCCATTATCATACCACTGTTGTTTCTTTTGTATTTTTACCTTCTTTCGTATATCGATTCTTCTTTTAGAATTACATTTGATTCATCAATTAAAACAATTAAGATAGTTATTCGCTGAAAACTACTCGACCTTGCCTAATTTTGATAACCATGTGGACCAGATAAACAACACGTGGTATCAAATTGAATATTTGAGAGTCTTTCATGGAGGTATTCGTAATTTGCATAAATCGGTTCCGTGCATAATACGGACCAGGTGTGCGACAGGTGCGAAACAACTTAGCCCCTTATACTTACACCTCTTGTAATATGACGCCGTGACAACTATCAATGTACAGTCCGATTCACCAGAGCAATTAAAACAAATTATGTGTAAGCTTATTACCGTTACACTCAACAAAAGCTACTAAAACTACTTCAATCAAAATACAGGACTCTAATTCTATCATTAATGGCTTTTCCATGCAATGTAAGATAAAGTTAGCAATAATTCCGACAAAAGAAAATGAATTCTTTTACTCGTGTATTTTTTTTTTGTACGAATCATGTTCAACGCGACTATTTGATCGGATAGTCACAAATCATGATCGATATACGGTTATTGTGGTCGACCACATGTTACTGTAGCAACGGAGTGTACTATGTGGTTGACTGCGAAGTGGTGCGACCCTTGTGTCAACAGCGACGCGTCGGGACGCCCGTCAACACACACACACATTCACGAACACACCGACGCACCAAAGCTCGGATAATTGAACCACTAGTTAGCACACGCTCGTAATACCATAATGATTGTATATGATGGTGCTACACACACACTACAGTATCTCTTACATTATTGTTGACATTCTATTTGAATCTAGCAAACATTTTTTTCCCTTTCTAACATCTTACGCTAGGTAATAGTTAAACCACAGCTAGTCATTATAAATCAAATGATTAGTTGGCGCGTTTTGTAATAAAAAAATAGTTTGAAACAATTTAATCGCTTTGCACCGTAATCACTCAATGTAGGTGTTTAAAAAATGCAAATCTCACCGATAATAAACTATACGAACATAAAACAGGAAAACGTCGCGGCCGACTTTATTATTAGTGTAATTAATAAAACAAAAGTTGTTCCCGACGGCACTCTATTTACTTAATGGTTAGTCAGTCCTCGGGCACCGCGCTGTAACGTAGAATTAAATCGAGAACAAAAGAGCGAGAGAGGGAGGGAAAGAAAAAAAAAACGGACAAAAAACAAGAGCAAGAAAACACAAAGAGCTCGTTCGCTGCGGCGCATGATGTATACAAGCACAAAGAGAGTATAGAGAGAGAGAGCTTCATCGTGATAAACGTGTTACGATGTTTGCCGTTAGTAGCGCTGTTGTGTGTGTGTGTGTGTCTGTGTGTGTGGTGGCTAGCAGCCGTATTAAAAGTTCCGGTACACCGTCCCTGTACGGCCCGGAAACCCGGAGTCGTTTCCTGCGGCCGCAAGGAAGTTTACTGTGCGGTTACTTCAGAGACCAAAGGCGGACAGATTTATTACGACCGGAGTTATCGGGTCACGTTAAAGTACCTACCACCGTCTCTAGTACTACATGCTTGCACGATACCAGCTTAGCATACTCGACACTAGATGGTGTTTCACACGCGACCGGACAGCGCATGTCAGTTTATGGTCATTTCTAACAAAGTAAAACTAAGAAGGCAAATCACTGTTGTACATAATATGTATATATATATATAATATATATATATATATATATATATATATATATATATATATATATATATATATATGTCCGAATTAATCTATCCGTGATGTACCCGTTGATTAGAATGCTTGATGCCAATGTAATAGAAGTAATAAGATGAAAGACGAGTGACCTCAGTCACGTATTTGTGCACTGGGGAGTCGATCGAGTGTATGACGAACGAACGAACGAACGGACGGACGGACAGACGAAGGGTAGTTGATGTCGTTGGGTGGAAAGTTAGCAGCAACCGAACCCCTCTGGCCAAGTTAACGTGATCACGAACCGTGCAAATCGATGTTCGTTTCGGTTCTCGACGTTCTCTAGAGTGGCACGTCGAATCGCGTATTGCCTTTGTCCGCGGGAAATGCTCAGTCGACCCGGAAAACATTAAACTTGTATAAAGCCCCAAGTTGTCTCTGTATGTGTGTGTGTGTGTATAGGGCGATTCTCGCCTTGACGCATCATCGCAAGCTTTTCAAGTTCTTTGAATCGTAAAATGCTTTCCTCTCGTAATGATCTCCGAGAATAATAGTTTATAGTTTCTAATGATCCTGCACTCAACCGAAACAACTTCGAGTATCCATTATGTTGCAGCCAAAATTGGAAAAAAATATATGGTTCTTGGTTTAAAAGTTAAAATTCAAAAACCAGTTATACTTTAATGATGCATTTTGGTAAACTAATAACATGCATATGCGCGGCTTATGATGATATTTAGTAATAATTTCAGAAGATCTTATTGTATTACAAGTTGTATTAAATTAGTTGATGAAGTCGGAGAGCCTTATCGATAAAGTTAGAGTAGGTAATATCTAATATGCAACCTTAAGTAGGCGAACTTATGAAGTGCATCATCTCTAGCGGGTAATTGAGCTACTTGTTAATTATAGTTGTAATGTGCTCCAACACACACACACCTACACACAACTGCATTATGTAAAGTGATCGAGTCGATCCGTTCAGTACACAAAGCTTGCCATCTCAGGCTAGAATTAATTGACACCTTAGGTTAGCAGGACTGGCTGGTGGGTTTGTGGCCGTATGCATAATGCAAGTGTTGGGTCTACAAGCCGGAGATTAACTCGACCGCAACACACAGCCCGAAACTTTATCTAATTACAACCGTACATCTCCCATGTGGTCCCACATTTTCACCTCCACACTGACATGCCATATAAATCCGTTCATTCCAATCAAGACTTGTAAATTACGATCAAAACAAAGCTTTCTCAACTTACTTACTTACGCATATTCACTCAACTTTATTTATAAAACTGTTTGACATTACAACAAACATATACAAACAAAAAAAACATCGTTTAAATATCTATTAGAACCTAAATATATGAATAGCATCAGTATGGGATATTCAGTTTTGCGAGAGACAGGATAATATATATTAGGCCAGTAATAGCATCAAGTTAGTTGTTAATGGTTGTTTAACGTAGTACCTCCTTCCGTCGCATCGTTCAACAGATTCAAATGTATGTATGTATGTGTGTATGTCTCGACGGGATGGTGACATCAGCAGCTGATGGTGCGTGCGAAAACACCACTCTCTGTTCGGTAATTGACATTTTAATTACAGTAAGACGCGCGCTACGCCGCGCAATTCCTGGTTTCGCTTCGTTGTAATTAACTGTCTAATTATTATGCGACGGCCACGCCGATAACTTATTCCCTCAGGCTGAATATAGCTTACTTGATACTTTTTCTTACAAGATCTCTTTTTCTGACAAGTCTATTGGGAATTTTATAAATTATGGATATTTATTAGGTACCATAATAAATTATTACAATCAAGATGTTCATAAAAATGTACATTTTTCTTCTTATTATTCCTTTCTGCCGCCTTGCCGAATGTATTTTAATTTCCAATCAAATGTAGATATAATATGACTGAATACCTAAATGAATTCGCCAAAAGGGATTGATTAGCACATTTCCAATGTGTTGTTTGGAGTGAGGCACACGACACTCCAATGACGATTATTATGACTCATACGTAACGGGATCATGAACATTACTCCATGTACTAAACTGGGCGAGGGAGAGGCATGTCTGTATTTATTTAGACACATACATATTCAAAGTGAGAAGGACGTAGTATGTGTTTGAGTGCTGTGGTTAATAAAACCCATGTTCGCTCGTCATGTGTCGCTGCACATACAAATTGTGCGGGGGCTACTCTCTCTCTCTGTGTTCGTGTGTATGTATGTGTGTGTGTAACTAGGGGGAAGAGCCTTAACATCACAAACATATATATACTATCCATGTATTTACACTCACACATGTGCGATATTCATTGAAGCATTTTACACGGGATATTTGCTTTTTACTGTGCCACGCAATATGGCCAATTCCCCAGCCATCATACAGATGCGTCGATTTGATCATGTTGTCATGATGGCCTTGTTGTGCGACGAATTAAAATCCACCAAATCCCTTTGCTGTTGCACCAACATTTTAACAATACCAGCATTTATAGCCAATAAATGATTTAGGCAACTAACCATACATACAAAGGTTTTACTTTTATTTTTCAAACGACCAATTTTTCGTGACTTGATTAAATATCTCCAATCAATGTTTCCCAACTTTTTTTTTTAAAGCATTTTAACAATTGGCTTATATGAATCATGTGTCAGAAAATAAGCTTCACAAAATATAAAGTTCTCTCAACTATAAAACGCGGTGCAAACAGGCGTATTTCGCGCAGCATTAAGTAGGTACTCTGCAATACATAATAGGATGATGAACCATGGGGGAACCGATTGGGGACCGCTACACACTCGACATAAGCGAAATGGATGTAAATCTGTTCAAACATCCATAGCTACAGCGAACGCTAATATGAATCATAAATTTATACTAGCCACAGGTTTAATTAACAAACAGAAAGTTCCTTGTTAGCATTTTACTAGTTGTAACTGAAATCACGACCCATATATTATGCGCACCGGCGGCATCAGTATTTCAATTAAACACAAATAAATAATAAAGCCATTAGCAACGATAACAAAGTTAAAATAATATTTTAACACGAATGTGTATGTATATATATATATACACACGTAAATTCCTATTTTATCTTAGGCATTACATGTAAAACCACAGTCTGAAATAGGAACCATGATATTTAGATGGAGATGGCAGCAAACGAACGAACGAGCGATCAGCATTGTTTATTTAGCGTGCCGTTTGCCTCCTCCGTGAGTATATATGTATGTGTATGCATGCAGACAGACAGACAAACAAACAAACAAATAAACACACAAACAAACAAACAAACATACACATAAGTACGTATACAAAGGAAGACGAAGTACTAGTAAACAAAATAGCAACAACACCGTTGTTACACCATCACATGTAGAACAGAGAGTAGTTCTGCAACCTCATCCGGGAATAACTTCGGTTTGGCGTACGGAATTCACCGCATGCTATCATCACAGCCAAACTGCTGCTATACTACGGAATATTGTTGTTTTGTGTTAACATTGCCTTTTACACACATGAAACATTGCGCTACATGATGTAGGTACACAATCCATCATTGCTGTTTTTATTACATATAATTTTATTTACCTATATACGTTGAACAATTTTCCGAAAAATGACTACAAATTGAATGACTTAGAAAGTGAACAAATGTTTAACCATTAAAGCATTGGAATGGTTCAATACAGCGTGGCCGATTGTTAATAAGAAAATTGAACATTCACAAATTTAGTTTATAATTGCAGAGTTTATGTGTTTTGACGGTAATTTGGCGTCGTAAAGTACAAAGGAATCCATTTACTAAGAAATGGCTCGGTCGGTCGGTCGGTTGTCGAGAGAAATTCGACTTGGAAGTTTTCGGGGTAATCATAACAAACTGCTGCCACTAAGAACATGGAAAATTTCTTGGCAATGAACACCTAGGCCATTATAAAATAACCGTGACTAATGGGCCACGAACACACAGTGAAACGGATGCAGTATATATACTATTATAGGTACTATGTGTCGCACTCCTCAGACACTTGAAGTTGCTTTTTTCGTCTCTTTTCCTCTGTGGCCGCTGGTAAATACGCCAAGTCTTGATGTGTTTGTGTATATTTATTTATTATTCTAATTTTATAGTAGCACGTTTACGTAAACACGATGAATGATGTTCCCCCATAGCATAGCATACCGCGCGTCGTTAAATTCAACTTATTTTTAGCCACTGCTGAACTCGTATTAGAAGATGAAACTCGTGAACTAAATCTATCATCATAAAACATATTCATATACATAGTAAATCATTCGCCGCAACTGTATTAAATATTTAATCCCTCTATACCTACTTTACAGTTAATGTAAGTGATAATAGGTGAGAGGTCATTGTATATGGGTGTTCAAGTGGTGTTCGACCCGGTGAAATTAGCACTGACCACTAATCAGGTGTATCATTACCTCAGTGGCTGACCGCTTGGCTCGATAGCCATTGTGTCCGGCGACGACCACGCCATAGCCTCCTCGCGCTAGATTAGATTGCCTTTCCTCCCCACTAACTGCTTAATCAACTACCACCACAAAAGCAATTAATCCCGTTATTATATTCGGTTTGTATGTAACACAATGGCTTGTTGTACCATTTTAATGACCATCCAAAAGCCACTTTATATACCTACCTAGTAAATATGCTTAGCTTTATTAAACAGTTTACTATTATAGGTACAAACATACATGATTATTATAGTAGGTATCATAAACACGAAAAAGCAGATACAATCTTTAACTTTTTATTTATCATGCTACAAATTGAGGGTATCTATATGTAAACTGGTATTTTGTAGAAATGTTTCACCTTGTACGATTGAAAATTCTTTGCTGGAATCCTATAAATAAATCATGTATTTTGTTATTAAATATAGCAATGATTTATCTTCTTGTAAACTTGTGCAGAATCGTAAAATTGTATAAGTTATTCGCATGAACAACACAGACATAAAATAATTAAGCAGTATACCTATAAGTTAATTGGTATAAATCAAAAAGTCTTATTTCTTACTCAACACACGCACCAAACACACACACACACACACACACACACACACATATTAACTCGTATTAATGGTTAAATGCGAATACAACAATAAACACGATGATAATTATTATCCTCGAACTGTAATAAGTTGCTGAGCAATTTACATAAAATTAAATATATAGTTATGTTGACGTTAGAAGAACAACCCATTTCACATATGAAGCTAATAGATTTATCCGCCCCTATGTAACTTAATTTATAGTACCCAGTCGCCTATAATAATAATAAACGTGTGGGTTGTCACAGCGTTACCAGATGGTATACAATAAATCATAAATCTAAAAATAAAATCATGATTTTGTTTCAACGATATTATAGTCCATCGGATTGTCTTTTTCTTTATCTCTTTCGTCCCCGATTTTTTCCGTTTCGTTTCGTTTCTTTTCTTTCTTTTGGCGATATTATCAATCAATGGTTTAGGCTGCAGAATCTTCCACATGACGACACCCTCTTTCTGGATACAGTGACAGGGATAAAGTACTTTACCGAGAATCGATTTGGTTCTATATATATATATATATATATGTGTGCGTGTGTGTGTATATATGTGTGTTTGTTTAGAGTGGGGGGGGGGGGGGATGACGCGTAAGAAAGAAGATCTGAAATAACTCTGTTGGGAATTTTCTTCCCGCATTTCATTTCCCCTTTTTCTTTCATCGGTTGCAAAAATATTGGGTACAGTCTGGTGCATCGTTTTTTTTTTTTAATACCGTTTAGAGGATCACTTATCATTCTCAAAAAAAATATTCCGTAAATTCTTTATATACTTAAGATATATAATCCACTCGCTTTAAACTGTTTTCTTTTTAATATCTGGGAAATATATATTTTCTTCGTGGTCACAAAATAATATTCACAAATATATGTTAATGTGGAAATTGTTAACTTTTAACATTGCCGCCTATATATTAACAGATTACTCCAAATTATAAAGCTTCTTGTTTGTTTGTTTGTTTGTTTTCTTATTTGCTTTTCAAAGTACAAAAGAAAAAAAAGTTTAACCATAACTGAAAACCCAGGGTATTAGTGTTGTTTACGTTGAATGTACTGGGAGGATAAAAAATTTACATCATCCGGATTTTGTAAAAAGTTCTGTGCGACTTGAGCCACGCGTCGGCGAATTTTCGTTGTCGTTCATCGCGGCTTTCATTCAGCTCGGCTCAGTGACGTGCAGAGGATGGCTCTACCCACTTGATCCGATAAAACCTGACAAACATATCAAGATTTCGACCCGCGCAGATTCACACACACACACACACACACAACATTTCCAAAGTTCGATCGAAATATTTTCTGGTTCGCTTCAGACTTGGCCACAGCTTTTCAAGCCACACATCTTCAAATTTATATTATTTACGCAATCCTGAAATATAACTTGTTCGACTATTTGTTGAAGCATGTGTTCATCCGTCTAAAATGCTATGTGTTATTTATAAACACGCCGCAAGTTGTGGAATCTGAAGCAATGTGTATAATATACAAAACGAACATGTTTTTATTTACGTTCAAGTTTACATTACAAGTGTATAGATTTTACAACGATTTAAAATGTTTTCAAACGGATTAATGGCATTTTCGAAATTATATTATGTAATAAATTCCAACGCCTACCACCTTTTAAAATGAATTTGCAAACAGTTAATCTTTTATGAGTAATCTATTTTTTATTATATATATATATATATAATATATATATAGATATATATCTAATGTATATATATATATTATACTATATATATATATATATATATATTATATATCGATAGTATTTGTATATATACTTAATATATATATATATATATTGATATATATATATATATACTATATATATATATAATATATATTATGTATTATATATATATATATATATTATATATATATATATTATATATTGTATATTATATAATATATTATATATATAATATATATATATTATATATATATATACTTTTCCTTGTTTATCGCCCATATATCTTTTTGTATAAAATAAAAACCTAGTTAGTCGACTGATATATCCACATACTCTGTTGCTGCTGCTGCTGGTGGTAGTGGTGGTGGTGATGGTGGCTCAGTAGACCAACGTTTTCATAACAAATAATACTAGAAGTAAACATAAAGGCCGTTAGTTTTGTTAGCTTAGAAACTCAAATAATTTACTCGATAGAATTGCAGCCAGCCAGGGTCGTAGTCAACATAGGGCACAGTTTGTTAAACAACACTGAGACTTATATTTGTCGCTATATATGTGTGTGTGTGTGTGAGAAATAGAAAGCGGGTAAAGGGGGGAAACAATGATGGAAGCTAGACTATGGGGGCGGTTTGAATGTGTGTACCAACCGCCAATTGTCAATATTTGGTCATACACGAGACAGAACGCCGAAAGGACTGTACATACCTACCACGACCCGGCAAACTGACGCGGATATTTGGATATATGTGCACATCTCATGTTGTTATTGTTGTTGTTGTATTAGAGCGGGAGGAAGTGTTTGATTTGCCACGGTTTCGTGAACATTTTCTCGAACACATGAAAGATGATACAAAAGTAATGGATTTTCGTTTTATACAAAATCGATTACGTCAATGGATTTGATTTATTACACGTGTTTAGAAATAGATATAATATGTAATAGAACGTGTAGAAATGTAAATAATATACAAAATATGCGATGCAGATGAAAAACATCGCAAAATGTATTTAATTTATTAACAAACACAATCGAAGCATGACACAAAGAAATCGTTTGAACAAAATCCTAATTTTGTGAAAATAAAGCTATAAATATATCATTGCAAAACCAATTATCCCTATTAACATTCATATTTTATATTTAACGGGAAAAAAGTCACCATTTTTCAACCGACCGCAACATTCATTACGCCACCGCACATTTTCAAAATCACAGCCTGTGTCTTCCTACTCTTTCCACCCCCACCACCCCTGCCCGCCTGGTATTCATTAAATTCCTGGCGAATAAATGACGCATATTTGGTGCGACTAACAAAACTGCATGTAAAAATATGTTTTAATGAAATATTATGGTTTCGGTATAACTGAACAGTACTGGACGGTGGTTAGCGTGGCGTACCACGACCACACTGTGACGTCACAGCGTGGTCGGACCAGACTCCAAGCTGCTCCTGTGGTAGCCACAGTCGCATTTGCAAATATAAACCTGTATTTGTGAGGATTAGTTTGACAAAGAGGGAAAATATATATATATATATATATATATATATATATATATATATATATATATATATACTTTTTGAATCTGGTTCGAAATATTAGAAATGTTTGTATTTTTTTTTGTTTTTTGCTGTGTTTCAGACTGAAATCGCCAAACGATTGAATGCTATTATTGCACAGATCCTCCCGTTTTTGTCGCAAGAACATCAACAGCAGGTGGCGACAGCTGTCGAAAGAGCGAAACAAGTAACAATGACAGAATTGAACGCCATCATTGGGGTAAGTTAAAACGAACATAAAATAAATTGAATTATTTTCCCACTGTGTTATTTTTCTATCGAGCTAGCATAGAAAAATATATTTTTCATTTGTTTTCCTCGCATAAAATAAAATAATGCAAACATTGAATAAAATAAATAAAATTCGCTCGTGCTTGCATAAAACTGGATAATGTTTACATACGTCTGTATGAAAATGTAAAGTAAATAATCACCGAGGGGAAAAAATAATGAATGTGAAAAACAAGCAAGAGCGTTTCGTGGCGGATAAATAGAAAACTAACCCTGCCAGGCGAATGTTTGCGAGACTGGTTAGCGCTTTCTGCTAGCTGCTTCTGTATTTACTCAAAACCCCACACAACCCCCCTCCCCCCCTCGCCATCCCTTCCACCTCTATCGCACTCTTGTAACGTTGCTTGTAATGCGGTTCGCAGACCGCACAGAGGATGGCCTCAGCATCATATTTTAATACGGTATCTCTAATTGTCGTAATTTGTTACGCCGACGGTTTTCACACAACGCAGCCAAATGAATTGTGTAAACTGAGCCTAAGTTGCTCGTTCCACTCAATAGACGAAACGCCCGCGTATATAATATGTATGTACTATATTACATACATACATACCTAGATTATCTACTTAATATATTCCCAACTTCAAATTTGTTCCTTTAGTCAAGAACTAACATTTCCAACAGTGGCACTATCTATTTATATTCATTTTCAAGAATAATTTTCTACTCTAAATGTATTCTGTATGTTGTCATCCTCTCCTCCCCTCCCCTTCCCTTAAAATTAAAATCAGTGTTGCAAAAAGATTTCTTTCAATGCAATTTGTATATACACAAGGGAAATATACATAACCAATTTGAGACAGTAAGTCTTGCTGACTTATCTTCAAAGTTGGAAGTTTGTCGAAGAAGGGTGGGAGTCTGATGTACGCCTACGCGTCATAAATACTTTATATCAGGTTTTCTTTTGCATTGCAACATTACGCATATCATTACGGAAATTCAGTTTGAGAACCGTAACAAGATCGAATATCTTTCGTGTATTTCGGAATTGCATGGGGAGCAGCGAAGCTTATTTCCATCGAAGACAAATCTTCTATTTAATGTACGAGTAGTCTAGCTAGTGGATATAAGGGGAAGTGGTGTGGTGCAGCCTTTTTATAAACTCTCGCAACAGAACGCCGCATGAATAACAAAAGCAGCAGTAGCAGCGTTTCTGTCCCCCAAGCTTCTGGTTCCGACAATCCGCTTCAAGATCGTCTTGCAAATTTTAAGCGCCATAGTAGGTACACTCGACGCACAAACGAATATATTACAAACTGCCTTGAAACGGCAATTTTTCTTCGTAAACGACAATACAATATGACTTGGCTTCTATTTTCAAAACAAAAAAGAAGATAAATTCAACCCTCACAAGATTAATTCTATAGTAGCCAATGTAATTGACAATGTTTGTAATTTAAGAAACTAAATATCTAAAAGAAACATTAGAAAACATATCGGGCATATGAATTTAAGTATCTGACATAAAAAATGAAGATAATAAAATTATCAAGACGTGATATAAAAACTGAGCGTTTTTCAGTTAATTAAACAGCGATGGGGGCGCTCGGAGAGTAGAAATGTAATTATAATGAAATCCATCAGCGGCGACAACTCTTTCCAGCGTCGTCACCCTCGAACAGTGTAACCGCGGTGTGTCCCCGCTACCACTCGGCTGCCAAAGAAATCAATTTGCGCGCTCTCAGCGACGCGAATGTTAAATAACGGCTGAGCAATCACTCAGTTCGTCGTCGTTGCTTCGATTACGCGCGCTACGTTGAACATACAATTGGTCAACTGTTATCCTGCATCGTTTCCCTACGAGTTTACCCCCACTCCTTACTTCCCTTTCCATTCCGCGTCTCATCTGATAAAAATATAACTTCTTGTCACGTGTCTCGGATCCATTCTGCTCAATTTAAAGTTGAAGCTCTGTTTACAGTACATTTGCAGTCTGTGAAGGTGTTTTCCATCACTGTTATTCAGTGTTGTCTCAGTCAGTCGGTCGGGGGATGGATTACCTAATGCTTCTCTCGTCCTCCGAAGACGTGAAGCCTTATTGTAATTACCGTTAAATAATTAATGGAGAAGACGACAGTTAACTGATGCCAGTTTTATCAAACAAAGCCGCTTTGTTTTGCAACCCCAACGCAAACTTTTGCAGTATCAAATACTATTCGAGATTCCTTCTTCTAAAAGATTACTGAACCGTAATTAAAAATTAAAATCCTTGCGTTTTAACAGCAATCCGTGTATTTCTATTGAATTTAAAAACCACATATTTTCTCCATTATATATATACGAGTATATATAAATACCATCCATTTGTAGCATTTGTGCATTGCTACTACATAGAACAATTACGCCCATTGGCTACAATATCGGAAGAGATTATATCTTGATCCATTTCCGTGCATTATCTGGCTCTAGTTAATTTAGCACATCTAATTAATTGGCAGCGCAACAGTTTCACTAATAATATGTAAACTCCATCAACCGTGTGTGGAAATGATAAAATACGCCAATGATGATTATAGTGAATGCACGTTATATCAACTCGAAACAGCAAGCACGTCCGTAACCCTGGCTGAACTTCCCCGGCAAATCACGTTAACGCATTACTAGTTCATAAAGCGTATGCCGATCACGATCACTGTGATTAGTACTACATCTATTTCCTGTCGTGAAATCGGTAAATCGGTTTGATTTGTAAAGGAAACACTTCAATCGCAAAGATGATTTTGTATTTCGATGCTAAAATATAACACTCAATACTTCAGTCAGTCAGTATAAAATGTTAGTTTAATATTATTTGGATGATCCGCCTATAAAAACCACGATAACTTAGCGCCTGTAAAAATCGTCGAATAAAAAATCTTACAAAAGATTTATGTTTATCGAACATCATTACCCTTGGGCTAAAAGTGCTTGCTTGCGTAAGAAAATATCGAGGCAGAAGGAAAAGATAGAAAGAAGAAAAAAAAACCTCATCATAGACTTGTAAAGATCCTATAAAATATTAATGTTTGGAAATCGGTTTCCAGCGAGCAACGAAAGAATAAGTTGTATGTTGCTGCTTGTGAGAATTCCCCAATGACGGTTCCATGTTACGCCACCAGAGTGTTTTGCCCACGGGCACCTAATCAACATTCCAATCACCTCTTGACTTTATCGGCACTCGAGTGCGCCAGATTCCCGCCAGGAAAATTAAGTGAAGCCGGGAAATTTCATCCCTAGACATCCCATACACGTGATACCCATCAGCCAAATTTTATTTTATGTAACAATACACTAGAATACCTATAGTCACATTCGCTTACGGCTATCAGAGAAAATTATAATGTTGCTATATTCTCTGTAAAAAATTAACTTTTGACTGTAAAGCGTACTAGAATTGTTTTCTTTGCAACAATGATGTCCAACAATTGTTAATAAGTTATTATTTTAAATTGGAAAAACACAATAATAAATGGTATAAACATTTGAATCAGCAAACCTTTTCGTATTTGAGTAAGCCAATAGAAAACAACGGCTGTGAAAAAACAAATTAGGAAATGTGGTTCAATCAAAACAAAGTTATTCCGCAAATATTTTACACCGACCGTCCAATTTTCTTTCCTGGTCTCCGAGGACTGAAACAATTTGGCGTGTTCAAGCTGAATACAAAACAGAGGGGCATTGGCCGTGTGCACAGAGGGAGCTACAATAGAGGTTAGTTCGGAGTTAGCAGGGGAAGAGCTTAACTTGGTCCCGCGACGACTCTAGTCTTTTCTATATGAAAGGCACTCGGTTGGAAATAAAAAGGATTTACCCAGAAAACGAAATCCACCACTGTGTGTACGCGCGTGTTTTAAAAGATATGAAACTCTATAATAAAATATTTTCCCAATGTATATATGAGGAAATAACAAGCAATGTTATAATGATGTTAATTTTATAGTAACATAACAAATATCGTAAAGTGGAAATGGCGTATGCACTAGTAGCAAACATGTTTACCAATCAATATTAGATTTTTAAATATTGCATGATTTATCCTTGCAGTCATCTTTTTTTCGTAGAAAACATTCTGAATACAAAATAAAATTGTTTATTGAGTTTCACGGTAAATTCAGCGAGCGAGCTTGCTGCGTCGTCGACTCGTTACCGCGCGCGCCAGTGAAGTTATTTTATTTGACAGTGTCGAAGAAGTTTACGGTTTCAATAAAATTCCTTTGGAAAACCCGAGGTGAAGTTATATAACATACACGGCGGAAAGAATATAAGGAGGGAAGGTCCCGTGGGTTCGGTATAGTAACCGTCCTTCTTCTTGACAGGGAGACGAACACCACGTGTCAGCCTGCAGCGGTCCTTGGGGACCGGTCGGGAACATGTAAAGGAGATCATGTTAGCAGCAGAAAACACTCGACGCGATAGTGGATCTACCTACACGTTGGCGTACGACGCGACATAGAGTGGATTGAGGGTGAAACTTACCTACCTACTATACTCACAACCCAATTCTGTTCAAACACGACGGAATCGTAAAAGAATTTTCAAATACCTATAAGTATACGCGAGCGGGCTCCGATAGAAATGTCAAGTGGTTATATTGGAAAAAGTTTCTGATGCCGAAGTATCTTACTTTCATCATATTGACTATATTATATTCAAATGCATGCATTGCGACCGTAAATAAGATGCGAACACTTTTCAATTGAGAAAAATATTCACTCATATTTTATGGAATGTAATATAGATAGTATATGACTTGTTCATAACGTATTACTCTTGCGTTGCCAAATATCTACATATACGTAGGTATAGCAATCTTCTATAGAAAAAGGGTCTAACCTTTTCATTCCTATAATAGAACCATTCAGAGTGTAGTGAACACATCAAAGACAACAGATTCCCAGAAAAAGTATGTGTATACTAGCACCGTAGTCAAATTATGTAAAAGGTTAATGTTATTTTTATTTCTCGTCGTCTGGGCACGATTTTCCGAAATGTAATGTTACCGATGCTGGTGCTGGAACGTTCCCAAGAACAATACCTGCACAGTGATTACGTGCGCACAGATGCACGTGTGTGCATATTCAAGATGTTGGCACTGGGAATTGCAAATTAGCAAGTTGAATCAGCCAGCGTTAACAGTCGCTGGCTGGCAGCGGCACGGCACCACAGGTCCCCGGGTGAAGGTGATAGTGGCGGTGGAGGCGACACCCGCCAACGGTAATTAACCGGGTAAACATGTGCTCGGCACTGCTATCTCGCTTGCACCAATTAGTATGTCGCAGCGTAGCGACACTGTGTAATCACATGGCGATCAAAATGTAAATTTTAATTTTTGCTGCAATCGCAAATGCAATTCAAAAGGATTATACACGATAAAATGCATGGTTGCGTTTTTAGAATAAAATCATTTTAGTCCGTGATAAAAATAAAAAAATTTATATTCCAATTGATTTCGTCGCATATTGTGCATACATATGGATACATTCCTACGCTTTCTGAAAAGTTTCAAAACTGATCAAAAGTTAATACCAGTAGTATACGTTATAGCTTACAAACATGAAAAGAATGTAGTTTTTAAAATCGTTATCAAATGTTAACTGCATACAGAATCTGGGTAGTAAATACAGCTATCACATCTAACAATTCTTTGTAGAATAATTTATATATATATATATAAATATGCCAAAACACATCCAATCATTGATAACTTCTTTAATTGTAGTTTCTTTTCCTTTGCAGCAACAAAGACCAGATCTACCTCGTCTGTTACAACAAATGCACGCTCAACAATTACCGGCACATGCAGCACCACCAATCCCAATGATGCCACATCCTGGCTTAGCTGGAGCACCACCAAGTTCAGCTGCAAGTCTCCTCGGACTATCCAGTGCGTTAGGAGCACCCGGACAACATCTTTCGATGTTAGGAGCCAAACCTGAACATCATCGATCTGAAGATGTCAAATCAAATAATAGCGGTAAGTGTTTCCATTTCAAACTCCAATATTTACAGTTTTTTATTGGAAATATTATGCAAACTGTCCATTATTGTATGTGATAAACTTTGTTTGGGAAATATATTTATTTTTGGGTAACATAACAATATACATAAGTAAAATTATGATCGGCTACGAAAATACCATGATGTGAATATCGCAAAGATTCCAGTTCGGTCATAATGTCCGCACAAGCTCAGTTATATCTAATTACGAACGCTGTCGGGAGTAATAAAGTAATGGCGCACGACACCCCAGTCACCGTACACAGCGCGTTTTCACTTGTAACGCGAACTTATTACATAACGTAAAGTTTTCCGCTTGTCCAAAGGAAAGAAGCGAATAAAAAAGGAGTGAAATTACAAACGCGTTGAGTGACGGAAAGAAATATTGACAATTTTTATTTTGTTCGTGTCTCGAGTGACGGAAAAGGAAAAGCATTGTGCTCTAACGTCAAAGTGAATGAGCGACCGGTCGGGCGGGCGAGTGTTCAGTGTTCAGTGTTCACCTCTCGACATGCGGGATTCTGCTGAGCTTGTCCGCGGAACCGGAGAACCCTTCAGTCGGTAGCTTCAAGTGCTCTTCGCCGGCCGAACTACATATAACATCCGAGACACTACAAAACCCAACAACTACGTGTATTATGTTGCATCGCAGCGCACCCAAAGCATTGTTACGTCACCAAGTGTCGTCCGCAGCAAAAACTGTCACACATTCTTTATTAAAACTAACGTTGTATAATGGTTATTTCTTTTTTTGTTTGTTGCTGTTGATTAAACTTTTAATACCTAAACAAATTCACAAAGAACAAATAAGTACCTACATATTGTTTTTTTGTTTGAATCCATACAACAAAAGCATCGTGCTTTCGAGTAAAGGCAGAGGAGTAGGATGGGGGTAACACTCTTGAGATTTTAATTTCCATGTTGAGCCTGCACCAGCAGCATCTTCCGTTCGCTTCATGTACTTTAAGTGGGTGCAGTGTCTCGCGGCGCGGCGAACCGAATCTAATATAGCACGACTTGGCAAATACATGTTCGTCGATCAGTTTGTCTCCAACATAGATCGATTGATCGTTTTTTCACAAAGTCCCACATTTCTTTTATTTCTTCTAAGGCAGCTGTGAACATATATATATATATATATATATATATACATAAAATAATACCATTGTTGATTGATATTTGAGAATAATACAAAAATACATGATGCTTTCAAGGTGAAAGTTATATACAAAAGAAGCGTTGTATCCGTTATAATATTATGTTAATTATAGATGATAATAAAATCTTAACATCAACGAATAAACAGCGATATGAAAATGAACAGTTTAACGTGTGTATAGCTATTGAATTGTCGGGTGGGTGGTCTATTGTAAACGTCTACCCACATACATAGGTAGGTACATACCGTATGTTGAGTATAGAATACAGAGTGTTGGCTATTCAACCGCGATGAAATGAAATGTGAATAGAGAAGCAAGCGGCGGCGTCATCTTCTCACACCAGCCGCTTTGCATTGACGTGCATAAAAACCAACAGCTTCAATCGTTTCTCTCCTCCCCAACCAATGCAATGGCCCCGAATGAATCTCGCGTCGGTATAAATCTGCGTATAATACGGATGCGGGCATTTGGTCTTTTCATCGGATTTGGACGACTGCTGAACTTCCAATAGCAATCAGATTTCTTCCAGCAGTGGCCGCCGCAAAACGACGTTATCGAGCACATTCGAACCGAAATAAATTACTTTTATGGACGTGAATATCAAACGTTTCGGGAGACATTTTTGGTTTACGCAGGCGATAAAAACTTTCACTTTATTATTTTTACCAAAAATCACAATTTACTAATGGGTAAGAAGAAGAAGACGAAGAAGAAGAAGATAAATCTCAGATTTCATATACGAGTATATATATACCTAAATATATGGTGAAATAATAGATGATGATGATAAGTGAATGAAAATTTGATACACATGTCCCATAAAATATCAAAATTGCTTTCGGAAGATTTAAAAGACGAGCCACCCTTCTTAAGGAAATAACTCGTAGGATAAGCTAGGATATATTTCCTGGCTTGAAAGTTATTAAAATAAAGTGCCTTCTGCAACGTGCGGTATGGTGCGACGCGGTGCGGTGCGGTTGCTTCAGAGTGCCGTGTTTGAAAACTGAAAAAGAAAATACATTGCGAAAATAACAGCGATTATCTTTATAAATATTTATTACACCAGAAGAAAAAGGGATACGTGCACACATACATACATACATACATTTAGAAGATAGCACCAATTCATCAGGTTGTGTCGACTATTTATTAGTATTTAAGATGATGCAGTTGTTTTAGTGGCATAGCTATAGGTATTTTACAAACAAAAGTGTCAAGTAGTAGTTGTGAAATGTGAACGACGATGACGATGACAACGACGACCCACACTGACTTTATTGTGTAAATGTAGATGTAGATGAGTGTGCGTCGCATTATCGTCGTTGTCGTCGTCGTCGCGGTGATGTGTATTAAAGCCAAGCACGCAAGAAGTGATGCTTACTAGCGGTTGTCATGCCAACGGAATTGAATGCCGTAAGGAGTTGTTCACCAGCACCCCATCTCCTTGTTCTATTCCACTTGGGTGCACATCACTTCCATCTATCTATCGCCTCTCGTTCGCTCTTTCGCCTTCTAGTATAATCATGAAATATGAGGGCGCGCGGACGTACACCTTATTTTGTCGTTTCTCTTTCTGTTCCGTTATCATTTGCACGCACTAAAACGACAACGTCGTCTCTGTCTCAAAGCAACGTTGTCATTTGTGAATTATTATTATTCAATCACACCCACAAACAAATACATTGGCACAAATGCCAAATGGATACCAAGATAGTGCACACAATAGAGATGAATGGATATCAGAATAGTAAACAACACAATGTTCATACAAAATCAACAAATTCCTAATGAAATTTTAATATTTATATTTCACAATATTTTCATTATATATATATATATATATATATATATATATATATATATATATATATATATATATATATATATATATATATATAATGGACATGATTATTAAAATTAGTTTATAACGTATAAGTATAGGAATGGGAAATTCATTGCGACCAAGCAATTGTTTCTCTCAGTGTAGCTATATTTGATGCTGCTATGTTAATAAACGAATGAATCCGTGTTTTATTTGTTTTTCATCTCGTTTGTTTCATATGCTGCCGCTTATGATTGGTTCTCTCCATTCGTGTCTGCAATGTGATGACATTTTGTTACCTGGTCGTCATGGATACTGCAGGTCTCAACTCTACCGAAGAACGACATGTAAGTTATTTAATATATATATATATATATATATATATATATATATATATATATATATATATATATATATATTATTGTTGATATAGGTAGGTATGCTAGATAGATATTAGAATTCTTTTTACTGTAAAATAGTAGCGTTTGTTGTTATTTATTCGAAAGCAGATGCAATAGCACTAGCACGGGATTAAGGTTGTTTGTATGGGCGACTGAGATGTGTGTGTGTGTGCATTGCTGGTTGTATTTCCCATGCAACCGCACAAGAAAGCACACAAATCCAACGTCTCGCGGCAATGCAAAGAAAACGTAGATGCGCCACCACGGCAAAGCGCTCGCTGTAGCCATTACAGACGGGATTACGTACTGCTAACGTAAACCTAAGCGCTTACCCGAGAAATCTACTCGTACCTACGTACGCTGCTTTTGTTATTTTTGCACGGAATATTAAACGGGAAATAATAACGGCTCTGTAATTATCTATTTAAAAATGTATTCATCGAAAAACTAAAGTAAATTTTCTGTTAATAATACATAAAATTATTTACATCTGTTTCCATATTTTTATAGACAAAACCACTCTTTTTAGTTAATCCTTAACTATGAGATACGCAATGTAATATGCAACTATATAAACTATAAAAACGTTTAAAGTAATGAAATTACTATATAGTAGTAATACTTAATTAAGATTTAAAATAATTTCTTGTACATGTCACCACTGGAAGGTGACATGTTAGTGACTTGTTTTTTTGGTAAAACACAATAGCCAATGATGCGTCATATACCTCTATAGATGAATGATCAATGATGGTATTCAGTTGCACACATTTAAAATCGAAAAGTGATTGCCGAATGAACTGTTGTTACGTTTGCAAAGCGACAGAACAAACAAAAAAGTTAAAAGCATCAGCGGCTATTAAAGTTTAATCTTCAGTTGGCATGTCAAAATGGATTTACCGCGCATCACAATTGATACAAACGACAATCTACGGCTCGCTCGCCCCCCTTTTATGCGCTCGTCTGATAAAAACCCTCCATATTTTACACTTTTAATATGTGCTAGGGTGCGCACCCCTGGAGCATCGTCAACGTTAAGATGTGCATGACAAGGGTTTTAATAAAAAAATATTACACTCCCAACGGGCAGCCAGGGGCGCCGGGGACAAATGTAAAAATAATTACAACCCTCAATTTACTCAAGAGTGCAACTTTTTAAACTAATTTTAGCCCCCTTTTTCGAGTAATAAGGGTTGATTTTTTACTGCTCGCCATCAGTGGCGTCACACACAACAGTACATTAGCTTCAAGATACATTTTATAGAAATACACAATTATCGTTATTTGTTTAAATGTGATTACCTTTAAAAATATACCTAGGTATTTAAAAAAAAAAAGTTATAGTCTAATCATTAAGTGGAATATTTTATTTTACTTCCCGTATAGTTGTAAATGCAAGAACCGCCACTGAATGTAAGGCCGAGTTTAATAAGGGTTGGTTTTTAGTGTCGTATTTTTTGTGTCTTTTATATGGGAACACATTTTCGCATTTTAGAATTTATTACGCAAGGGTCGATTTACGAGAAACCTTATGACGGTTTATGAGAATGCTATATAGTTACATACATACATACCTACATACGTATATACGAATGGCTTATACTGCAAAATATTTCGCTAGGGGAAGCGAAGACGCATATGCCTACGGTCGGTTGCCATTATTATGTTGAGTTTTATATTCCATATTTATATACCCAGCTACAACGAACGAGAGATGAATTCGTGTAGCTACAACATCTTCCGAACGTTTGGTACCTACATATATACATTCTTTTATATTATTATGTGGAACGCCGCAAGAGAGGATTCTTTTCATGTAAAGCCGACGGGTTACAATTTTCACTTGTTAACTTACTTGAACAAGATTCATTTTTATTTAATAACTAAGTATTTGACATATTAACGGAAATGCAAAATTACTGTTCAAGATATGAAACTTAAAAACTTAATATTTATATATGTCTGGTATACAAACCTCTTATTTCCAATCATTTTTGCGGTTTCTGTAATATCTCCAAAATGGCCTCCACTTACAGTAAAAATAGTTATAATTAAAATAAAAGTTTATTGGAAAACTAAAAAACGTCCAGTCAAATAATAATTTTTATAAAACGTAGATAATGAATAAATCTAAACAAAATTTGCCTACTACGTATAAGAAAGTCCAATGCAAAGCATTGCAGATGTTTACCTTCATAATAGAACAATATATTATGTTGAATGAAACATTATGCATACATACATACGTATATGTTTTGGTCTTATGACCATTTAGATTATCAAGTTTAACCCTATATTTGGTGTAATAATGATAATATTATCTCTCGTAAATATGATTAGATCTAGATCAGTATAATAATGAAGTGACTATATAATAGGTTTTATTGCTTTATGAATGCAATGTAAAGTGAAGCGCGCCCCAAGTAGTGTGTGTGTGTGTGTAACTGCTGCGACTGCAGTTATGATTTGGATAATTGTACGCCGCGTGTTACAGTTGTAAACCTCCCCGTCATATGGTATGCTATTCATTTACTCGCGCACCCTTGATATTATACACTTGCAAACGCCATAACTCCGTTACTTGTTAGTGTTTTGTTGCATGTATGTATGTATGTATAATCTACTTCAGTTTGTATTTGCAGTTAGTTGCACGATACCTAACGTAGAATTCATGAACTTATCTCTTTTGATATCGCTTCAACACTTTTGTATGTTTACCTCCTCAACTAGAAAATTGTGTCTATATATATATATATATATTGAATTTTATTTTAATTCATCAATTTCTGATTCAAGTATGCGTTAGAAAGAAATAAAAGGCCAATTTAATTTAATTTGTGTAACGTGTTACAGTCATTGTATTATATATGTACCTATAGTAGGTATATACGCACATAACATGTCAGTGGCAATGTGGTGAGATCCAACTAAACACAGTGCAATAGACAAGAATAGAGGCTGGGATATCAGGAAAGCACACTCACACATTTACCCTTTCATTGTTGATGGAAATGCTGAATTGTACATACATACATACATACATACATACATACAACTATACGAATGAAGCTTGCCACCCCTAGTACATACATACATACATCTGGCTCTCCAAAAGCTAGCTCTGATGTCGTTTCCGTGAACGGCACTCGTACGGCGGATATCTATTATGCCAACTGATAAGAGCGATGAACGGCTACGCCACGATAAATTGTAGTGCGGAAACCACGATAGGGGAACCAGTGGCGGCACATATGGGCATGCAAACATTTTTTATATCAAATTTGCAAAATATAATTCTGAATTGAGCATTTTATTGTTATTATCAATCATGTAAATAAGATATTAGGAGGGCCTAAATAAAATTAAAGAACTGGCGCTTATGATTATATATTTAAACAGAAAAAGTCATAAGGGACAAACCGAATTCCTTACGAATCACCTCCCCCCTCCCCCCTTTTTTCTCTGCCGGTAAAAGAATTGATTAAAACATTCGTATTGGTAGCAATAAATCAGGCAAACTTTTTTCTAACTAAACTGCATGTTCCGGTGGAAGAATGTATTAGGTATAGCAAGCACATTCTTTGTTCAGAATTAATTTGAGGCAATAATAAGAAAATCTTTAAAAACGACGAGAGATTGCAGAAACTTCCGCTGGAAAATTATAATGAAAAATTTAATAATGATGTATTCTTTTCTAAACTCCATCAAAAGTATAAACATTCAACAACAGCCAACGCAGTGAAATAAAAAAGAACTGAAAAAACAAAAACAAACTGAAAGTAATAAGACTCGTGTGTGCAAGTAAATGAAAAACCTCTTATAAAAATGAAATACTAGAAGAAGAAGAAGAAGAAGAAGAAGAAGAACAATTAGTCTATTCCACAATATTATCAGTGCAGCAAACATTTTAAAAATTTAAAAAATATATAAAAGCAATTCTATTTTCTTGTGTCCCAAAATACGAATGTTTAGGAATTGTTTATTTATAAAAATATAATAAATACACCTTGGAATAGAGTAGAGATAGACATTAGGATATCTCAACTTGGCAAGTTTTAATATCGTAGTTGGTGCTGCTGCACACGTAGACGGACGGTGCTGTAGTCAGTTTGCCTTTTTACATTTTCTATAAAACGAGAGAATGAAAGAGTGAGACGAACACACAAGCATAAAGTTTTTTCTCAAGTTGAAAATTAAATGAAACGGAAGGCAAGATTGATGTCGCTACGAATTTTTCGCTACACCACCACCAGGTGCTTCTCCGAATTCAAGTTGTTGTTGGAAGAAGATTGTTGCCATATTATTAGTGTGTGAATCTTTTATAATCACATATTTAACAAGTCAAGCATCAATACGAAAAAGAATAAAAACTAATTGGTCCTCTTACAACGAGAGTGTGACATCGGGCAAGCGACGGCGACCAAGGGATCAGCTCAAGCTACCCTCTGGGGAAATTCTTTAATAAGGGGTAAAAAAAAGGCAGACAGCCGTGACACAGGAGCGACCATTACACCAGATATACCTCGTCGAACCCTTATTATAAGTACACGTTGCTCCACTCACATATTCGCGCGTTGACTTGATACACATCGCAAATATAAAACATTTCGTTTTTAAGTCGAACAGACCAAATCAATGATGCAATCCTTAGAAAAATGTGGCAAATGTAAACCAAATAGGAACAAGTTTCATATCAAATTAGTTTAAGCGACGTAGTACATGGGTGACACATCGTAATCCGCGCCCGAAGCCATGGCACAGCACACACACACACACACACATGTGCGTTCGATTATAGTATTAGCCGCTCCATTGCTTTTCAATATGGCCACTCGAAACGTATTTCCAATAGCCATGGATATTGCACAAATAGGTAGTACCAACATATGTATGTATATATGTATGTATGTATGTACATATATAGTTTTCCAAACGTTGACTGAAATAAAGATTCAAGAACAGACTCATACACAGCATTAAATACACACATTAAACGAACCATAACCACTACTTTATTCTTTATGGTAAGTCATATAACGTCAACGCGAGGGTATATTAACATTTTTATATACGATCGATTTATCGTAATTTTTCGTAAGTGTTAATATATAGGTTCATTACATTTTTATGACACGGTCGGGATTTCGCCTTTTCATGGCTTTTCCGAAAGATTACTATACTTATTAGGTTTTATTTTTCGCAAATTCACATTAGCTATTATGACACACAAAATAAAGAATATATATATACCTAAGTAATTTAATATTTTCATAATTTGAAATAAGCTTTTTTCATTAAACCTATAATATAAATCAATGTATTCGTCGACATGAACAACTACAGAAACAATCATGAAACGAACGGCAATAAATTTAGTTTTATCGATGACTTTTTATACCGTGCCGTGCACATCTGTAAGTTGGACAGTCGTAATTCAGGATTAACTTAAATGCAATCTAATAAATTCAACGACTATCACACGATTGCAATCCATAAAATAGATCATATTCTCAACGGTGTGAAATTCGTGATGTTACTTTTAATTTTATTACCAGAAGGTGAACACAGCGCTCCAACGGCAGCTAAAAATTAAACTACGTATTTCAAAAGAACTTAAATGGGGGTGTGTGTTCACATTCTGTGTTTATTAAATAGTATCATGGACGCAGTGAACTAGTAATAAAAAAGATTTACGTTGCAAGCCGTGTGTCCAATGTGCGCAAACGCGCAATAGAATAAAATGCAATTTTTATGCTTCACCGTAATGTCATTATTATACATTAAAGGTTGTGCTACAGTGTGCAAACTGTAAAACACTATAGTGGAGCATTTCGAATAAACGTTTTGGTGCTTTCTTCCAGAGCAGCGATTGTCTACGAAACGTTTTATTGTTATTTCTGTTCGGTTTCCAACGTTTATCATTTGTTATACCATAACGTAGTTGATATTATTTTATTCAAAACAAAGAAGGAAGCATTTGTCATTAAATATTTCTTTGTTCGTTACTATGTTTAAATGATGGCAAATGCTATTCGAATGATGTATGAATGTATGTACTGGCGCAAACAGAGGTCATGCACACATATGCAGATCGAGAACAAAACTATCTGTTTCGGAATGGAACAAATACAAAAGCGCTAGAACTGTCTAGTTGAGTGAGTTTATTTGGAAGCAAACACGAACCAAGCCGAGTTTATACACTTGCCACCTGATTGGCGATCGATTTGTTTCCAAATACAAATCTAACATTTATATGTGTTTCGGAAACACTATTGAAAAATACACGAGAGAAAACTACTTTGGAGAATGCATTGGTTTCAGGAAGAACAAATAAATAACTACAAATAGAATTTATTATTCAATAGAGAAACAAGAAATAGAAAAGAAAATTGCATTTATATATATACCTATTATTATTATTATTATTTAATAGTTAAAAGTAGCCGTTAGTGTAAACCGATGTTAACCGATTGTATTCGTTTTGTGTATGTCATGCGCGCATGCGTTATGAAACTCTATTTTTAATGACACTTCCTACTCAGTAGATTTAGGGTTATAAAAACGGACTTAAAAACGGAAGTAATAAGATGCACATGTTGTATGTATGTATGTATGTATGTACAAGTCATGAAACGTGGTAATGTTGTCGGTGGTTTATATAAGGTAACGGGGTACAGAGGAAGTGGTGAATGTTGAGAAATTCAGCCACTTTACAAGTAGAAATTAGAGGGCGGCAAGTGAGCCAGACGGCAGCACACTAGCGCCAGTGTGAGCGCTTCATAAATTACACAATTATACATAGCACAAGGGTGCGAACACACTAGCACCCCGAAGGCACAATTACTACTGCACCCTAGCAACGCAGCGCGTGAGTTTCTCTCGCTGTTAAATAAACTTTAGCGAGGAATCAGCGTTGTCGCCGGCAAACACCTTCCGCCGCAAGTATCAACCCTTGGCGTAGAGGGAGTTGGCCGCGGCAAAAAATATTTTTCCGGAATTGTAAACAGTCAAAGCCCCTTTGCACAGTTTTCTTAACTTAATTAAGTAGAACTGAGTTATAGTCCCATTCAGAACGCGTGCGAAATTTAATTTTGCCCCACTCGTTTGGTATCGCGCAGTCATCGAGTTCCAGAAATAATTTTAATTTAATTCTTATTTGAATTTCAAGAGGCATGTTTATTTCCGCCTATTTACATTCCTTCGTTCGCCGACGATGCTTTACATTTTATTTTTCCTAATCCCATTATAATTATTATTCAAATTCTATTAAACATTATTTGAGGTCAGACTATTTCCAAAAAGTATACCTCGATATTATCATATAACGCTTAAAATCTGTATTCTATACCCTGTCAATCTAAATCGATTAGTAATTAAATATAAAACCTAACCGAAACAAATAAAATACAGTAAAGTTTGAATGATATAAAAAATGGATGTTTTTTTTTTTTATCATTTCATTAAGTGCAACTGTTTTCTATATAGTATAGCAACCACTAGAAACAAAACACTCCACATAAAGCAGCAGTGGTGATGGTGGCAACGATGGCAAATTGAAATATACGAGGGACTCGCGTAAATCGGCGCCGTTCCGTTAAATTAAGTTATATAGTTTCGGAACTAGAATCCAAAGTGTTGGCTGTTTTATTATCGAATTAAAATGAAATGTTATTCGTGTTCCACCCAGGCTAATTTGAATTTATTACCTACCCTGGTGTGTAGGTTACGTCGAACATATTAATTGAAGATAAAAGGAATTGAATCACAATCCCATATTAATTACGACATGATAAAGAACATTTTCATTCGTTGTATATAATTTATTTTAATTATCAAGTCAAATTCGTTGTTTTGTTTTGTTTTGCGCAAGTTAAACAACAGCTATAGGTATTAGTGGAACTTTAAAAATAATTATACTGATTTAAATTTCGTCGAGGTATAAAAACAAAGAAGAATTGTGTTTAACTTTGTGCAAGTCAAGTAACTATTAGAGTACTTAAATAAAAAAAGTCAAAGTTGCCTCGTGAGACTAACACCTGATGTAATGTTCGTAGCGTTACAATGTTAATTTGTATAATTCAACAAGTAGAATCACGAAGTTCATCTCAGTGCTGGTCCGCCACTGGTGCAGTCATTACGACACTAATTAGTCCAATTAACACTGGCTGGTCTCTCCGCGCGCACTAGGCAAGGCCGGCGTACACTTTGCAGAGAAGGAAACTGTTTCCAAACTAAATATCGCCAGTCCTTTCCGCAAATATTTGTAAACGCGCTCGCTGATGGTTAATTAAATGATTTATTTTCTTGTTTATATATACTGATTAGATCTTCTATCTATATGAATATGCTACTGAGCCACCACTTAGTATAGTAGTCACAATATACATTAACTGCTAGATAAATCGGCCCAGTTGATAGGAAACACTGATCGAGTTCAAATGTACTAGTAATCAATTTAAACATGTTCGTATGTCCGAGTGTACGCAATGCAATACGAGAACGTTTGTGTGTGTGTGTGTGTGTGTGTTTCTAGCTACCAACAAACGCCACACACCATTCCGCGGTTCCGCGTTAATTGCTATGTCAAAATTTTAAATTAAACCATCGCCTTTCACATTGATTCTAATTCGCTAATTACCAACTATGACCCAAACACACACACACACACACAAATAAAACAATGTATATCAGGACCACACACACACACACATCGACCAATATATAAAAACCACCAAGGATATCAGGATAAAACACAACAAAATAAAATTTGAAAATTGCAAATTTGGTTATCGGAAATTTCTCTTTTATGGTCGCTATTTATATTTTCCCTCAATGTTTAAATTCCGCGTGAAATTTTTAATATATATATATATAATGAAAACCACCGCGACAGATATGAAAAATTTGTATATTGCATTAGGATCCTATACCTATTTTGAACATTCATTTTAATTATATTTTACAATATTTATACTGCTAGTGTGTTGCCAAATTATTATATATTTTAATGAATATCATAGATAAAAATCGTTGACCTAACACTAATTTCATTAGAAAACACGAAGAATTACTTAGTGTCGCGTGATACAACCGCATACATACATACATATTATCTCCTCATTCCGGTGTTATAATAATTATAGTTACAAAAATAACTGATGTTTTACATTTTTCATGATATTAATTACAAGTGTCATCATCACGAGCGAACACATTATAAAAAGAAAGAAAGAAAGAAAAAACAAAACAAACTTGTTCATTCAATATATACGTACATACATAGGTGTATATGTGTTATTAAGTGTATTGTGTTTAGTTTAACATCACGTCAAATGATGTGTAGGTATTATAATTACTTATACAGGTTTTTAGAGATTAATTAATTATTACTAAGGCATCTCAAAGAAGTGCTTCTACAAGCTGTTAAACCATGTTACCTCTCAACAAAAGTCTATCTCACACTTTCATTTCAATGCACACTTGTTGTTTCTTTCTTTTTTTTCTTTTTTAATGTGGTAATGAATTTATTTAATTTGATACCTCTGATATGGGGGGGGGGGGGTTGGACTAGATGGCTTTGTGTAGGTAAATCATTCAAAAATAATAATATTTTTCTGGCATAAACACAAGAGACACCGCAGCGCAGGTGCAAGTAAAAGCGCTATAGCCCAGACTCCTCTACCTATGGGGAATTGAGGACTGTCAATACGCGCGGTTGCCAATGCCTGAATTATAGATGAAAACTGGAATTTCATATATGTAGTAGGTATGTATGTACCTAGCAACACCAACGTCTGGTTGGATAGCAGTAAAAATGTTCTCTATCTCTCTCGTGTTGGTACCTACTGATGGTATGTATAGTATCCCACGGGATAAGAACTATAACGGCACATATATCCTACCTGTGTGGTTGCGATTGATCTTAATTTCACCAGGGATTAATTAACTTTATTATATATATATATATATATATATATATATATATATATATATATATATATATATATATCGACAGAGTTATCTTCATCTTTTACCCAATTCTCCCCTTCATTTATTACAGATAAATATCTATCTACAAACATATCAAATGTTCCTACGAAAAGGCAATATTCCTTGAGTCTCCTTTTATTTTAAACTAAGTAATCTGTACAGATGTGACTTTTACAGCCATCTATGATTTTATGAATGAACTATAACAGTTTAGCATACATGTGAGATTTTATTATTATTTATAATTGATTTAATGTTTTAATGGTAAAATAATCAACCAACTTGAGGTAATTGAAGGAAATTACAATTTGACGAGTTTTTTTTTCTTCCGTCGGTAAACAGTCAGTAATGCAAGCAACTGCTAGGCAATTTAATATATAATCAAATATTAATTAAAATAGCTGATGCCGTCCGCAGATGTGTGGTGATTTGTTTAGGAATCAACTTAATTAAAGATTATGATCGGCATAAAGCTTCGCAGTCTTGGCGAGGCGAGGCGTTGCTGTTGTATTCGTTCGTTGGAATTGTACTAAATTGAAACCGCAGTCGTTGAACGATCCGGGTAATAAATATGCAAAAGATATGAAGGGTTCTTTGGCCCCGCGGGGTCCTATTAACACAGTCATCTCGGCCACCCGTTCAACCCCTGTTTTATTGCAAAGTTCTTTCGTTTAATGGCATGCCTCTTGGGTTTGCTTCCCTTAAACTTAGCACTGGTACACTCACTCAACGAGGAGGCACAATATCTTTTTTAAATAATAAACAAATGTAAGAAACAAACCGTTAAGTTAATTTATAGCTAGTTTATGTTGAAATAATGATTAATCCAAATATTTATAGTCCAAATAGGTTCTATTATCTATTAGAAAATGTCCTATTCCACTGGGAATCTAGATAGTGTCAGGTGGTTATATGTAGGTATGTATGTATGTATGTATGTACATCTTCCACTATTTCCACAAAGCGGAAAATAAATTGGAACCAAACACAAGGGTGTTGTTGGTAATGAAGAAGGAGAATGTTTTGCACAAAGGCAAAACTACTCAACATTTCTGCATATTTTTAATTAATTAATATGTAAATGTAGTTCGCCACACACACACTAACACACACACTAACACACATTCGCTTGTTTTCTATTATATCGGTTTACTATAAATTTTAATCAACACCTTTGTTCTTTTAGTGAATTTGAATTTGTTGTTGTTTGTTCCAGTGCATAATTTAGATAAATGAATGTAAAGCCCCGATGAAATAGAGTGATATTTCAATTGGTTTAGATTATAATTTATGCGCGCGGAAATAGAATTCCAGTAATTTCAAGTTCATAGAAAATGCATCATACATACACATAATTTGTGAGGCTGAAAGAAATAGGGTCCCTCCCAACGGAATATTGCATTGTATCTTTTATGTGATATGGGTATCGCATAAAATCGACAGTAAAGTCGGTGGCCTCGTTTCCGTTCGTGTGTGACTCAAGCCTGATGCTTAACCGTAATGTTACCATTTTATTTCATGTTTTCTGGCATCGATCCAATCATGTTTTCTTTCCAAACTGATACAAGCTGAAATGTTTCGCCATTGTAGTACCTACATACCTATAACAAATTCTTTTATTACATCTCTGTGATATCTTATCTGTATAGTATAGGTACATACATACATACATACAAGACCTCGCATCGCAATCTATATTATTAATAGATATAGTTTTGTATTGTATAAAGAAATTTCTTTTCATCCAAATAGTAAATAAATACCTAAATAATATTCATTCGATGTGATGGTATCATTGGAAGGATTTAAAATACGTTATACGGACTACGGTTGAGGATCAGCGAGGCGCGGATTTCGAACTCGCGCGTGAACAAATAAACTTTGTTCATTTATTAAATTTCGAGAAATACGTATTTCAAACCGTAATTAATGATGAATGTAATTTATCAAAAGATTTTCACCAACAGACGATGATTTATTATCATGTATTGTTTTCGTTTTTGTTTCTTTTTCGTCGTATTGTTTCTCGCCGCCCTCTGATCATCCATACGTTCGTAAAAATCGTTATTACGAACGCCAATAAAATTTACTATTATCACATTAAACTGCATTTCAAAACGTCAATCTTGTTTTATATCCCAGGTTATCGTATTCCTCTTTCATTTTATTACTTTTTCTTTTTATATTGTTACTACTACAGTAATATCGAATTTACCCTCGTACTTGTACGTATGTACATACATACATACATACTACAAGGGTGACACCCTACATATCTTTAAGGATTCACACCCTAGTTGAGTATATTGAAGTTCATCTGTTGTTACAATGAACCAGAAGAAATATGGGACGATTTGTCATTTGCGTCAGCTTGGGTTTCACCAACTGATATTATCTTTACAACGCTGAACCTTGTTGTAAACTTGGATCTTAGCTTGTCACCAAAATGGTGCAATTTGTATACCTATCTTAACCTGAAAATGTTAATTTTATCCTGTCCTTCGACAAAAAGGAAGTCATAGAAGTAATAGACGGGCCAAAGTGATCGTCATGTGACTAATAAATTAACATTATTGGACTGCTTTATTATGCAAAGAGATTATGGAAGCTCAATTCCGCTCACGTGGCAGGCAGCTAAATAGTTAATTCCAAATCGTCAAATTCGTCCCGCATATATAGGTCGCAATTTCAAGCCGCGAAATCACAACACAAGTTGGCGTGAAAGTCAAATTTAATTATCTTATTTATCTCATGGGAGGCTACGACACCTCTCTTTCTCTCTCTCTCTCTCTCTCTCTCTATCACCCTCTTTCATGAAGAAGGGTGGGAGTTAGTGTTTACTTGGCGCCGCTTTACGGTCGTCAGCAACCGTATGCCAGCACGAATGTTGCTTTAATCCGAATTACCATAAGCCAGTACTCTTGTTCTGGCCCTCGTATCACCACCTTATGTCGCAAATAAAGATAGACTGAATGTGTGTGTGTGGGATAGAGACGAAGATGAATGGTTAAAAGAGAAGCCACCATCAGTTGTGATCCTCTGGGGGTGTTGAGTTGCTTTTTTTATTGAACATAAACAATGGGGGGGGGGGGGGGGATCTGTAGTGAAATATAAAGTATGTTACAGATAGGACCATTAATTCGGAGATAGTCGAGCTTGAGCGACACTAGACGAGTGTGTACAGTCTGTATATGTCAGGCGCGCATGCGTATATATAACTATTTGATCCAAACTAAATTCAACTGTCTATTGATGCTTGTTCCCATAAGCTGCTTATTGGTTACTTTAATAAGATATAGAAATATATTTAGTTGAAAATTAAATTCAAACAATAGATTGGAAATCAATTGAATGTGAAGTGTGGAGACACTTCACAGCTGAGAAAATACTCTAAACCCCGGTCACGTCAAATGCAAAATCTCTATATTTACATACTGTGTGTGTGTGTGTGTGTTCAATTGTGTATACATACGACGAAGAAGGGGAGAACGCAGCTTTCAGTTCGCAATCAATTTACACTCGGTGGACACCAGGCGGTGGTAAAACGGTTCCATTCTTTCTCCCTTGGCCACCACAGCACGCTACGCCGCCTGAACTTCAAATAGGGATTCTGTCAAGAGTGCTTCAGGGTCTAATCTATTGTCAGACAAAGAACACAAACACGCCCTTTTCACTTCACCTTGCCATCACACACACACTCGCACACAAGGAACAAAGCTTAGAATTGAGCGATTTTGGTACATTTGTAATATCTTTAAATAGGGCATGTGGACTAAAAAAAAAAAAAAAAGTAGACCGCCATATGTGGAAATATATCACGGCACATATAGTTCGTCATTGACCCAAGAAATACCGGTCAAACAAATGCATAATATTTAGATTCCTATTCTGCCTTTAGCCTATTGAAGGCTACTTTTCGTGGTGTGTGTGTGTGTTTATTTTTTTTTGTTCTCGACCGTCTATTAACGGATCGGAAATCACAGACCCTTTGTTCGGCAGTGTGGAAATATCATTTCATATTCTGTATTCGTACTGATACGATTATTGCCGTAACGTTTCACTGATCCGAAATGCTTTATGGGGTCATGGTTGTTGGTTACGCCCAGGGATTTTCTACGTTCAACGAAGAGTAACCGAACGAACGATATTTTCCCCTTGGATTCACGTTTTCGTTGCTGGTCCTTTTTTTTTTTTTTTTTTATTATATTTGCTCGTTGTTCTATTTCTCCGTTTACCCAGTTTTTAAAAAAAATCACTGCGACTCTCTTTTAAAATGTGTGTGTGTATGTGTGTTCACTAACTGTGTTTGATATCGTCCGTTGATTTCGCTTCGAATATGTCACAGTTTGTTGATGATCAGTAATTTGGAATTATAAACAAAATTTGATTGCAGTTGACGCCGCTCTGCGAATTGCAATAATCAAATTATCATTTTTTAGGTCACTGGTTCCAATGGCCATTTGGATAAATCACGGATGATATTTGTTAGTTTCATTATTTTTCATTTTATTTATCACAGTGTAAATGCTTCTTTTGCTTTTTGACATTTTCATTTTAATTGCCTGAATGCGGAAATACCTATAGGTATGAATATTTATTTTACAAAATTTCTTAATTTTGTAAATCTAATGAAGTTATAAAGGTCACTATTTTAATAATTACCAATGAATGTATGCTTTAAAATAATAACTAGGTATCACTATATTTCGAATTATTAATGCAAACCTAAACACAATGCACTAGCATTAGAAGAAAACATAAATTTTTATCTATCATTAGTCATAAGTAATTCTACACTAGTAGGATTAATTTAAATCATTTAGTTTCCTAAACACAATTCAATAAACTGCCACTGCCGTTACCTATAGTGAATAATGTTACCAATCCGGATTTAACTCGATAAACAAATTTCCTGCCCCAAACAATACGTTTCATCGTTACGAAATGTAACCATCCAATTTGCCAAGCTCCATTTCTACACAGCATAATAATAATAATAAACCAATCGTCACAACTCGGCATAAACATCATATGAAATAGGGGGAACTATTGAAGAAAATGGCCTCGAGTCACGACATAGTCAACCATTACAAACAACAAAATGTCTAAAATGTTGTTGGATCGTTTAGGGAACGGCGAATAGTTGAACTGAAGCAACAGAGAAGCGGACACACACACACACACACACACACACAAGTATATTGGCCAAAAATGTCTTGTTCAATTCACCGTAAATCTTCCAAGCGATTGAACTGATGGAATTGCGTCCATTTTACTCCTCACAGTTTAAATGTGTATGTGTGTGTGTGTTGGTCAAAGTATCCATAAATCGGCGGTTACGTTAACCTCTAACGAAATTGTAAGAATGATAATGGTGTATACTATCCTGATATTCATGGATCAATTCTTGAACTTGTGCCAATGCGCGCATATGTATATGTAGGTATGTAGGTACATATATGCATGTCTGCTGTTGGTTGAGAACATTAAGTTTGATGTACCGAAAGAAAATACGTTCAAACAACAACAAAGTTGGAAACTCGTAAATATCTCCGACCGTCTGCAAAGCTAGCACATAAACATTTCGACACCACAACTTTTATCTTTGCCACATTTTGTCAACTTTCAAGCACACACACACAAACACACTTTGTTTTTGATTCAATTATATATGTACTCACCTATTTTTATTTCAAACTAAATAAACAAAACGACATTCATTATTTGCAATTTGTTCAATAAAAATTAAACCAACATTTTTTTAAACAATAACTAAAATAGGTAAATGAACGAAATACAAAACGATTTATTTTTGATATTAATTGAAAACGTAAGAACCAATTATAAATGAAAATTCACAAAAGTCAAAGCAAAAAAAAATGTGCTCGTATATATTTAGGTATCGAGTTGAAAACATGAAATAAAAAATAATAGCTACTGGTTACATTTTCAAATGATTTATGGTTTTTTCGGGCCTTGGGGTTATTATATATCGGAGACTATCGTAATACACGAAGGCATTTTATTGTTTATACAAGTCAACGCTGCGGCTCTGTTTTTCCATTATTTTGAAACCCGAATTGGGAATATAATACATAGTAACAGCCGCAAACCTCACGTGTTTGACCACTTTTATATAGGTATCACAAGCCCATCGGGGGTAGGTAACAGCCCGGATAGCGTCGTCACAAAAAATGTATAATAAAACACACATGTGGTCGAGAGTCTTAGTTAAACAGCGTTGCGTTGCGTCGCGTCGCGTCGCGTCGGTCGCATGTTACGACGCACAACATTATCACGCAGGCACAGGGTTGTCGGTTGTGTTATAGTCGACTGCTATTTATACGAATGATTGCGCACTATGTTACCAAACCCTTCGGGTCTCGCACGCTCAACATTGTTTTTTATGTCCGCAACTGATGTATACCTACGTGTAAAATTAATCCTTTCGGTTTTATTGTTCGGCGGCAACCATCATATGGTGTGCGTGTAAAAATAAAAAGAAATGGACAATAAAAACACAGCCATAGAATATTTTGGTGGCAATTTCGCATTTTTATATCAATCGATGATGAGGGGAATAATATTAAATGTGTTTGATTACGTCGTTAGGTTAGATATACCAATACTTATTTGAGACGAAAATTGATTTAATGTTCGCCATCACATATGTAACTCAAGTTAATTAAAATAAACATTAGAGAGTGTGCGAGCAATGCAACGGGGGGACAGAACGGCGTCGTCAACTATTTTCAAACATCTCATTTTCATGATTGCCGGCGTGGCGCTGTGCTATGTATGTATGTATGTATGTGCGGTTGGTTCTCTTGGGGCCGACCGACCGTCTCGTGATGTATCGCGGCGTATACCACGTGCATTTACCGCAGCCACTCGGAAACATGTCGTGTGTCGCATAAACCAGTGGGTCTGGGTGTAACTTTAACTTACTCTCCTATATGTGTCACTATTTAGCGCGATGGATAGCCATGGCTGTTTTTCTTGTATGTATGTATGTACAAATACAAATTCTTTAGCAGCATAAGACCAATTAGTTTTTAAGAAACTCCCCTGAGGCGCTGTATATCGTTATCGTTAAATCACTTTCCACTTGACGCGTACGCATGGCTGGTAAAGTGCTCTATCTGTAAATTGGATTGTAGAATGCGTATATATGTATGTATGTATATAGGTATGTTAGCCTCGTTATATGTGGATAGTGAGTATGTTAGTAGCAGGCTGTGACAGATCCCTTGACGCACTACAATACATTTACGCTACGCTTCAGTTGCAACAGCGACACCTCCCGCGGTACCACAACTGCCCTTGGCGTCTGTCGTACCATTCAACGTCATGTTTAAACATATATCTATGTATGTATGTATGTATATACAAGATAATCTCTGTATCTGTATCTATATATTATCATATATATTATCATATCGCCCTCCCATATATATGTATATACAACCAGTCATGGTTAAAAGGTTGTTTGTTTTTTTTTTCTTTCTTTCTAAATCACTACACTAAATTGAAGAAATTTGGCAGAATGTATTTATGGTTGCGACCCCTCTTAATTTCTGTAGCGTTGCTTACGTTTCCTTATTCACATCTGTTGGAAATAGTTTATGTATACGTTAGGGTATACAATATATACCCTATAAAGGGTGCTTCCTGTATTCAGAGTGCGTACACACACATTTGTAGATGGTCTGGGAAGGGGATTCGTGTTGCGGCCAAGTGTCGGGGTGGAACTGGAGCCCTTGGGTAATCTAATTTCCAATGTGGGTTGCAAATATACACACACACGCACGCACGTACGTACGCACGTAAGGGACCCTTTTGCCGGCTCATGGCCACTGTGTCATGTGATGCTGGGGCTCTATTACTCCGCGCAGTCTCGCTAAACCACACACTCTCTGGTGCGGAGTGCAACCTTTACAATTCCTCTTCTAGTTTTCCTCCACCCACATCACTAGATTCCGCTTTTTTTACAGGAAATTATTCTTGCAAATACCTTTTTATACAAATAATTCAAGGCTTGAAAATTCGACAATTTCTGTTGCACGCTATGTTCGTTATTCCGATATTAGCAACAAAAGGGTGTGGGTTCGAAGCACCTTCTTCCTTTCGACCTCAGAATATTAATGCTGTTTGTTTCGACCACTTAGTGGATTGCTAGGGATGCCTGTATATTTACTCGAGGTTGTATATTGTAAGCACCCTCTTTTATTCTGTTACCCTTATATATATATATATATATATATATATATATATATATATATATATATATATATATATATATATATATATATATATATGACAGTATTAAATTATAACCATTAGGTTAGGAAATATAATACAGATGGTGTTGCGGTTATTATCAAAAATAACATTCTAAGAAAACTCAAATTGATTTCTCACACTAGAGTTACACATATATATATATATATATATATATATATATATATATATATATATATATATATATATATATATATATATATATATTTGAATTCTAAATGTGCTTTGCTTCATGACACGGTGCTGCCATCTAGACTTCTTGTGCTTTATTATTATTGGTGAACATGCATATTTATTTTTTAAGTACAACCATCCGAAGATTGGATGTAGAATTATCAATTCTTAGAAATGTTTAATTTTTGTTAAAATTATTGTTTACAATAATATAAAAGCAAGCCTTTGTTATTAAGATTTCTTCTTCATATCTTGATTAACAATTAAAATAGCATATTTTAAAAGTAAATTGTATTTTAATTTGTTATTGATATTTGATGAATTATAAACGAAGCATATTATAGTAATACATAATAATATTATTCTATTCAAATACATAATTGTTAATTCACTCTATTCAAGTTCATTATGTGAAACTTTCATTTTTATTATCCTATAGTTATTAGCATATAAACAATTATTAAAATAATATACTATTATCTATAGCCGATATTATTATATGGTCAATAAATATTTTAATTATGTTATAATAAATTATTTATCAGTACGCAATATGACGTAATGTTTAAATTAAATATTATCATACATTATTACGTTATTTTGTGGATAGATTTCCTTTGAACTGTTGACACTATTATAAATATTAAGTGCACCATTAAAATATATCTATTTATTTTATAAAATGAAAATAAGTGACCAATAATTTTTATTAATAAAATCTAAAACGTGATTGTTTAATTTCAAATGTATGTATGTATGTATGTATGTAATACATACATAGTTCGTTCGCCGTTTATTCCGGGTAAAAGACGACAATTCCGAGACCGGATGAAAGCGTCTTCCGCTTCTCTTAGCGAGATTCTTATCATGGTACACTTCCAGTGCTACCAACACCGCTCGGACAAATTCCCTAAAGGAAATAAAAGCTTCATCGAGGCGCCGCTGCCTCCGTGCGCGTCCTGATCGTAAAACTCCGCAACGTTTCGTTTCCATGACCTACTTGATCTTGCCACGGTGGCCGCCTCATTTACTGGATTATTAACAGTACATTTTGCGGTTACACTACGTTATATCTAAACCTACCTACCTACTTCCAAAAGAGAGAGAAAAGGATAGTGACTATTTTCACATCCTTATTGCTAAACACGTTTTTCTACATACTATGTTTTGAACATTTAAGAATTTACTATTACAAATAGAAAGAAACACACACAAGTTATAATAAATAAATATATTTCTAATTCATTAGTAAGAATTTAAAAAAAATATATTTTTTCTCTGGCAATATTTCTACCCTCATATTACATCATTAAAGCCATCACATAAATCTTGATTTATTACATTAGTTTACCGCTGCAGTTGCACCCTTAAGCAAGATCTTTCGGTGATTAGTAATTCATGACTTCTTTTCGCATTCGTTTCTTAACGAGGCAAAAGGACTCTCTATTAGGAGTAACTAAGTAGTTTAAAACGAACTTCTTCAGAGCGAATAGAAAGATCAGATAATTGTGAAGACGTGCGCTCCATAATTCGCACACACAAAGCCAATTATTCGATTTTCTTTTGTGTTTGTTTTAACCACAGAGATTTTCGCTAAGGAACGCCCATAACGTGTCAGTGTCTTATGAATTTCCCACCAAGTGTATCTATAAAACACATTAGTAGTCAGTCAGTCAGTCAGTCAGTTAGTTAGTCAGTCAGTCGGGCCATCGGTTCTGTTCTTTTGGGTTAAATCATTTTTAAATTGTATTCTTCAAATGGTGCAAAAAGCACAACGAAACTTTCAATTGTAACGACTATTTGTTACTTTCTTTGTTACAGAGAAATTCAATATCTCCCGCAGAAAAATATCGTGCCAGAAGTCCACCGGAACCAGAACACAAAAAAATGAAAAAAGAAGAAAAAGATTTAGGCCATGTAAGTACTACTACTACAATTAAATATGATTTTAAAACAAAATTAATAAATTATTATTTTTTTAAGATTTGCATTTCACTAAAATTATCCAATTATTATATAACGTTTCCATGCAATAAATTATTCAGCCATCATAATTGTTAAATCATTATTTTCTTTGTCGAGTCACGTGTCATAAAAAAACCATTGTTCATTGCTAATTTTTATTGCTTGAGCAACAAATAAAAATAATCCATACGTTCAATACAATTTGTATTAATTATTTCGTTTCAACAACACCGATCTTAATGTGTAGCGAATTGTTTTGCTTACAACCAACCAGAGTCAAGGTAATGAATGGTTCAAAACATAGTCATGATACTTCAAAACAACTAATGCGTGTAATTAGAATGTATTGTAATTCACAATGCTAAAGAAACTACAACGAAATAATATACAATGTTTTTCTGTTTTTTGTTCTGTTGGTTTTGATGAATTTACTAAGAAAACTAAATCCTATTTGTTTTCTTAGTTATTACTATTGGCCTTTCATAATTTCAGTTTATTCAAATTAACTTAAATATAGTTATTTCCTTGGTTACCTTGACTGTTATTCCCGCGTTGCATTTAATAATTTTTTGTAGGTATAATGCGCAAACCTGCAACGAATGTACAACTTAACTGGTATTTAGTATTGCATACTGCGATTGGTCAAAATGATTGAACAGTCTCGGTGTATACGGTCACACTTAATTCGATTAGTTTCTTTTACTGTTCGTGAAATCAAAGTTGCGATTAACTCTGTAAACTTGAACGTTGAATGGCTTTCATTTTCTCAGTATTAATGCCCCTACTACCTTAGTATTCGCTGTTACTGGTTCTGATTGGTTAAACGGTCTACGACACCAGAACGGCTCTTTCTACAGAAACGAATCATTGAATAATATTTGTATGTATGTATGTATATACATAACGATTGTTACAGCAGAGTGATGGCGAAAAAAGCGATGCAGATTTAGTTGTGGATGACGCATCAGAAGATCCGGTCTCACCACCAAATGGAACTGCGTCACCGAGGGAAAATGGTATTGATAAAATGTCTACGAAAAAAGAACACCCAGGACCACATAGTCCCCGTTCAGGCACCTCAAGTAACGCGTCTACGCCATCTACAAAGAAATTAGATGGAGAAAAACCAACGACACCCATCTCGAAATCAGTCACACCAACCTCAGCTGGCTCTGGAGGCTCAGGAGCTGGTGCTAGTGGTATGAAACCTGTTGTGAAACAACCAGTGCTTGGACAATATCCACCATATCTAGCAGGTCATTTCTAAATTTTATTTATTCATTCTTAAATGATCATAGAATAGTGTGCTATAATTTAAATCCATTCTTATTACAGGTCCACATGAATTACAAGCTGCAGCTGGTGCTTATGGTGCGCTGCACAATAATCTTCCGCCAGCGTTAAAATAGTTACCCGCGGCCACCACTGCAAGTCGGCTACGATCCGCACTCACAGATGCGAGCTCCAGTGGTGCCTGGTCTCGGTGGTATCCCCGGCGGCAAACCGTGAGTGACTTATTACAATCATACCTATATGCATAATTCTTCATCACAAATCACAACCTTGTAGTACCTATATCTAATGGTAATGTGTGGGTGTGTGTAATTTCAGTGCATACTCGTTTCACGTAAGCGCTGAGGGCCAAATGCAGCCAGTGCCCTTTCCACCAGACGCTCTCATCGGCCCCGGCATACCCAGGCACGCGCGACAAATCAACACCCTCACACACGGTGAAGTCGTCTGCGCTGTCACCATCTCCAATCCTACTAAATATGTATACACAGGCGGCAAAGGATGTGTCAAGTATGGGACATCAGTCAACCCGGTTCCAAGAGTCCCGTTTCACAGCTTGATTGTCTGGTACGTGAATACATACACATGCTGCATTATATGTATGTATGTACATACTTATATAATGTTATATTATTTATTCCTTATTACAGCAACGAGATAACTATATAAGATCCGTGAAACTGCTGCCCGATGGCCGAACGTTGATTGTCGGTGGTGAAGCGAGTAATTTATCCATATGGGACTTGGCTAGTCCGACGCCGCGAATCAAAGCCGAATTGACATCAAGTGCTCCGGCATGTTACGCTTTGGCCATCAGTCCCGATTCGAAGGTGTGCTTCAGCTGTTGCTCCGACGGCAACATCGCCGTGTGGGATCTGCACAACCAAACGTTAGTGCGTCAGTTCCAAGGACACACGGACGGTGCATCCTGCATTGACATCTCAGCGGATGGCACGAAACTGTGGACCGGCGGCCTGGACAACACGGTGCGAAGCTGGGACTTGCGCGAAGGCCGACAACTGCAACAGCACGACTTCAGTTCGCAGATATTCTCGCTTGGGTATTGTCCGACGGGAGAGTGGCTTGCTGTCGGCATGGAGAACTCTAACGTGGAGGTGTTGCACGCCGCTAAGCCTGATAAATATCAGCTGCACTTGCATGAGAGTTGCGTTCTTAGTCTTCGGTTCGCTGCTTGCGGCAAATGGTTTGTTTCTACTGGCAAGGACAACCTACTTAACGCGTGGCGAACACCGTACGGAGCCAGTATTTTCCAGGTAAATATAATAATTGGTGTATTTTATTTTAAAAATGAAATGCCAACATGTCATTGTTTTAATCTTTTTACAGTCGAAAGAATCTTCCAGTGTGCTGAGCTGTGATATATCTGCCGATGACAAGTACATAGTAACCGGATCCGGGGATAAGAAAGCAACAGTATATGAAGTTATCTATTAGGGTTGATTAAAATGAAAGTGACATTAGTGTAATATGAAAAGTGTAATATTAAAAAATACGAAAACACACAGTGTGAACAATCAAAAGTAAAATATACTCTTGTAATTATAGTTAAACTAGTGAAATTGTGATAATTATGAAATTGTAAATGACTCTGATGTTGTTTTATGTTGATTTATAGTTAATATCTAACATTTAAGTAGGAAATTTAAACTTAAATGATCTGGTATTTACGTAACAAATTAACTGTGTAAATTATTATTATTATTATAAAAACCTAATCGATGATCTCCATATTTCACACATAATGTATTTAGACAAACTTGCAACTTTATATTTATGAAGCAGCGTTTTAGAATTTACAGATTTAGTATTTAATGTTTTTCATATAAGATAGATTTTGTTACACATCTTCTAGTTGAACTGCCCAAACTTTGTTAAATCAAACCTATTGATTGTTGTATGTATGTACGTGCAACAAGCTTAGTTGTATCAATGAATTTATTTACTGACAAGTTCACAGATTTTTTGTTATTATTTGTATAAAAATATCTTTATAAATATCTTAATATGAACCAATTTTTATTTGCTCTTAACCTTAATATGTTACATGTAATTCAAATTTATGTTATTTAGTTAGTGACAAGTACAAACTCCTCTTAAAAATATTATGTTTTAAATTTAAATATACACGCCTTTTCCTTCTAGTCTAAATATTCCCATTAGATAATATTAAAACAGTTAGCCATAGTTATTTTCATCTTGAAATACATTTTAATATAGTCGCAGATTAACGTATTAATATATGTATAAGGGGTATCCTTACGAAGATATATATATATTTATATATAATAAAAACAAACTCCCGCCAGGCATTAGAGCGCAAGTCAGACGTCTATAGTAAGTTCTTTGAACTGATTAGGTTCTGGTATACACATATAGATGTCTCTATGTATATAAATATCAAGTTTTGAGTAGATATTTATGTTGTAATATAACATACAAGTAATATTTGCAATAAGTACATTTGTTTATTAGCAATGAATATTTATTTTTGTAATATAATTTCAAGACCGTATAATCAAGCATGTATTGTTAAAACCTTGAATATTTATGTAAATAGATTACTTCTTTGTTTATTGTTGGTTAATCAAGAACTTTATTAAAACAATTCAATTTTTGATCTTCATTTATTAAAGTGTTTATAGACACATGATTTATCTGTTTTCTGTTAAAATTAAAGTAATAATGAATAAAACTAATAAGATAATTTATAATTAGTATAAAAGTTATAACGGCAATCGAGTTTATTGAATTGATTTACCTATAAATGTTTAATGATTAATCGTATTTCTTGAACAATTTAATGCAAAATGAATGTTTATTAGATAGACAAAGAAAAAGTAAATAACCTAAAGAAAAACATGAAAATGAAACCACGTGCATTCTTTACGGCATGTTCGGCGCATTTCGTTTGTAATCGCTGTTCAAGTTGATAGAGAAAAAAAATGTTTGTTGGTTGGTCACATGGCACGTTTTGTTCCAATGAAACCGGCATCGAGACGCGCGAACCGGCATTATGAATATGCGCATGCGCATTAATCGATAAGGCGCCACATGCTTCAGTCGGCTCGTTCGGTGCCGGCACCGGCATTATAATCAGTCAGTTACGAACAAGCTGTGTGTTAGCATCAGCTTGTGTCACACACAATAAACATTGCATTACTTAGGAAACCCTTAAACATTATTAACGACAAGAACATACTTATATATATTTTTGTACCAAGTGAACCGTTTTTAATATAAATCGTTTTTTATGTATCGTGTTGTATGAACGTTTTTGAATTCCAAGTGTGGGCTAATGCTAGCAGCCTACGTTTGTGTGCATTATTAATAATACTATACTCGTGAGATCAACGACAATCGGGTTGGTTGGTTTATCGTGTATTATATACTTATAAACATATAGAAAACTATATATATATATATATATACCAGTGGACTTTTACTTATATTATCCGTGCTAAAAAATATCTTACAGTATCATCATAAACATACAATAATAGTATTTAAAACAGTGTTAATAATATGCCGTCGAGTTTGTTCGCTGACATGGATCGGCCGAGCGGTATCGAAGATCAACGTGCATTGCAATTGGCATTCGAACTATCAATGCTAGGGTTAACTGAACCCATGCAATCGCAATCAGAGCCGGAAAGTCCTACAGGACTTGGTCAGTTCGCGAATCAAGTAACCAGTGTCGGTCTGGACGAGAATCGATCCAAGAAGTCGCAGAATATGACGGAATGCGTTCCAGTACCCAGTTCGGAACACGTTGCTGAGATTGTTGGCAGACAAGGTAAGAAAATTAATAAACCTTCTATCTATCTATCTATCTATCTATCGCTGTATGTCACATGTGCTTATTCAAACTATATATGTATATAACTACTTGGGTTAGAAGCACCACGTTTTTATCACGTTGTGTTCACTGACTCACACATCTATTTTGATGTCGTGCATTTCAAGTATTTTCTTGTTCAAATCAAGGTATGCTTGTGTGATCTTACAATAGATTGTTATTTGATCACTCGCTTCGATTGTTATTCGATATAGACTATCCGCAGGAAATGCGGGTGGTTTTGCGTACAATTTTACTTCTTTCTAATGCGGCGATTTAATCATTTTAAAATACTAGCAATTATATTTTAAAATTTAACCTTTGTTGATTGTAAATATTTACTTCTTTTGGTGCGTTGTTAACTACTATAGGAAATTTATAAGTAAATTATGTCGTAATTTAATTCTTAAATCATGGCTATTTCAATTATGCCATGTACACATATGAAAATATCTGTTTATTAATTCTTAATTGTGTATTTGTGTGATTTGGTAGATTCGTTGCTTCATAAAATAATCTAAACATGTACATAATTCGTTATTTATGTGTTGTCGTTTTGACAATAAAAATTATTCGGTACACAATTTTCTGTAATCTATAAACGTTTTTAATATCAGTATGATTGATTCATCAGATTATGCGTGGTTTTGTAATAGATTCATGGCCATTGACATGTGAATGAACCAAAGCAGGTTTTTAACTAGACAGAGATTAGCTGTCTTGAAAACAAAAACTGTACAACCGTGAATTGTAAAAAAAATTGTGTTGGGACCCAAATTCGCATATCATTTCATCGACCGATTAGGATCGCTAACCAAAAATCCATTTTTAATGTTCGTTCGTTCGTTCAACTGTTAAAAGATGGAAGTGTAAATTTTTATAATAAATAATGTGGAAATTTAGTAGATATTTCAACACTGATTTTAACGATTTGTCACTAACTACTTTTATGATTGACTACAAATAAAAAACATGCATTGTCTTGGCGTATAATTTTGAACAGGGTTTTGCATGTTATCCCGTTGTAGTGTTGTGATGGTCTTTCAACACAATTTTGAACGCATGTATGTATGTATGTATGTATGTCGTCCTTGATGAATTTTGTATAGCAACGTAAAGCGTGTGTAACGGTGTTTTTATAAGATGAAAGCATATTCACTTTCGTTGCTTACGTAATCCAAAAGGGGCACACTGCTTTCGCTCTTATTTAATTTCAAATCGTCTACACATCATCCGTGTTATTCAATCTGTTGTCTGTTGTTGTTGTTGTCGTCAGTCAAACTATATAGTTTCTTACAGTGTAAGTGAATATTCTTAGTCAAGGTGACTTGCTGCCATGCTATGTCATTATTTTCCTTCAAATGCAATAATTATAAAATTGCGAAATTACGTATACGTAGGTCCTCAAGAGAGGATAGTCTTAAAATGAGACCTTCTTTACCATCTCAATTGTCTTTTCATTATTGAGAATGGTTGTGTTTAGGGTCACAAGTTAAATTGTTTACTTTTCCTGATTTGATGCACATATTAAGTATTTTAAAATGCATTAAATGTTCGGTTAAAAACCAAAAGAAGCGTCTTCATGGATTCAGATATAAAAAAAAATCGAACGTGGCCTATTTGTGGCGTCATGTTTCCGAGAGAAGAAAAAACGTGTGCTTTGTCTTAATTTTTGAAAACCACATCATGTCATGTAGGTATTGGGGGTTCGTTTCGGCGAGCGCAAATACCTGCTGCCATCCGGCTCAGCGTTCGTTGCCTTGACTCTTACGTTGCGGGTCTACAAGGTCGACAATCCTAGTTCGCGAAGGTTACGAGACGATTATTCACTTGGAACGATCATTGTCCCGTGCCGCAGACTAAATCCTTTTAGTGATGCTGACCGCGCGGTTATAATAAAAGAGCACGATGGCTGCATCTATGCACAAGTGTATATGTGTGTGTGTGTGTGTGTGTGTGTGTGTGGTTGGCATGCACATCCTCTCATAAACCTGTCAAATTACTGTTTTCGGAACTTTTTTTTATATATGTATATATATATAGTTTTTTTTCATGCCCTGTAGCTAGGTTGATGGACCCAGTCTGACTATTGTGTCTGTTGCATTTTCGCGACCGTGTCTGCAAACGGCATTGTTTAAATTACAAGTTCCTTAAATTTATACAGAACTGGATTAAGGAGTATTAAATTAAATAATTAATTTTAATAGTTATTATACAGTGGAACACAAATGAATTTTACGTGATTTGTATTCTTTATAACCATTAATTTGTAAATACACAACATACCACTATTGAGTTGATTAATTAGTAAAAATAATCGTTTTAATGATATACGAAAATAATTATAAATAGAATCGTTGGATAAAATAAATAACTAAAAATAGATTACGCATTTTCTATGCGTCAGTCTCAATGCCATCATAAATATAACTACCAGAGAACAACATTTCAATTACAATATTATTTCGTATTACATATATCGATATATTATTATTTCTTATACCTACTGCAAATAAATCACGTGACACACAGGTATTCATGGTCCAAACTGTACTTTTCAGGGCCACAATCTTTGTTGTAGCATAATAAAGGGTCTTTTTTCCCAATAAGCCGCGCCCTAAGCGTGGTTGCCATAGGAAACCATCGGAGGGTTAAGTAACGGTAACTCACCTGAATCGCCCTTAACATTTCATTACCTGGAGTGGTTAAGTTGTAAATAAATTACCTTTACACCTTTATATACATGTTTCTATAGTGTAGCCACATGACGGCTTGTGTAACGTTAAATTTCCTTGAACCTTCTTCACATCAGAACAATACCGTCTTACAACGCAAGGTTAATCTGTTATTAGCCGCGCGTATATGCAGGTTAAACCAAAAGTATTAATTTGTAGTTTATATATATATTCTATACCGCCTAGATTTACTTGAGAATTTCAAGAATAAATGACGCGTTGTTTTCTAGACCCGAATAGATGTGGTCATACATTAATTAAATTTTTCTGCTAAACGTATGCATCATATAATTTGTTGAATGTCGAGCACTCGAGTGAAATTATAAAAAAAGTGGTCGTTTTATTATTCAAAGCGCGTTTAGCCATAACTAAACATTCTAGGCGTGCGGTAGATGCAAACGTATTGCATTTTTATCTGAAGTGAAACGTCTTTTTATTGGTCTGTCGGTCGAGGTCATTTTTTATTTGAAGTTTTGTTTGTTTATTTGTTTGCGTCTGCCCATCAAGCTTTTAATATTTCAAAAGCACAGTATTAATATCTTGATAATTAAGTATTTTACACATACTATTTCGTGTTATTTAATCTAGGTTATATGAACACCGACATTTTGTTGTAATCGATTAATAATAATTTTCCACGAAACTTCCGTTGATTATTAATTTTTCTTTGATAAAAATAATATCTAGGTTTCTATTGAGGTCCATAACCTTTTTACTATTTTGGTCGCATGCAAATTTGTAATTTGTTATTTTTACCACAATGGAACTAGTTCACATTAATATTATGAATCTATTTAACCCTTCGGTATTTTGAATTTCATTCGTCTTTAAATTGATGAATATATTGCATAATATGAAAGTAAAACCATGTTATGGCCATTTACGTTCTTTTGTTTCTTAATTAAGTATTCTTTTTTATTTAATTACTTAAACATGCATTTTCAATGGCATTAAACAAATAATAGTTATTTTGTTAAATTTTAAAAATAGGTTTAACTTTCGAAATTAAGTTAAAAATGTTATTAGTAAAACTAAGATTTAATACTCAATTAATGAATAAAATGTTTATCTAGTAAATGTTTATAATCTTACAAATAGAGCAATTATAGCAATATATATTATTATTATTATTACGAAATATGTTAAGGCAGGGCTTTAGTATATTTGCAAAAAAAATATGTAGAATTGCTTACGCCCACAGTTGTAACGTTTCTATAGAAATAAATACGAATGTTAACAATTCTTAACGAGTATTAAAATATAAGCGCTTGAATGGTTTGTGTATTTTAAACATTTCCACGGTACATAATGAATTATTGGGTTTCCAATAAAATCTACGTCGTTAATTTAAGTTATTAGTAATTTAGTACAGTATAAATTCAAATTTGAATAGATTTACGAGGAAACATGTTTGACCAACAAATTGCAGTGCCAATATGTGACGCCATAATCTATTGTATTGATAACATAAAAATACATTTGAATGTTTTCTAACGGTATATGATATGATATGATTGTCAAAGTTGTGTATAATTTTTCGAAATAAGGATGTCGTCCATTCATTGTCTGTAAGTGTTATTATTAGTCATTTCATTAGCGCACATCGCTATTGCGCGGGAAAACAAGCCGAGGTTATTGCCCCTAATGCACAGCACACATAAGGCTTTGTTTTCCATGTTTTCCATTACAAAAATGCCACCAGGAATATTCGTTAAGCCAAACGACAGTCTATGCGCTCACGCGTTACATACCCGAACTGCGTATTATTTATTTTATATCATTTTTGTAAACAATGTGTTGGTTACCTTCAAGTATGTTAATTTTTCAATTTGTTTTGCGCTAGAACTGCTTAATTTTTGTATTTGAATTTATTTTACAAGGTGCTACAAACGCCAAGTGTTTGTTTAGTAATTTATCCATATGATAATTCATTCGTTTTTGTTTGGTATAAATTTCATAATAACTGAAAAGCATCACACATGCATATAATACATATGTAGAGGTATAAATAGTCCGAAATAAGACAGACAATGCAAGTCGTACTCCTACAGTAGGTATGGAGCGCAACTTTCGCTTATTAGTTATTTAGCAGTTAGTCAGTAACACACGCAGTGCTAAGACAGACAGCGCGAGTCAACTTTAAAATTCGTTACATAACACATGAGTGTGATATTTTTGATATACCTAACCCACACACTCACCACCGGTATTATATACGTATATCTATTGTTTCTTTAGCAAAACTGTTTTGATATTTGATTCCTAATCAGCAATTATCGTCACTTCATCTAAGACAATCATTGTTTAAATTCACTCATAAATAAAATGATTACCTAAAGTAAATATTTTTGTACAATTACCCGTATTTATAGCATGAATACTATACATTCATATAGTTGCCTGTTTAGCTAAGCTATATTTATATATGCATTGTCTTGGTGTCGACAATCATAAATAAAGATCATATTTTCATCAGCGAAGACTGCAACGACAGCCATATCCGCTGTTTACGAACCTTCATTTCCTGTTCATCTATTCAATATACTTACAATCTTTTCTCAATACATTATTAATATTATCATCATCACAATAACTGTGATTTGTTTTGGTACATTTTCAGAAATTTTAAGTTTAAAAAGTGTAGAATATAAGTGTGTAATATTTCCATAATTTGAACAAATTTAAACGTGAGAGTAATTTGAAGGTAATCAACCACACCAGTATATTGTCCTGAGGTTTATGATTAAGATTGTAAATATAAAAATGATTCCATTGTTTCGCATAAGCGTCGGGCACTAATGTAAATTTGTGCCATATTGCTTGTAGGTCATTTGGCACCATTGGTAGCACCAGACAACAGTAGGTACATATATAACCACATATAACCATATATATATATACATTATTTATGAAATCTACAGCAGGAGGATAACATATATCTATATAGTACATGTATATTTTTATGAAATTCGGACAATTTAGGTCAGAGGTTACAATTAAAACAGATGTATGTATGTATGTACATATATACATCTTAAAATAAAAATAATTTTTATTATGTAAATACATTTAATGATATAGTATGTGTGTGTGTGACAGAAATGCCCCTTCTAGTAGTAGTATGAATCACCAATTTCTCTTCATGACTTGCACTGTAATTGTTATGTATTTATTTATTTATATGTGTGTCTCTCTGCTGGACTGGTGCTGCTCTGTGTCTGTGTGTACAACTACACAAAGAAACAAATAAAAATTTAATAGATCTATAAAAATTAATTAGATCCAATACTCGGAATCACTTACAGCCTTTTTATTATCCTTTACAATAAGAGATTTTGTTCATTAGACTCGAATATGTTTATTTGATCTGATTGCTTCAATTTAATTTACATTTTCTAAACGTTTTTTATTACAACTCGAAACACTAAACTGAATTTAGAAAAGTATACTCGAAAAATCAATATTTGAGCATATCAAGGTTAAAATTGGTTCTTTGTTTAATGTGACTCTGTTAGTTCGTTTTTATTCGGTTATATTCCCAAGTAGGTATTGGGAAAAAGGTTAGATACATAAACAAGATTCATCCTAAACTATAAAAAGAATGTAGGTAAAGATTTTTTACTGATGGTAAGCAGAAGAGAGTAGGCAAGCAGCATTTTGTGTTATAGGACTTCCGGAATTCCTAATGTAGTTTCGAGTTTCCCACAGTTATATATACGAGTACATATGTACATACATACTGATGATGGGTAGAAAAGAAAAGAAAGAAAAAAACGGTATTCAGCTCTCTGACCGGTGTCTCAAAAGTATATACATAGTTAGACATTTGAAATTGCTGTTACTCCTCCCGTTCCCCTCTCAAATAGATGCGGATAATAATAATGTCGTTTGAATGTATTGCGTGTTTATAGACCACTATATCCGTCATTTATTTAGTTCGGTTCCCCTTCGGTTGGGTGAGTACAATGTACCCGAAAACCTAAACAGGAATTGGGTCCGTATATTTATAAACGTTGTGTTCCTGCTGCACGGAACGGTGCGACCGCTTCCCGACCAGATGGTTACATTCGCGCCATATCATAACATCGTTTGCAACTTGCCAACCCGATTGCCCCACCCCCCGGTTGCCCTCCCTCACTCTTCTAAACAAGAAATAATACATTGATATAATTGAGAGTGATGTATATATGTGTATGTATGTCGTACCATCCGTTACACTGAACAATATATTGAACGATTTTATGAGATAAAAACTGCACATCTAATAAGGTGTACTCGTTTATTTGTGTTTTAATATGCGACATACGTATATAGCTCTATTTGTAGTTGATTGAATTGATAGGTATCGTATATAACGCAACAAATCGTTTATCATTAGTTCTTTTGTTGGTTGATTTCCGCAGAGTCAAGAATGCATTACGCATAACGTTTTCTAACGCCTACCCATGTACACCTATAAGCAATATTATCGCGGTACATGTCATTGTTGATAGTTTCAGGTCAACCAGTAGCCACTTCTAATCAGAAATTCACATTTTGAGATCTGTAAAGTGAGCGATAATACATACATACATACGTACATACATACATACATACATACATACATACATACATACATACATACATGCATACATGCAAACGTTGAAGCGCGTGACTTGCTTGATGCAGAGAAATTCATGTGGGCTAACAACGCATTGCGATTTATGTGCATTGAGACTGTTATGCATTAACCTATATTTTCATATTTCGTATTGTATATTGGTTACTTTCTCAACTGATCTGCATCGGTTGTGATTAAGTGTTATTCTGCTGTGACTAGGTACCCCTACTATATGGAACTGATCAGATTAAATCACCATCAGTTATTTATTTTGAATACTTCTAAGAATTTTTTCTAAATTACACAAACCATATTTGATGTATAATTTATATAACTTAACAACCGATTATTATATTATAACATATGTTGAACAAGAGACCTCTAATAAAAACGAACTATGATGTATGTACGTATTACACACGGTATATACTACTAGCAATATGATTAAAGTTAAAAAAAATAGAACTAAGCCAACATGTGAGAAAAAATGGTTAAACATTAGGTGGCGGCTGATGGTTGGTTGGATGGTTGTTGGTGAGCATGCAGGGTGGTTGGTTGGTTGGAGGACGTTGGCGCTCTAAGGGACAGCTGTTCGACAGGCCTTGGGTTACAAAACCGGGCCAGAGGCATCAGCCGTATACGACGACCCAGCAGAGGTCTGGCTGCCTGCTTGCCTTTGGACGGCACATGGCGCTCGCTCTTCCGGCCAGCTGCCTCTCATCAGCCCCGACACTCGATTGGTGGCTTATCTAACCGCGCGAAATACAACAAAAAATGGCCTCTGATCATCAGCGCCTGTTTCAATCAATTACTAAATCATTTTTATATACCCTCCACGACTTTATTGAAACAATCGTATTCATTTCGAAAATTATTTAACAGATATGGAGGGAATGTCGATAGGAGGGGGTCACACATTCGTTATTTCAGCAGTTTTAATTAGTCCCTGGCATTATTTGTCAAAAGTGGATGAAAATGTCTATGCCCGCATCTATATATGTATTTGCTTACACAAATAAGATAGGGGGTTAGATGTTGTTGAACACATGATGGTATAATTGTATTTCATAGTCTTTATTTCTATCATAAAACCATTAGAATATTAAATTGCACACAAAACGATATCCAAGCCATATGATACGCTTTTTTCCATAAGTTATTTTCTCGGCAAATTATTACACTGACCTTCCAACGTCTGATGGTAATTTTATTTTGCAAAAGAGTTACTCGAATTACCTTCATTAAAAAACGAAGAATCTTATATTTATTTCAATGACCGTCACCTAACTAAAATCATGGCAACCTTAATATAATTTGTGCGTCTGCACAATCCAAGAATATATATATATATATATATATATATATATATATATATATATATATATATATATATATATATATACCTACAGAGTATTTTATAAAATAAATTCACAGTTCCTTGTCCTTGTTAAATCCTACGCAAGGAGCTAAAAATTATCAACGTCCGATTTTACAATTTGCAAACAATAAATTTTGAAGCAACCACAAGTTTCACCATCGGCCATGTGACAAACATACATAAATAGCCGTTGTGCGTGGTCAAGAACGAACGAACGACCCAACCAGAATAACCGGTGCCAACAACAAAACGGCTCAAAACGAATGCCGCTGCAAAATCATTTGTGCGTAATAACATAAATGGCAGAGGGTTGTTCTATAATACGATTCACAGTTTTAACACAACTGAAGGACGCATTTTTTTTTTAATACCAATTAATTGTACTTATAGAGAGACTGCGAATTAGATTTTGTACTTGAAATATTATTTAATGAAGTAATTAACAGAAATTACGTCTCTATCTGGTAACCCAGATTGCAAAATATAAAAATTCTGTTTGTGTGCAGCGTTTCGCATGGTTAACCTCGTTGTACTATAAAGGGTGGAAACTGGTGTTTTTTTTTTAAATTTTTACAAAAGCCTGATATAATCAGGCGTAAGTGAACATCAAACTCGACCAGTATGGTGACGATACAATTACATGTGTGGGCCACACAGCAAGCTTATGGCGCTAGGTTCTTCTTGTAAAACTGCAACTTCGAAAACTTGATATAATTATTGGTAATTATATATCAAGTAAACTTGTTTTTTTCAATCAAATGACCAAGAAAAGTGCTTAAGTTATAACATTTGTGGCAAGAAAAACGATATATTTCAAAACCAGTTGATTTTTATTATAATACAACGAACAGACTTTTAGTGGTCTTTGTTAGTTGAGAAGTGTTTTTCCAAGAAATCTCCTATAGAAGATTTAACCACAGTACATACATACATACATACATACTTGTCGACGAACAACAAAAAGCATCAGAATTGCAAATACGAGATTTGTAAATTGCGAGCACTGCAATAACGGTTTTGGAGAAGAACATTCGTAAACTGTCAATTTGCAATAAATTACTTCAAGTGCCATTTCGCCGAAAATGGACATTGGATGCAAATTACTGCAGTCATAAATTTCATACTGTTTTATAAACCTATTAAATAAAATAATATAATTTAAAAAAAGAATATAGTACTTACCTATACTATAGTATATTTTTTTCTTGTTGCGGAATGAAGATAAGAATATAAAATTAAACACAACCAAGACGAGAGAAATTCCAACTGAAACAAACAAAAAAACATCATCCACCAATAAGCAACGCAGATTAGTTCCACTGAGAAAAATACAAGATATTTTAATTATTATTTTAATACCTGCGGATACAGCCAAAGCAAGAAGAAATTGCAATGTTTCATGTTTTGCACAAATGTTGTGGTATCAATTTTGTGTTCGTTAGATTATTAAATTTAAATAAGTATAATATCTTTATTTCACCTTCCAAACAAATTATTATTGCCGAGAGTGAATAAAAAATGACCTGATGCTGTCAAGGTAAATTTAAATAAAACGACACTAAAATATAAATTTTATGATAAAAAAATTCTATATACCTATACATACATACATACATACATACATAGGTAGAAGAACAAAGACCAAAAAAGTATCTGTTGCGTAATGCTATAAAAACTTGGTCAAAGTTAACTCTCTATATATATATTTTTAAATAAATTATTAGGTGTGTAAAATTAATATTTTTATTTTGAAAACTAAATGTTATTGACTGGATTTTGTTCAATGTTAGCCATAAAGCATTTATGTATATAAAATGCGGAATGTCTATCCATTTCCATAATAAATAAATATATGTGCAAGTCACCAGATTCGTTTTCGGTTTTACGTCGCTTAAAATAACGAGCTACCCTAGAGGGTCGATAACGTTTTGAAGGATCGCGTTGCCACATTTTTAACATCATTTTAAAAGCAATTTTTTGTCGTCGTCGTTGTATACAATTTTCTAGAAACACACATAAATATTGTCTTTTATAAACAGGAACATTTTAAAATTATTTACATTTTCCATGTAGTTTCTAAAGATTCTAAATAATTTGAAAGGGTAATTCAATTATAGTAAATAGTTTTTCAGAAACGAGATTAAATTGCAATGCGAAAAAATTATAATACTATTATTTTATAAATAATCCAAAGACATTACAAATTATCGTAAATAATAACAATTCCATTATTTTTGTTATGAATCTAAAAACGCAAAAGGTTATCAATTTTATATCACATAATAAATACGATAAAATTAACTAAATGCCAATTTATAATTATTGTGATTAGTTTGGTCTATCGAACTTACAATATTAGAAACAAATCGCTACAACGTATCAATTTCCTTTAGTAAAAAAAGTGTTATATATTTAGTACATTTTATCGCTAATTAAATAATTTCTGTCAACAAAGAAGGTTACATGCAATCATATTTACTTTGCCACTGAAATCGCGACGTTTTGTTTTTATCTTGTCGCAAAATGAATCATATACCTTACTATATTAATAATAAAAGTACACCGCACCGTGAGAAATTGTAACTTTTTTTTTTCATTTTTATTCGTCGTCTTCTTCTTCTTCTTCTTCTGTGTGTTTGCTTGATAACTTATGTACGACCTTGCTAGATCACTGAACTGGTAAATTTTTACTTCTCATGAATTATTTAATCTATAGTTTAATTTTATGTTAAACGTATGCCGGTCAAAATAGAGAAAGGATTATTTTTTTCATTATTAATCAAAAGTATTAAAATACCGATGTATACATTTTCCGGTTTCTTTCAGGGACATTACGGATCCTAAAATATATATATATACATACATAGGTATACTCAAATCGTAAAAATAGCTTCACACTATTTGGCACGAAAAAGATATATTTACACAGTAGTAGTAGTAAAATCAACATTTCCAATAAGTGTCACTTTTAATAATTCTATTATCCACACACATATGTTCCGCTATTAATTATGTTTTCAAATAAAGTTAAAGATGATTTTGGCACGTCCTTGAAATATTTTTACCAGTTGCTATTTCCGCTGTCTTTGGCCTCAGTAGTACTGAGTAACGAAAACCACAAAATAGATTGGTGTTTTAAAGAAATAGCCGACGAACGCCCATGACCGCATCTAGTTATGTATGAGCAGTGATAAGCGTAGGTGTGGGAACTGATAAGATAATATTTACCAGTCATGAATGTGGTGTTCTATTCCTCCACTACGGAATTGTGTTCTAAGCAACTATAGACATATTCTATTTCGAGACGCATGAAATACCGTCATGTAAGGTTATTTAATTACGTTTTAAATTTCTGCTTCGTTGTTCTTTCATTTGTGGGAGATTTTAAATCTTATTCTTGACTAAATAATAATAATTGGCTCTATTTAGTACATGTCACCAGTTCATGTTTGAAAAACGATTTTTAATTTGATTTTTATTTTGTTTCCAAGTAAGCAATCTTATTGAAATATTGCTTTCATATAATATTTGTTTAAATATGTATTTAAGTTTGCGAAAGAATTTTAATTCAAGATTTTAAATTACAAATATAATAATGGCATTTGATTTCAAATATACATACATACATATTTTCTTTATTATTTCAGTAATAAAATCGTTTGCTATTTTTATATATATATATGTATATATGATCAATCAAACAAATAGAGTAGTATTGAATTTTTACAATAGTTATTTATTAAACATATATCTAGTTTATCTATTCATGGAACTCTCACAATTATACATTTATTCTTAAGTGAATACAATACAAAATAGTCACATAAATAATTCTATGACGCATAAATAATATATGACTACTGTCATATTCCATATTAAATACAACAACATTGAATGAAGCAATCAAATAATCCAAAAATAAATAAGATGAAATTAATAAAGATGCATTTGTACACACAGACACACCAACAACCGGTTTCGGATTAGATAAAACGATTTAATTTTAATAAAATCATTCCATCATTTTGATTTTTATTAATGATCCTCTACAAAAAAAAAAACCAAAACATTTTATTATTTAGTTTATTTGTCAAATGTGTAGATTCCAGGTGTTTAACCTATTCACAACATCATTTTAAAAAAATATTATTTATATCATGTAAACATTGTTTATCTCAGCATTACGTTATCACTTGGTAAACATAGCTGTTCAAAGTTTTGATATTTTCTAAACCGACAATACAGTGCTGTGTATTTTGAATTTAAATATTAAAATTATGAATTTTAAAATCATTGTAGTTTTTTTATTGTGTATAAAAATGGTTTTGATAACATTTTATTTCCCACGTAAAGTTATAGCGTTTTTTTATATTTTCCGCTGGACTTTTTTACGAGCTTATAATAAATGGTAATGAAAGGAATAATTAGTTAATTTTGCGGTAAATTTTTATACTATAGATGACTTAATATGTTAAGGATGTTATTTTGAGATACGCTGTAAGTAAGTAGTAGGTATAAAATATTATAGAAACTAGAAAAAATATCCTGAAGACTGAATAAAGTGGAAAAAATTCAATGTAGACATTTTGATCGATTTGTTTGAGCTTAGAGGGTTTGGTTCCTTACAGTAGTCATAGATCTATCTTATAATGCACCCAACTGCATTCCAGCACTCGTAAATTTAATATTCTAGCCGCATTCGTCTACTGTTGTTGACAACACTGCGTTTGATTCTCCCACTGTCTCGGTTGCGCTACAATTCTCTATCTATGCGTGTGTGTGTGTGTGTGTTTGTATTTTCCGAAAATCGTTTTTAATGGAGTCTTCTCAGAATTACTTTTTATTTATCCAAAGAATTACGAGGGCAACATTAAAGACTCAAAAATATAAAATTTATTTGTATGAACATATATTGTTTTAACATTTTAATATTATAATAAAACGATTGGAAAGGCAATATATTACGATGTAATTTCAAGCTAAATTAGCGCTATTATTCATACATTTGAAATAAATTTTTATTTTGCTCTTCACATCATTAGATATGCATATTTTTCTAAGAAGACGCAAACCGTTTCCGTTTTTTATCTATACCTAGTAAAATTTTGAATACAAAATAATGTGTCTAAAGAAGAATCAGAAGAAGAGGAACATTGTTGAGCTTATATGTATGTATATATGTGGGTGGATGATCTGTTTGTATATGTGATGCGTACGCTCTCTCATCGTCTTTTCAATATGTCTGTCTTTGTCTATATATCCTAGACTTGCTCACTCAGTGCACTAGTCATTGAACAGTGGCCTAGGTCATGGCTAACACCGTAAACAACCGGTTCAACACCAGACGTACGTTCTAACGCTCTTACTTTATTAAGTAACTGGTGTTTGAGATACACACTAACACGTATACGCAGTACTACACGTTCGGTTAGCATACACATTATAGGTCATCTCTCTTCGCGTTTATCATCTTACTTAGCTACGAAATACCGACTCTATTGCACCAACACACGTGTCATACAAATTGATGGAATGCTGTTCTACTATTATTACATGCAATTATTATACGATTTGTTATTATTTAAGAAATTATTACGATTTTTCCGAATTCAAATCTATTAGTAGGTATAACTGTTCAAAATTATAACGAATGTACATATTTGGATACAACAAGTTGTTGTTGTTGTTAGTGGATGCCATAATAATATGCGTCGCATTTTAATTGCAATGACACATATTGAAAATAATTTTCTCAACAGAATTTTAATGCCAAAATAAACAAGGCAATTGTCATTATTATTATAGATTTTTTTAGCCAAAACAAAAACTACTTGTATTAAACATGTCGTTGACTTCGCGAGTTTAGGTATAATTTTTTTATGTAATTTTTATCTGGGAAGATAAAAGTGTTATTGTATAGTCGTGTATTGATGTCACATTTATATTCACTTTCAATTTTTTTACTTTAACAATGAGTGGATAATCATATTAACCTCCGGCGACTAAACAATTTTTAATTTGTTTTTTTTTTTTTTTTACAAATTCGCGACCCTCATTGGCTTCGTCATGTGACCTACAACACAGAAGCTCGCTTCAAGTAACATTGTGCTAAAAGATTAAACAATACGCAGCATTGCCCTTGATATTTGTAGTCTGTAGTTCCAGTTTAACTTATTTTACTAATTAGCAACGAGGTAACTAACTAATTATTCCATGTTTGACCACGAACAAAAATTCTAGTGCTTGTTAACGTCAGCTACATTTAATTTATAAATAAATTTTGTACCAATTATATTTTAACAAGATTTGTCTTTTTTCAAAATATTAATAAGAGTTTATTGTTCGGAATATAATTTAATTACAATTTATATAATTGTTTCATCGTAAAAATTGCAAATGGTGAATTTTACGTTACTACCTAAGGACTCCTCCTCAATACATCGTATTTTACGTTTCCCTTGGCATACATTATGTGACCAAGTTATTATACATATATTACCCAATCGTATTATACATTTACCTTCAACATTGAATATGTGTTTAACAAAAAAGCATAAAAATAAATACATTTTTATTTGTTCATAATTACGATTAAAGATAGCATTCAATTAATATGTTACTACATTTTTGAATTCACCAAATGTATAATTTATTTATAATTAATCGTGATCTATGATTCGTTTTTACTTTTGACTTAATTGTCTTCACCAAGGACAATGATTTTTAAATAACCTGCTTATTGTTTATAATTAAGTAACTAAATTACATATAGGTACACAAATATTTCCGCGTTTTTTGAATATCTTCAGCAATATTTACACAGTATTTTATTCTTTTTCTAACACCTTTCTACTGTTGTTTTCTTACGTGAAATTATGCTAAAATATTGCTGACATAATAGATACATAATCATCTTAAAAAATATATGTAGATCATTTTAAGTTTTTCTTAATTCATGTTTCAAAAACATACATATCTGCTCTAATCTTATAATTAATTACGTAATGCTTGTCGTAAATTACAGGTTATACAAATGATTGAATTAAACATTTTTTGCAATCAATATACGCACCTGTATAAAATTTTTATTTAATTAAGTTTAAATAGTTATAAAAGCCATCAATGGAGATTGAAATCCAATTATAATTAATTGAAATGATTGCGTAATTTATTTGTGACTCGATTTTTAATAACTAGACACTTTAACTTTTGTGTCCATATATGTACGTAAACATTTAAATTAGTTTATAGTTTTTGTTCAAATACTTTGAATTTATGTTTGGTGGTGACATTCTAAAGAATTGTGTGCTATCCAGGTATGTTTGAATATTTTGCTACCAGCTTTGAATGCAAAGCAATACAGAATATATTTTATGAAAATTACTACGGAATTGTTTGAAATAGATATTTCACATTTTAGTCCTTGTATATAATTAAAATCTGTTTGTTTTGGACACGATATATTTTTAGTAATAATGTTTAGTTAGCACTGAAAGATAAATGAACAAATACACTAAAAGACAAACCTCATATAAATAATAAAGGAAACGAAAATAAATAAAAATTGAAGTTTTAAATCATAAAATGACTTTGTGATGTGGTGCGGTGCTGGAAAATAATCTACCTATAATAAATGTGTTTGATGAAAATGATAAAAACACCTAAGAAATGAATATAGTCGCGCGGTCAGGTCAATTGAGTTGGTAGCGTGCATAATAATAATAATACTAATAATAAGTTGTGTTTTTATTATTATTATTATTATGAACGCATAAGGATAACGTGTGAGTGAGTAGATATGGTCTTTGTTCGACAACGAAGAGGCATTCCATTCTAGACTAAATAGTGCGCTCTTCGTCGCACTTCCTGCCGTCTTCGTTGTTGTGTGAGAGGCCTTGAGACGGACCTAGTTCAACATCCCGATGTGGCGGGCTCGGCTCGGGCACGGTGTCAGCGAAGAAGAAAGAAGGAGAAAGACAGATTTTAGTATGCGGTTGCAGCGGAGCAGCATTGCAGTCAGCAACATCAACTCCAACAACTACCAGACATCATGCATGAGAGTGTAAAGGCCGGTTCAGAACTGCCGCGGTAGACGCATCAACGTAATGCGTTCACTTTCATTCAACTCACTTATACATACTGGCCGCGACCGCTGTTGTTACGCTAGCGTTATCACATTAAATTCACTTGAAAATTAGTAAATGTACAAAGTTTACCTTACACACTCACGCCTAACAACTTCATACCAAACTTAAATGGTTCTGTAATTATAACCAATATTGTATTTCGATGTTGCCAACACAATACTAATTTTAAATACGTTGTAACAATAATCAGATTTTGCACAAGAAATTATTTGATAAATAAATATTTATTGAATGAAATATCTTTCAAATTTTAAACAATTTAATTGTTTTATGTTCTTCAAGTAAAATTGATTTTCTTTACCGATCAAATGTCAAGTTGCTACGATTATTTGTAAAATATGTCCATTGTGAGATTCTTTAGTGTTTAAAATATCTCTAAAATTATTTTAATTTTTTTTATATAAAAATATCGTGTGTCAAACAAATTCTCAAAAGTAGAAGCTTAATTGCTTTCTTATCTTTAAGTTTTAGGGTGTAATAAATCGTAACATTAAGATCTATGATATACCTAATAAGTATACCGAAAGTAAAATAACGATCAACTTTCAAAATAAAATCATGTATTTAATATTGCTAGTAAAAGTGCACATGTACTTTGAATCATGTGAACATGATTAGTTTTGAAATACCAATTTATATCACGTATTATAGCCTTTAATATAATTTCGAAAACCTATTACAATCCGACCATTGAAAAGCAATTTTCAGTACATTTAACCAATGAAATTTTATTTAATTTTCAATTCGACTAGTCCTATTGACAGCCAAAGTTTTATTAAAATATGTTTATCGTAATTTGTTATTAATTTGAATACAATTTCGTTTAGTTTTATAAATTAAAATTGATTTAAATTGCAAATATTTTCCCGAATTGTGTTTGTGAATACATTCGGTTGTCAAGTGTTGAGAAGTGTACACAGTGTTACCACATAATTCGTGTGTAATATCGATAACAAAAACCCTGTTTTCCGTTGTCACATACGATGACGGATATAGCACATAAGGCTTCCTTCCGCTGTGCCCTCGTCAACCTAAATATCTAGCTTATATTACAAGGGTTCGCATGATTACATTAAACATTCAACTAAATCGTTTTAAAACAAAGCAAAAACAATAATAATAGCCATTTATTTCCGTTTACTTTGATGGAAACTTTATTTTATCTTCTTGCGTAGTTAGTTGATCACACTTACAGTTAAAAAGTAATTTTTATCTTTTACGTAGCCAAATTCTAAATTTACTACATCTAAATTTACTTACCTGCACTAGTTAACCTAATTTTTTGCACGCAAATGCTTAAATATTGCTCTAATCGTTTTCAAACTAATTATTAAACATTTTCTAATTTAGGTTTAAATTAACGTCAATTTTTAAAAATATTGTCTTAATGTTTAGAAGTTGTTAGAAAAATAAATAAGCAATGACTTCCATTACACTTCACTAACATATGAAGTAGAACATGTCAGACATAAATAAACAGAAATGTAATCTAGGTATGAACATAGATTAAGTACTTACAGAAAAGTTGATTTGTTTGTGAATGAGATAACTAGCATCTCGTTTACAGAATTTGAACATCTCTCATCTGTGTCACGACAATATTGTTAATTATTCAACATTTTTAAATTATGATTATTTCCCAGCTAAAATGAATATATCTATATATACATCGCACATAAATCATTCGTTAATTCAAGGAAGCGCCAACAATTTTAACAAATTGTTTTATTGCATCGCCTGATTCGGAACTATTATTACAGCCTTGCAATGGCGACCTGCATAAAAGCGATAAAAATTGCGATGAAGGTTGTTCTGAAAATCAATATGTAGATGCTTATTTCCTAGTTTTTGTGATTTATATCTAATTTTGGAATTCAGTTTAATATGACATCAATTCTATTTATATACAAATTGTGTGAATAATTTTTTTACGTTGCTCAAATGTTTTCAAACTAAATATTTTGTTCTATTTTTGTCTGTGTAGTTGACAGTATTAAATATGCAAAAACTTTAATAAACAAATGCGACATTGTTTTTAAGTTTCATAACATTGAAAAACACGAATAACAACTTGTACTATTTTTGCGGTTTCAGTTCGAATTCTCATTCATTTAGAATTTGATTCACTATAAGTTTAATAACATATTTTAATTTATAAGTATGAAGTTTGCATTTATAAATATGTATAGATACAGGAAAACACGCGCACGCTTTGAAAAAAGTATTTCATGTCAAACATACGTTTGGTAATCTATAATTTTCGCATAATTCGATAAATATACCACATAAAGTTTGATCGTAGTGTGCTTTCAGTAAGATAAGGCACACACATAGTAGCAGCAAATATGAATGAGCAAATATGCAGTGTGTGTGTGTGTCTGTGTGTGCATGCATTAGACTTATGTCCTGCGGTATCAACTGTTTGCTATTCACTGCATTGATAACAGATAATAAACTCGCTTATATGAGTGTGTCGACGAATATATTGCAGCATATTCACTTCAAAGGAACAAAATTACATATTTGCATGAAAACAAAAAGAAGCGACATGAAAATATATATATTTCGATAAGTAATCTTAACATATAAATGTTATACCTATTATAGTACTTATTGTTTATTATTTCAAACTGCGCATTGTAAACCACAAGTTAATATAATTTTATTTAAAAAACAAATAAATTTATATTCTTTTTAGTAATAAACATGCTGATAGAGCCAAGGTTGAATTAGTATTTTACAAAAATATGTTTAAAAAGCGATTGTTTAGTGTTGAATTATTCGGTATGATTTGTTGGTTAGCCGTATTTTTATTTATATGTGATGTGTTTTCTATTGTGAGTATATACGTGTTAAGAATATTCGTGTCTTCGGTTGTTGGTGAGAGTGTGAATAAAACCTTGGTGTATGAAAAAAACATATACTAACGTTCATCTACATCACAGGAAGTAGGTACAGTCTTTTCATTGCCAAGTGCGATCGTCATTGTTGTGTTCAGTCTGCCTGACCTGAGTTTTCCTTGAATTAACTACGAATTACAGAACATTGGAGTAATTATTGTTTCACTCGTGCACACAAATATTTTTATAAAATTAATCATGACTTATGATTATTTATTCATTCTATACGGTCTTTCTAATTAATTTATGACAATTTCTAATTATTCATTGAAATTTCGTCTATGAAAATATACAATATATCAAAATTACGATGTAATAATACCAACTTTAAATTGCATATAATAAAATTGTTATTCTATTATTTATTCAAACGTAAAATGTATACCAACATAAAACATATCTTATGCATTTTATCCTAAGCTAACTATTTTTATATTTTATTAAAAATTGTTATTGTCTATACCTAAATAAAAAATTGTCTCGTATTTTCATTACGAATATAAACCAAGTTTATAATCGTTTAAGGTTCGCAACTAATTACCATAAAATAACAGTAACAAGGACCATTAAGCACGTGATTTTGTTATAAATTATGCAAATGTATATTTGTTATGTAATATTAAGCAAACAATAACAATTATCAGTCAACAATCTGCGTATTATTTTCAAACAAATATTACGTTTCTCAAGATTTTATACCTATGTACTTTTTCCAACCGTCCGTCTCGCAAATAGACGCTGTGAAACTTTTAAATTAAAATCCACTTTAAGCTAGACTGGTGTATGTATGTACACATAAGTATTTTCCTAACTGAATTTTCAAACAACTATTATTCAATCTAGACGATTTATTCCTTTTTTCTAAAATGCTTCATTCAATTTCGTTTGCTATTCAACGTTTTAAATGCGACGTATCAGTCGTGATCGAAATTGATATGATGATTGAATTTTTTTTGCTGAATAATCTCCAAGTTTCTTTCGATATAATTTGTCAATAAACGAGCTATTCCAATGTCATTAGTTTATATTTTAAAAATATTCGAGAGCGAGTCGAATAAACTGATTGGTCAGAATAGTTTTTTCTTCGAAGTTAAAGTATAAGTTTGTTTTTGTTGGTTACAACTTTTTGAGCTGTGGAAAGTTTAATATTCTTCTTTGAAAAGTTCAAAAGCGTCGTTTCAAATGTAAATAGTTAATAACAATGAATAAATTGATGTTTATTTTTAACTATTTAATGAATCATTAATAATTTTTTATCTTTATGTGCGAATTGATAAGCAAAATGGAAAGTTTGCGTAGTTGGTTTTTATATATGTATCTAGTAGTAAATTAATGAAAAAGTTCAGTTTTGTGTTCGTTTTATTTACGAGGATTTGTCTAAAATTCGCAGCGTTAGAAATAATCAAGTATGTATAAAACTGAAGCAAAAACCTTTGTCAAGTCATAACAAAGTGTGTTTGTGTCGAATATGTTCCTGCAGTGTTTGAATTGTATTGTAAATGTAACTGTTGCAAAGACAAATAGAAGTTTGAAATCCGAAAATGTTGAAAACCACTGTTTAAGTTTCAAAGGTAAACAGCAAAGTTTGTGTGTATGGCATACCTAAACCACCACATTTTACACGCGGGTGTAAATATATATTCTATCAGTTAGCACATAGAAGAAAAACTTGCATATCGTTCCAAAATAAAGACGGCAATTTAGGTCGGTTGGCAGACGACAGATTGAGGAAAAAAAGTCTGCTTTAATCTGGTCATGCGGTGGTGGACCTTAGTCTAGAACTATTTAACTGAAAATAAACTGTGCTTCATTTAAGCAGGGCATGAAATACATATGTATGTACGTATGTGTGTATTTCCTTAAACATTATCTATAGTTGCTGCGACTGCGTTGAGTGAAAAAAAAAAACGATTTGTCATCATGATGAATTATAAAAACATTACGGAAATGAAAAGTTATATACACACAGCAGAAAATATGAAAAATGAATCCATGCGAAAATGTAAACTCGCCTGTTTTTATATAAACACAGTTGGAGATATCATACAGTACATTGCAAAATGGAAATATGCTAAATGTGTAATCGCACTACTACATAGGTTTAATTTTCAAAATAACATTTCTCAGTATCTGTTTTTGAATGAATATTATGAACTAATCTTTAATTCTAAAGATATATATACAAATTTTGAAAAATAATGTGTTCCCAGGGTCACATCTAAGGTAATTTATCAATTTCCTGTATAGTCTTGTTTAAAGTGCAAAAGTGTTCCGTGACATAGAGATAGTTTAGTTTCCCGGAACAAGTGACAAGATTTAAAGCCCAGGTTGATAGTTTTTACGGTGGCATTTTCACGTCGGCAACAAACTGCCAGACGACCGAGTATACGTTTTGTTTTTGCTTTTGTTACACAACTGCAGCCCTAGACAGATCGCTCGTGTCTGGGCACTGCACCATCAGAACCCCTGCGCCTAGTGCATCGCTCTCACCGGCATTAAATATTGCATTTGGCGGACTCGCTCTTCGTGTGTATGCATGTATGCATTTATGTATACCCTGGCTGACTGTGGCGACGTTCGAGCACGACGCCGAGGTGCGGCGTGGGGTGTCAGTGCGGCAATGCACCGCGAGCAATCACGTGATGTCTGCAACGAACGAACCCCTGCCACTATCCCCTACACACTACCCTTCCTGAGAGTGGCGCTGCAGCGAATTCGGTTTCCATGGCGACGGGAGGATGCGGAACATCGTCCTCTCAACGGTGAGGGTTGCCAGCTCTCGACCCTATCAAGGACACGCTACTATTATAGCTCAGCCGAGGATAAACAGGGTTGAATTGAGATATTTGTTCGAAAATCTTCTCTACTATTCATTATTGTTATATGTTTTTCAATTGACTAACAATTATTATAGCTACTTCTACATATTTAAAATTTATCCTTAATAATTCATTTGAATACAAGTCCAACTCTGGTAACGGAACCCTTTTCATTTCCCCGTTTGAAGCTGACTCGGAAACAGTGCCACGTTTCAAGAATGTAATTTATATGCGTGCGCGCTTTTCTTTGCCACAACGTGTGGAATCTTTGTGGAGTTTATGATACGGATTTTACGCTGCGCCGACCGGTAACAATTCGCATTTGGTTAGGCTAACATTTCAGAGATATTTCTGGGTGAAATTATACACGAACAGCAGAATCCTCTCTTTTGATAAAATATATTCTAACAGCTAAACAACATTTACAAATTCTAAATCACAGATTTGTAGAATTAAATCTATTTTAAACCCAAATGGTTGTTTATGTTTTGCAAAAACTATTTTTAAATCAATCTACATTAATATAAATAAAATAATTTTGAACTATTAATCCATGTATAATAATTGTTAGTATAATATTAAACTTTTCACCGCTAGCAATAATATTTAAACAGTGCCAAGAACGCCTCATAATTTTCTGTATAAAATTAACAATTACCAGCAAGTGGTTATATACCTATTTGATAACTAGTCGAATATTAATTTTAATTGGCGGCCAGAGCATATCCCATAATCGTTTAAAAGTTCGCGTAAAGGTACAAAACGCAGGTGAAAATATAAAACTGTCTTGTAGCTTATTGAATTTCAAAAATATGCTAATGATAACAGATTGTATATGTGTCATATTATTGCACGTTGGCAAAGTTGTTTCTTGTTCAATAACAGTTTGCTGTTATGGGGCTAGACGCGCAGTTAGAAATTGATATTTTTACGCGTAAATTGAAATAAAAAGTCTTTACAATTTGTAGTTCAATGCCATTAGATTTTTGGCACTAGTATCCGGAAATTTTGGCAGCTATTTTTAAAGTTTCGAGTGAATAACATGGCAATACGGTATTTTTTATTCTACTAAATAGTAAACATATTTTGAACATTAAATTTTATTTATTACCCACGCAAACGAATAAATATGTATGCTATATATTTTATGTCGTTATCAAACGACCGATTAATAATCACAGGAAGGCCCTACGTTTTAATTATTTTTTAAATTGGCATTAAATACTTTTAAAATATTTAATTGTTGCTTTCGCCGTGGATTGTTAAATATTATAAACCAAAATTAATTTTGTTGATTACGAAATGGCATCAGGGCCACCGCAAGCAAAAAGGGACAATAGATAACAATAAATCACTTCTGTTACACAACGAGACTAGAACATTTTATTTTATAATATATATAAGTTGTCGCATATGTGTGTTATTAACATAACATTGAAACAAATGATTGCGGAATCTTGTTATAACGACGCAACTGTGGGGGATGCGAAGCGTAAAAGGGTTCGTTCATTACTCCAATCTGTCCCCCTTGTCAATGTGACCCTTGCAAAGGTTTTGCGCGTGTACGTTCTGCGGTGAAATTCTCCCCGCCTTTTCGTAGTAAATGCGTATCTCCGTACCGGTGGCGACAACTTTTTTCGTTATTGACCTCTGTATAGTACGCCCTCATTCGCCTCTATGGCTTTATCCATTGTAGCAGAGGGTTTGGGGGGGTTTTAGTGGGGACCGAAAATGCATTACGTTTCATACTGATCAGATCGGACATTGGTCCGCGATTAATCAATTGAATTTGTGTAACTTTCCCTGTATGGATTTTGGTTTAACATTTGACTAATTTTGTGTTTTCTTTGTTTCAGGTATGTATCCAATTCATGGATAACTAGATCATAAAGACTACTTAGTCGTAAGTTATTTTTACTCATATTAAGACTGGATTGTATCAAATTTGGAGAATTTTTTAGTTCTTTGAATAATTGTTTGCTACCGTACATATTGTACGCGTGACTCGCATAGGGTAGAATAAAACGTTAATGTAAATTTGCATCTAGATATATAGGTATATAAAAAAAAATCTGCTTAAAATTCACCCCTCTTATTAAGCCAGTGAACGTAAAATCATAGTAAATATTGATTTGCATCGCGTCACCCTTTCGTCCTGCGAATTAACTATTCGTACCAAAGTTGTCTTCCGCTACTACCCGCCCCAATAACCTGACTCAAATTCATAAAAAGTTAATCCGACGTTGTCAAGGGTGGCACGTGCTACATATCAAAGAAGATAGTTTTGATGTTCGCACCTCACTAGATCAACCGGAAATTAGTAAAATTTTGCAAGGAAGCGCGGGATATTAATATTTTTAACAAAGTTATGAAACAATTAAAATTTATGACGCAATGCGCATTATTATTATTATTATGAATTTAGATTTATTTGTTAGTACACTTTTTAAGTTTAATCTCTCCGGGAGTACCTATATTCGCTTAAAGTGTGGTGGCATTTAATAAATGCAGGCATGCGCAATAATCGCCACTTTTCGCGTGTTCTAAACTATAATCTGATTGAAATTCTTAATGAATCCACCGTGTTTGAAATAAAATCGGGTTATGGCCGTTTCGATTGCCGAAATTTCGTGACCAAATTACACGGGGGGGCACGTATGTATGTGTGTACACACACGTATAGCATGTCTTTAATAAAAATGTGGCGTACGTTATACGCGCGTTTGTTGCGTTTCGTATTTATGTATTTATATTGCGTTGCCACTGCACTGACTGATTGAGTGAATAGATCCAACAAAGTGTCTCTCAATGTTTGCGAGGTGGCCATAAACATTTTATGAATTACGTTCGGTATAGTTTATTACCCAATATAATAGGACATTGATTATGACGTGAGGGTTTTATTTATTCGATTTGTATTCGGATAAAAATGATTATAAACTTTGTTATGGAGATGTAATGCTGTGGAAGAAAATTGACATTTTGTCGAATTATTACACAATCAATTTTATGTATTTTCTATTTCCAATACAATGTAGTTAGTACGTTGGTGATTTTGCTTACGGCCCCTTAAGTAATATCGATTATGGTTGATTATTATGCTAGTATTGGCTATTAATAGCAGGATATTTAGTTGCCGATGTAAATACATACATACATACATACATACTTGCATCTAAAACATGATATAGCATCAATGTAAATGTATGCTTTATTTATGAAATCGCTTTTATTTTGTTTTTGTTCCGTTAATGAGAACACGATCAAGTGCACTGTAAAGGTTACTTGTATTCACAGAATCGTGTATACGTGCATACATACTTCTTCAGTATCTACCTACCTACCTACCTACCTATGGTATAATACATTTTACGCTGTATTAATACACACAGTGATTGCTGCTCTTATTGATTCGCTTTTTTTTGTGTTTGTTTGCTTAATAACTTTACGCTAAACATATTTTTATACAAACACATTTGCAGTTGCTTGCATATATCCTTAGTTTAAAGTCACATACATACAAATAGATCTCCTTACAAAAATAGTCCGGCTTGAGTCAGGGAAGGTCAAAAAGTGTATTTCCGTTAAAATCTCGAGATCAATTACAATACTTATTACTATGTATTAGAAAGTAAAAAAACACATTTAAATCGTTTGATATTAGATCGCCAATTGTTTCTATGAATGTAACATCATGTATTACCTATACCATAAAAACAGGAGAGTATGTGTAAAAAGTAAATAAGTAAAACTGATCAAGTTACAATGGATACAAAAGTAATTTGAATTAATTTAACATGCAATAATGAAGAAGGCACACGCACTAAAGGAATGTCAGTAATGCACAAATTTTTTTTTTAAAAAAACAATACAAAGAATTGATCGCTAAAGCATGTGCATGGATGGATGGATGGATGTCCATTTTAGGTATGTGTATCGGAGACATTGCCAGTTATAGCCACGACCTTATGTGTTGCTTATGTATATCGACTAGTGGTGGACAGGTGAAACTCTGAATGGCATTTATTGTATGAGTGTGTGTGTGTGTGTGTGTGTGTGTGTATCAGATGAAAATAACTTGGGTATAATAACTCAGGCAAAATATGTACAAGAAAAGTTTCTTTCATAACTTTTGTACCTATGTATGTACTGAAGCAAAAATACTTTGTTGCATTGTAGTAAAGAAAATTTTGCACACTGAACAAGGAAATTCTTTTTTTAAATATATCTTTATCATCATCCTTTTGACCCTAATTGACGCTTGTTATAGTTTAATATTTATAGTTTAACTATTAGGTACATATATAGTTTCATCATTTACAAATGTTAGCAAAACATGCGTTGTTGGTGTTGTTATAGACATGGGTGAAAACATATAGTAGTAGCCTCGAAATGTTATTCATTTTTCTGTTTTTCTATCGACCTTAACCAAATTCGTACAAATGGTTTACATGGATCATTCATCATTCTTGTGGAGAGCATTGAAATTCTGCCACACGCGTTTTACACACAATGCCCGCGGTTTATTATCCATCTTTTCATATTCCTGTCACGAAAACCTTTTTCCGGAACACACCGTGTTGTTGTTTATATCTATGTGTGTGTATATAAAACAACAACAAAGCTCCATGGTCATTATTTTATTCAATCATCAACGCCAAAAAAATTATTTGCATTTGATGTCTTTGTCTTCTGCAAATTTGTACCTATTTCTACGGTGACACAAATGGGATGTTTACAACAAAATCAATTATCGTTATCTAGCAGTTTCATTCTTAGTTTAGTCACGTGGATCCTGTAGACTTACGGTGTATGAATTTGTTATGTATACGTCTGACATATGTTTCCTGGTGATACAATCTCTAAATTTAAATCATTTTCCCTATAGGTTAATATTTTGCTATTTCTAATTGAATTTCTTCTATTCTGTCTTCGTGTTACCTGAACATTAATTCAATTTATGATTGGGCGTCAACCAAGACAGAAATCAATTCTTAAATCAGCTAATTGTTTTATGATTCAAAATGCATTCAACACATCTGATAAAAGAAACAACGTATTACCTAATTGATTAAAGTATTTTATAAAATAATTATTTATTTCATAAATATATATATATATATATATATATATATATATATATATATATATATATATATATATGTATATAATGTTTAATAATTCAGTTTTATATGCGTTTGTATGTCACGGATTTTAATGTGACCTTTCTATATAATTGACTTAAATTTACAACCATTTATTGTTATCTAGATTTAACGTTAGGCACAATTGTCACTTTAAAACAGATCTCACGACCAAATTGGAACGCAACACTAATAAACGTGTACCTTTAAATATAAACGTATAAGTATGTAGGTTATTGTCATGTTCAAATATTATTTCTAAACTTTGGAAGATTTAATTCAAATGTTTAGTACATTTTTAGAAATACAAGGTAGCAATTCAAATATTGCAAGAACAAAAATTATATGGCAAATAAATGATATAATTTAATCATTTTGTAAATATTGCAATTTTTATCTTATTTATTTAGACCAGTTCAACATTGATAATTTTTATATTTATATTCATCTATTTTATTCATATGTATATTCACGGCAAAGTTCTGTATTATGTATTATAATTTCTTCTTTCTTTTGACCATTGACGTCACGTTGCATATTCCATTTATAATTCAAGTCTAAAAACGATTTTTATGTTTTGAATACGCTATATACTAGATGATGTGTGATGTAACAGAAGCACATTCACTGTCCTCTGCTGTTTAAAATAAACATGTACTATGTGATACAGACGAGCTGTCACCAGACAGTGTGTTGCGGGGACGGTGCCCCCTGGTCATCCTACCCACGCGTGCGCTACTGATCCGCACGTTAACACCGTGACACAAATGGCCCCGTCTTCCGGGTACTATTTTGATAAAACCATGTGCCAAAGGTGTTTACTTTTTATCATTTACTTATCGTGCGCCAGTACACATACATACATGTTACTATCAGCGATCTGTTTAATTTTAAACCGTTTCCGTTAAAACCGCAGGGAATTGGTGGAAGGTCACATTTTTTCCATAATTCTATATTTTTATTATGTTGTGTTAAATGTTAATTCAATATAATAATTGTTTTGACGTTCAATTTTATTTCGACCTATATTAATTATGCATTCGGACAATACGAGGAAGACACTCACTAACTTAGTTGAGTGGTTAAGTATCAGTTATTAGTAATAAGTATTCAATCATACATTTCGTAAATATGAAACCTATTTTTAATATTTCAACACGTGGTTTAAATTATTTAAAACAACGTAAACAAAGTATTAAAAGTCAAACAAGAAAAAAAAACAACGCTTTGAAATATCTATTTCGGAAGCCACTTTAGATGTTTTCCAATTTCAAGTGCTCTTAACTTCACTTAACTTTTAAACAGTATTCGTTTATTAAATTCACAAATTATTTTGAAATGTAGCTTACGGCGTTTTGCATATTTATATAAATATACATACATATATTCCAAGAAGTCTAGAGAAATAAATATAGCACGTGCTTTACTATTAATCTACTGTTCTGTCTACGGTGTGCACCATGCATCCATCTTGGCACAGGACATTACTTTGGAATGTCGACACAATGTGTGATCCACAGCAGGATCTATTCCATGCAAGTGTCTCAAATCAACGGGGCAGTAAGTGTAAACTACCATATACTATAAGGCAGGTGATAACGTTAACGAAACTTTATAAAACGTTTTATATGAAACGTGATGATAATCCAGTTGTAGCATCAACGTTTTTGTGTATTAGTATTTGATACCTACATATGTATGTATGTGCATACATACATATATACATACATAGGAAACCGACATTTACTGATGATGATATTTTGAGACGGAGACCGCGGGCGTAACAAAAAGAAAATAATAAAATGTGCGGTGTGTTGCTCTGGAAGTTGGCCAACGACCGTACATTTTCAGATGGACGGCTTGCTCTCCCCATCATATGTCATTAACAACGTTATTTCTAGAATATAGCGTTTTTATCGTAACTGTTAAGGACTTTCTGAATTCATTCTTTCATCGGTGCAATTATTAAAAACGAACATTACCGCGATGTAATTTATGATGGTTCAAATTAGTTTCTTTCGCAACTTTTATTTAACCATTTATTACATTTAGGTACTCCCTAATATAAATATTTAAAATTGTTCAACACATACTACATTCTTACATCTAATATAAAAGAAGTATTTTATATTACACATTTAAACAAATATTTTTATTGCTTCAACATTAGAATAAAAACACAATTCACAGTTCAACAGTCTCTAAATTGTAGTTTGTGTTGTTGATTATATTTACAGAAGCTACCTCAGGAAAAGTTTAATGTTTGAAACAACTATAATACACAGTGTCAACGTGTTATTGCAGTGAACTAAATTTAGTATTTAGCTGTGTTAATTCAAGCTTTTCTTTTTATATAAAAAAAAAGAATTAAACAACATACTTCTTCAACTAATGATTACCAATTTCATACAATAACGAAAGTACTTATTCTTCCACGATAAGTTTTAATTTTCGGTTGTTTTATTTGTGTTCATCTTTTTATGCAGCGGTCGTTTTCCAATGCAAATTTATGAAAAAAAGCAATTAGCCATCGTCTGCTCGTCTGACTTTTAAGGTCACAACTAAAAACGTATAAGTACTACGCCGATTTTTTACAATGGAAATTAAATAATTGAATTCGTAACCGAAATGTCTTTCATTTCACTCAAATAAACTATCAATAGAAACATTTCTTGTTGGCATTTCTTTATAGTGTGTGTGTGTGTGTGTGTGTGTGTGTGTGTGTGTGTAACCAAATTAGTTTCGCATTTATTGTTTATTATGAAGTGCGCTGAACCCATTTCGAAACAAATTTGTGATCTGTTTACTCTGGGAACATTTGGCGTCATGCCTCTCAACTTTGTTACAAAATCCTATGCCGGGTTCATTTTTTCTTGTGGTATTTCGTGTTGTAACTGCGGAAAAATGTTTGCGTAGGGCAAAGATCTCACAGATCTAATCTTATCTTTTGACAAACAGCAACTTCTGCACACTTTGTTAGAAAATGTGAGTTTAAAAATGAAACTGCGCATCAACATTGTTTGAAACATAATTTTATTCACTTTGTTTTCTAGAATCATTTTATTCATTCATTCATTCATACATTTTTTGTTACATGTCATCTGTTATATTTAATAGGGTTATTAATGAACAAGTATTTAAATTGTTTATGTTTACAGCAGTTGTTTATTTATAAATAACATTTTTATGATTGGGTCCAAGACAAATTTGTATGTGTGTGGTTTTTATATAGTCACTATATTAGTAGAGGATTCTTTAAAATTTAAACACTTTACGTCAAGAAAAATGAAAATAATAATTACAAATGTAACATATTAATTCTGATTATATTTAATCATTCATAAAATATGATATTAAAATGAAATGTTCAGAAATGTCTATAAATTCAAAACTAATATAATTTTTTGTTCTAAATCATCCCTTCGGTTAAACGTACAAAAAAAAAATGATACCTAGGTATATGTTTCAAGTCCACTCAATGAATATATCAAATGAATGTTTTAAGTTTGTAGTATGTCTGTATTCGTTTTCTTGTGGTTGTATAAATACCACATCAATTTTAGACTGGGGCCCATTGCACAACAGCTGCCAGTGAGACACTCACATAAAAATATCACACAAATGATGCACAATGTGCGACATCAAACTGCTGCATAAACATCAACGCAAGTCTGATGTGTCGATCGCTGTTGCATCTGGTTTTTACGCATCCACGGATCGCGGTTAATGTGTTTATAATTTTGCAGTTATAATTCTAATAGGATAATGATTAACGCCTTCGTCGTAATGCAATTTTCATGTAATTACAAGTGCGCATGCGTAAGATTTCATTTTAGATGAAGCGACGTCTGCTCCTCTCGAGGTTATATACTATGTTAGAACAACTGCGTTATATATTTATATACGGACGGACACATAATGTCATAGGCGGAGAATTATTCCACGAAATGTTCGCTGTCCTTCTTTTATAGACAGTAATTTATTTATGAAGGTTAATAACCCAGAAGGAAAATCAATATTTGTTTATTAGAGTGTGTATTGGAATATTTGGCAACAGTTCAATCGCTGGAGCAGTTAATTTTTAATTTCATTAAATATCTTCATTATATGGAACGTGGTAAATAGATCCATCTGGACTACGACGATGGATATTGTCAAATTTCAGGAAAAGCTGCTAAACAGAGTGGGCATGAATCCAAACATAATTTCTGCCTGGCATTCTTCCTTGGTCATTAATTGCGCCTAGTCTGACTGAAATGATGTTATTTTCGAATAAATCAACCAAGTAACACAAGTTCCATATTGTATTGGGCAAATTCGCGGAAAATTTGCGGGCAGCGGAAAAGGGCATAGTGCCCGGGATTTTTTTCAACAAGTGAAGAGTAGTCAGCCAATGACATTCTGCCGGTTGCGTTTAAGAATGTTTCGCGTTAGGCGACAAGGCGTCCGTTCGCCTGTGTCATCCATCTGTTCTTAATATAGTATGACCTCCGGAGAGCGCGACACCCTGGGATACTTGAACATCTATATACACATCGCGACGGCGACGCGCTTGCGTATTTCAAATAAGCGCCCGTGTGTGTGTATTTGTGGCAATATTCGTAAATTATGTCCACTATTCTGACAACCATATGATATTATGTATATCTTCCTGGCTGGCCTGCGTTGTGTGTGTCTGCATATTTGTCATATATGTTCACCATGGTACACAATATAATACAAAACATTTATTACAAGTCTTGCAGACGCCATTTTATCACGGTGAAGTAGTTCGTAGTGGTCTGACTTTTCATCGAGGTGTAAAATTATTACCATGAATACTTTAAACCGCTGACAGGATATTTATATACTTATACACGTATAAGTGGTTATATTAACGCGCTTGATTTATTCGACAAGAAAAAATATGTTTTTCAGTTTGAAATATTGAACGAGCCTCCTAAGGTGACTCACAAAACGATTACGACGCACAAAGGCATCACATATTCGCATCTTTCTTTTAATTAAAGATCGATTTTATGAAAAATTCGTAATACCACAAGCTGCACCATAGTTCCAAATTGGAGAGTAGATTTCAATCATGTTAAATGAAATACAGATTTGATTAAAGAATAACAATAAATCTTAAAGACACTAAAATATAACATCGTATTAAAGGCAACAATTAAGTCTAGTGTTAATAGCCCACCCATGTGATGGCTATGATCTAATTGAAATGAATTCTTTAAAAAATTTAAATGCGTTGGTTGCGGTGCTTCACCGTGTTGGAGGCGGCTGCTGTGAGGCGAAGGATGAGGGTTGGCCGACCTACACAATGTTGTCGGGGCCGATACCTGAGCCTCATCCGGTCGGGGACCGATACCGCTGCAAGGCTACAGATCAAATCATTCTTCCAGACTATAAAATCACCTACTTTACCATTATAAATAATATATTTGCTTATAAAACTAATGGCAATATGAAACAGTTTACGATTGTATAAATGCAAATTCTGACTGGTTCAATTTTGTTATTTTTTGTCGCTTCTGTGGCTTGTACTAAAAAGAAAAATCGATTCTTTTCTATGGTCCATTTTATTTTTCTGCATCATTCACCAAGTAGTTAACAATTTCCAACTGGTTCTTGAACAATATTAACACGGTCCGAATTTTGGTAGATTAAGTTACAAACAAGATTCCGCATCAGAAGCAGGCAGACAAAAGCATGCAATCGCAATTTAAATTGAACATTGAACAACAACACGACCGACCGAGACACATTTGTGCAGAGAAGGTGCGTGCGTGTGTGTGTGTGTGTGTGTTTGTATGAGGATGATGATGATTTAGTGTGATAGTGGACGGTTGTGTGTGTGTGTGTGTGTGTGTGTATGTGAGAGTGCAAGGTGGATGATGCCGGTCTTGTAAATAAACACAGTGTGGCCATAAGTCGATGGCCAGGTACGAATGCATGGGGATAACCTTGAACGGTTCTATCTAACCTAACTATACAAGAATGAAATAGCGACTGCATTCGTGGTGCACGATGCTGACCACTGCGCGGTCGGTCGGTAAGGTCAGGATCGGACGCGCGCAACAAAAATATTTCTCTGTAATGGCCAACGCCTAAAAACTATCAAACTGGTCGTACATAAAATGATTGTAATATAGAAAATAAGAGACAATAACGTTATAATACCGTGAGAACATGATGCAAGGCCAAGCAACTCGATGCAGTCAAATAATAAACGCGTTGCACTTAACGAAAATTAACCGCGCGCTTGTTGAGTAATGTTGACATTGCGAAACGTAAATATTGACTGGTTATTATACTATATAAAAACCTCTAAATGAGGGGTGCGCTTTACCGTGTTTGTTAATCAACAAATGTAATTTATTTTTCGGAGTATTTGCCTAGCGATGTATAATCCACATTATTGTCAATTTTAATTCGAAATTGTCTCTCGTTGCGATGCACAATAAATTGCGCCTGTTTGCATAGGCAGTCCGCAAGGCGAGGTCTCGGCAGTGCTGGTTGAAGGCCCGCGCACAAGGTGAGCCTGAGTCGTCGCGCTGACCTGTCGGCAGGTTGAAGGGCGGACGCGCTACATTGCTTTGTTTCTTATTTTTATCGTTCGTTGTTTCATATTCGCTCGCGTTAATCTTACCTTTCTCGCACATATGTCAATTCATTAAAAATATCCCATATTACTAATAATAATATTAACAACAACACAGATAAAACTAATGCTATATAGTCTTGTGTTGTTTTCGATAACGTTATCTATCGGTAGGTAGATATGAGATAGAATGGTGTCCAGTTTCGCTATAGTAGGTATTCTTTGTTAAAAGACCGATTGTATACCTGATGGTTTGCCTGTGAAAACATAGTTCCCATCGCCCGGGACAAAACCCAGCGTGAAAGCTGTTATATTCGGAAACAATTGTCCTAATCTGCCGTTTGTATGTTCCATCCGCTGTTAGAGAGTACACCATACAGTACCATACACTATAATAAACATCTTTTGTATTTAAACTATTAGAATGGAGTTGATCGATTAGTTAATTTTTTTCAATTTGTAATAAGTAAAATCAAGTATAGTACAATTAGCTAATTGTTTTGTTTTTTGTTTGTTTGTTGCAGGTTGTAAAATTAAGGCACTACGTGCCAAGACAAACACGTACATCAAGACGCCAGTACGCGGTGAGGAGCCAGTGTTTGTAGTAACAGGCCGTAAAGAAGATGTGGCAAAAGCTAAACGAGAGATCTTGTCCGCCGCCGAGCACTTCTCGCAAATCCGAGCGTCGCGCAAGAGTAATTTGGCATCCGGTCTGGGTTCAGGGGCGAGCACACCACCTGGCCCACCTGCAAACATACCCGGCCATGTTACGATTCAGGTACGCGTACCTTACCGAGTAGTTGGTTTAGTTGTCGGCCCAAAAGGCGCAACCATCAAACGAATCCAACACCAGACGCACACATATATCGTAACGCCAAGCCGTGACAAAGAACCGGTGTTCGAGGTGACCGGGCTGCCGGAGAGCGTAGAAACGGCACGCCGTGAAATCGAAGCACATATTGCCGTGCGAACTGGCAACGGCACCTCAATCAACGGCGGCCTCGGCTCGCTCGTCAACGGCGGTGGCTCGTCTCTCGTAGAAGACCCTGAGTTGCTGGCGTCACTGTACAAAACTGGACTTGGGTCGTTGTTCAACTACCTGGACCCGACACCCGATCCATTTCCCGCCATGACCTCATCGACTGGCAGCTCAGGTGCCTTCTCGAGCTCCGGCTCGTGCTCCAGCAGCTCTTCCAGCTCGAGCGGACCCGGTCGCATCGGAGACCTCGTCTCCATTTGGAACACGTCGTTGGACCGCGACGAGGGATTGGGCGAATCGCCCAGCTTCGAAACATCGACAGCCACATCAAGCATCTGGTCATTTCCAACAGTTTCATTAACATCACGACCATCCCCCGCGGCTAGTGTCAGCCCCACAGACTCGCTTCTTGGCTCCGGCAAACGTGAGTGTGTGGTTTGCGGTGATAAGGAGGTGACGGGCGCATTAGTACCGTGCGGACATAATCTATTCTGCCTGGAGTGCGCCAATCGGGTGTGTGAGGCATCAGACCCCCAGTGTCCCGTGTGCTCTCTGCCCGTTGTGCAGGCAATTCGCATTATTTCCTAAATAAATGTTAGTAGTGCGTTCAAGACAACAGCATAAGCTAGACCGCCCGCTCCCTCCCCCTCAACACACACACACATTCACACAATTAAATACATGATTGGCCAATCGCCGATAGTAAGAAGAAGAAGAAGAAGAAAAGAAGAAAAAAAACTCAGGCTGATATTCAGAAAGATCTCTTTCTATTTCTCTCTCCCTCTCTCTCTCTCTCTCTGACTATTCGAATCTCTTCTCCTTGTGCACGTACGCCGGCTCCTATTTCGCAGTCTCTTTATCGAACAACACTCCAGAACATTCCTGTCACACGTGGTGCCCGCAGTACGCGTGACACGTGTGTCGTTCCACAACCGTGCTCTCCCTTCGCTCCTCAACTTGTTTCCCGTTCGCTGCGCACATCCGCTCCATCTTTGTCCCCGCCTTCCACTTGGTGCTGCACGCACTGCCGGCGCACGCAACTCATCCGTGACGCTTATCGCGGGCAAATGTAAAGAAGCGTACGCGTGCGCGTTCCTCGACGATGTGGTATTACGTTGGTTGGTTGGTTGATTGGTTGTTAATTTAACTTCCAGATAGAAACATAGACACATGATGGTCGTATTGTTGAAATGAACGCCTGCCTATGTTTGTCGCGTCGACGAGCGTGTTTGCGCGGCCGCTCTTACGCTTATCCATGCGAAGGAGTACGTCGTGACCATTATGCGTGGGGCACTGCATACAACGAACAGTAATAAATTATTTTAATAGAAATATATTTATGTTATGATATTTTATTTGTTTTTTATATAGTTTGTTTAGATTTTAAGACGATTTGTGCTCCAATCGCGACGAACTACCCTCGTACATGATTAAGCGCCACTAACTAACTAACTAACTACTATGTAATAATTATATACCTAACTCCTGACCCCCCACCCCACCCCCTTTAAAAATCTCCTATATTCCGACCTACATTTGTCCTTCACGATGTTATACTATAAATATAAATATATATATATACTAATTAATATATATATATATTGAATATAATATTATAATCTTTTACGATATCACAATTTTAATAGTATTAAAAAATCAGAATATTTCAGAAGATAATATTTTAACTAAGATTTTTGTATTATCGTGTTTAATGTGTATGCGTGCGTGCGTGCGTGTGAGCGAGCGATGGTGGAACGCGCGTACGCGCAATGCTTCAATACATACATATATATATATATATATTATATAGTAATAATTACCACAATAAAAGACAAGAGGACGCGACACGTTTTTTAGATTTAAAAAAATTCTATTATTATTATTATTAATTATTATATTATATTTAAAAATGTTTCGTTATTATTTTTTATATTATTTTTTGTATTTGCCATGTGGAGTGTCACATATTATAAAGTCTGATCGCAGCAATTCTCAAAATATAATTTAAGTAATATAATAATAATTATTAATAATTAAATATAATAAAGTATAACTAATATATTATGAAAGATTAAAGAAAAATATTGAAAAATTATATAGAAAAATGCAAAAAAAATAATAATATGATAAACAGAGATATTTTCGCACTGACAAGCCGGGTATTGGGGGGCCTGTATTGGCTGTGATCTGAACTGCCAAACGTTCACCACACACTCACACACACACACACACACACACAGTAAGCCGACTACTTACTGTCTGCTGCGCCCACCAATTAATCCATTTCAATCCATCATCAAATCAGAACATTTCAACTTTTACCAAATCACACACACACACACACACACATCATCATCATAACAACCGAATCTTCTTCCTTCCTTCCTTCTTTCTCCATGCCGTCCCATGTCACCTCCACACCCCCCAACCCCCTTCAGATGCCATCTTTTCTCTCTCGAAATATATTTCTCGCAATTTCAATAATGACTATACATATCCCTCATATTATAATAAATATATTGTTAGTTATGACCTTTCGGCTCTATCTATATAATATATAATATATATACTTGATTGTTAGTGCGCTCTACTTATACGTATATTGTTCTGTTGTGATGTAATTCAAACAAATATTTCTAATATATATTATTCTTGTAGACCATAAGATACACAACACACACACATACTCACTCTCACACACAAATAATAATTATAAAATATAATTATTAATTTGGTAGTTGAACACATCGTGCATAAAGTGCTTCAGTTGGCTTACTGTACGCGCAAACACACACACACACACACACACACACACACACAGCAATTAGATGTTAGTGAATAATTATATTTTTTAAATAATAAAAGGAATTGGATATCCTAGAATATATTTTGTAAATTGCTACATCATTGACAATGCACACAAACAAACACATACATAAATACATACATACATACACGTATCCCGGTATTTAAGCTTCGCTCCGGCCCCCCGGCCCGCTGCGCGAATCGTGCCTCGTTCCCAAGCAGTATTTTGACGCCGCCATTTTACTTACCGTGTTCATCATTCAATCATTCGTTATACACCCATAATACAAACACTCTTTCGTTACACCCAAATCAGTTTTTAAAGTAACGTTTTCATAGTGTACTTGCTCTCAAAATGGCCGCTTAGATTCATTGTGTAGCCACTGTTACTTATCTCAAAAAGACAATTTATTTTCATAATTCAATAAAACGTTGCATGTGTTTCATTATTGGTTTTGCATGAATTCATATACTTAAAAACTGATTGTACAAATTAACCACAGTATTTAAATATGGCCGCGACCACCCCGATACACCACCACGATTAATCGCGCAACTCTGTTGACAAACCATTTATGTGTCAGTATCGGTCACTTCGTAGTGTGCACGCCGCTTCCCTCAACCGAAAGACTACTGTGAGCGTGGTAGACGTCACCGAAATGCGTATCCTGCAGGTCACTGAACGTGATGTCTAAGTAGTATTTATATGTATTTAACCAGAGATTTTATTATTAGATTGCCCAAGATATACGGTTGTTGTTTACTGAAATTTTATATAATATATATGTTTTGTTTTTTTGACCACGGAAACGCGTCGTCGGTTGACCAATAATGCAACTTTGGCACATGGACGCGCGCCAAGACCATGCACTGCACAGGCGCGATGTCTTTTTCATCTCAACAACCATTCAACCCCCCGAATCCTATACTTAAATTATCTTAAGAACACTCCTACCGGCTACCGCCTGCAGCCACCACACCCCCCGCCCCAGTTGTTCATTTCGATCATTATCACCGCCATCAATCATATTATTATTAATTAATTAATTATTTTATACTTCTTTGTTTATTAATCGTCATACGTACATGTGTATATAAGATATAAGTTGTTGTTTCTATTCTATAGCTATTAATATCGATATACATTTATTATTTTATTTTTTTACCTATTTTTGTGGAAATATTTAAATATGAATGTTAAGTGCATCTTAGGCTAATGTGCTTGAGAAATGCGTGACTGTTTTTGATCTAGCTTAATTATAGATTCATTGAATAATTATTACTATTATTATTATTATTATTGATAATATATTTAAATTGATATTTTTAATTATATACATATATAAAGAAAACGCCTCACAGAAGGTGATTTTTTTTTTGTAATTTTGTAATTTTTTATTAATATTTTGACTTCAGATGTATAACTGTGTGTTTTTGAATCGTATAAATTTTAAATGAAAATTAGACAAGAAAAAGTTAACCACTCAACACATACACTGCTGAATGCAGCAGCTGTAGAGTCGGTGATTGTCGACTGTGTGACGTACCTGTATGGGGACATACAACCGCAAATCCTCTAGGTTAATAAAGTTCCCTCTATTTTTGAAATTCATTTAATTAAATATTGTAGAGGGTTCGTTCACGATGAGACTCTGGCTAGGGCGTAGCCCCATACCTTAACCGACCACAGTCGACGGAAAATTAGATAAATTAGATATAATAATTGACTAAATCAATTGGTACCAAATATTGTCAAAATAAAAATGTTCGTGATTTTCAATTTTTTTGTTTTGTTTTGTTGCCATATCATTTGTTTTATTTCAGTTTTAGTTTCGTTTCATTCTTGACTGCTATTAGGCATTTGGTTTCCGTTTGTGCGCAAAACTTTTTTTAAGTGTTCTGTTTTATCATCATCTGATCATCCATTCACAGAACACATCATTGGACACGGGAAAAGAAAATATTGTGTATGTTATTCATCATTAGTATCATCATCCAAACTGGTGAAGACACTTTGCTAAATTTATACGTAATCTGTCGACTCTAATAGTGACGCATCGACGAGTGAGCATTATTATATTACCTATATAAATATTAAAATACATACATACATACATACATATATATATATATTTACTTATTATCTATATACATGTAACAACCCCATGAAGAATATAAATCACTCTCCCATGTTCTCGCGTAGTTTAATAAACGGTTTCCAGAGCTGCTCAAAAGTGGATGATCGCGAACCTAGTTTCGGGCTACAGGGCCACGGTCTTACGACACCAAACATTATTACTAAATCATAAATATCAAACTTATATATATATATATATATATACTATATATATTTATATATATATATATATATACTATATATATTTATATATATATATATATATATATATATATATATATATATATATATATATATATATGACAAATATTAAAATGTTGTTTCACCTATTATGGTGATACAAGCTTAAATTTGTCAAAAATATCATTCATTTCATACGAACAACGCAATTCTGTCACATAAACATTATAATCTGTAATCATTAAAAATGCACTTCATACCACTGATTCTAATACATATGCACTTCATGAATATCAAAATTCATCAAGCTATTCATGCAAATCATATTCACGCCAAGCCAAGCTTGATCACACTCATTCAACATATTCATCATTGTGTCTATATTGCTTATTACTGTTCATTCAATAGATATATATATTGCTTCTTTGATGGTGTTTGGTTTCTGAAGACCGTAGCGCAATAAGGGGCACGACTTTGAAGGTGCTGTAATTCTGCGACCGTCGGTATAAAAAGTCTTCCCGCCCGGAAATCACCCTTTTTTAAATATAAAACTTTGGTTTCCCCTAGCGCCCCAAAACAAGAAAGAAATAAAAAAAAATTTGCAAATTGATATTTATAAAATATAGTAATAATAATATAAAAGTATATATATATATAATATAAAATAGAACTATTATTCGTGTTTCAATGATATTTTTACATGTTTGATGTGGATGTATGATGAGTAAATTGTATAAGTATAGCGTTTTAAAGATTGACAGAGAATACTAATAGATAGAATAATAATTATAACATACGTATATTAGGGTTTGTGTGACGTGTGCTCGCTAGCTAGTTTAGCCACTAAAATATGCCGGACAAAACGGAGGAACATTCCTGAGAAACCACATAGTGACACTCGCAATTCATACCCGATTGGGTGCAATTCGCGATGTACAACTCTGTATATTATACCATATTTTTAAATAATAAAAAGTAAATAAAAAAACTTAATATACAGGCCTAACTAACGATACTATAAGTAATAATATCTATATTTCATATTTATATTACCTATATATTATATGAAAAGTAATTTTTGACATATAGCATAAGAAGATAACTATTATAGATGTTTCTAGAAAAGAATGAAAAAAAAAAATTACTAAAAAGTATTTATAAAAAAAATAAATGAATATATCTTTTTGTAGCCTCCTGTATGACACCGGTGCAAAGGGTCGCAGGTTCGGGTCTGGTACGTGCAAAAGCGAGCCGAAGGGTTCATTACTCGAGATTTAGTCAATCGCTATAGTTAATGTAGGCTTAGGCAGATAGGGTTACACGGAAAATTCGAAAACCTACAACATTTATTGTATGATAGACGCATGCGCGACACACATGCACAAACTAGAAACATTCGCGGCTAGATTCTTCGTTTAACATCGATTAATTGTGTGTACTACGAAAGTGTTTTTTTCCGTGTATACCTTTTAACAGCCGATTAGTAGATTACGGTTTTATATAGAATTGTAGCAGCGCGACTTATAACCCAATTAAACTATCGCGTTTCCAAAATTCTCGTCTTCTAAAGGTAACTCAAAGCAATAAAGTAAATAAAAAAAGAAAACGGAATATTAACTAATAATAATTAATCATTAACTTATTATATTATTTATTGAAACTAACCTTATGAGAAAAGCTAGATGACGTAGTGACAAGCGTGTAACGTATTTAAGTATGTAGCTAACGTAATAGTATTGCGCATGCATAGTGATTTGGCGCGTAACGCAGAACGTAACTTACGACCCTTGTGCGTAGTCACAAAAAAAACCGCTCAGCATTTATAATATATATGATATTTATATATTGATAAAAATAATATATAGCTGAAAAAATGTTAAAGTAATTCTATATATTATTACCAGAAAAATCTGTATGTGTGTGCGTGAACGTCGTATGGAGCGTATAAATGTTAAAAAAAAAAATATAAATGGTTAGGATGTCATTTTATAAAAGTTTGTGTTACAAAAAAATCATAAAACAAAAAGAATCAACTTTAGGGCTGTTGGAATAACATTCAATCACGTTTTTAAAGAAAGATAGCACAAATTTTTGGCAGGAGGGCAAATTCGATTGTACCCTCTCCTTAGTCGAACGTTGTATTGAAAACTGCAAAATGATTATTAATTATTATTAAGTATTTGATTCTTATTATTAAATAATTGTATTTATTATATAGAGCTGTCGTGTTGTGTGCGAAAGAAAAGGGGTTCAGACGCCGAGCGTCTCCCCCCACCCCCACCCCCCTCTCTCTCATGCGACGCCCCTGCCACGATAGCAACCACCGTAACCTAGCACAATAAATTGATCATATCAAAGCTTCACTGTGATTCGTAAGACTGACGTGTAAATGTTATTTTGGAAAATATGAATCTCTAACTCAAATAATAAATGAAGAAAAATAAAATAAAAATTTTAAGTCTTAATATTCCGATACGGGATAAGTAAATAATTTTTATTTATTTAATTAATTAAATAAATAAACAATGCCATGCAACATTCCAACAGCTGTAAAGTAATCAAGGAAAAGAAAATCCCAAAAAAAAAAAAAATTTATACATATACAATATATATATATATATATATATATATATATATATGATATATTCTATTTAGGTGTGTATATTTTTTCGGATTTGTACTATTAAAATAATATTATGTAGACGCATTTTTCATCACGATAAAAATGCATTTAAAAATATACGTATACCATTTAAAATTGTACTCGTAGAGAAAACTAGCTGATTCGTAAAGAATTGCTTTTTGTATTTTGTCGAACATCATTGTTGCTTTAATTTTTCCATTGAAAAAAAGCAAATAATCGAAATTATGCACAAACAAACAAAAAAAAAACATTACCAACAATATCAACAAAGTTTGATCAAATTTTATTCAACAACAACAACAACAACAAAAGCAAAACGATTGTACCATTAAAAGCACGTCAAATAAAACAAAACAAAAAAAAAAAATCATCTTTTAAATATCTCAAGTTACCTCAAATCACAGAGTAATAAATAATTTTAAAAAGAACTCCAATACACTCAAAACAATAGTGAAATGACTTTTGTTTATCGCCGACGTCATCTGCGAGGTGATTTGAGATTGTGTGTTATTGGAAATAAACATCAAGACGAAAGAAAGGGAGAAACAATAATTAATAATATACATTTGGGATCATTTATTCTCATACATCGATTAAATTAGCATTCTAAAAAGTTTCATATTGTTACTGAAAATATTTAAAGAAAAAAACATAATTATAAAATAAATTTTTTAATACCTAATAAAGAAACTGGTGCCAAAACTTAACGTTGTTAACCTGCGCCGGCTGTACCTGCCTTATCGAGACCCGCGGAGGAAAACTAACACACACATCTGATTTCAATCCACATACGCATACGCAAAAATCATCATCTCTCGATATGGGCACGTGCAACCACAATTCAATAATTAAAATTAGTAATAACGTATATTCAGTGACCAAGATATTTTCTCATTTTTGCAAAATAAAAAAAAGTCAAGTGTGTTTTACTACTATAAAACTAAATTGAGTATCTTCCTAGTACTATTTAACTAACTACTGTTTAGTACATACATACATACATACATACATACATAAAGTTATATCGTTGAGTGTCTTGTGCGCGAAAAACATTACAAAATCACATGCTCCTAATATTGCCAAATTAAATTACAACGCTGTTCTAGTTTTGAATTACATAAATACCAACATTCTCATTTGGATCTACTGAAATATTTCTTAATTTACAAATCAAATCGATACTAGTACTGCGACGGGTTAATTCGATTTGGCAATCGTTTTTGTTCATTCTTAGCCACAAATTAAGAACAAAAGCGTAAATGGACATTTTTGAAACGTGGTACTTAATAAATATTTGCGTTAAGTATAAAACCTTAAAGAGTGTATTTAAATGTGCCCTACTTTTTAGTAATTTACTCAGAATAGGTTGTATGATCCTGTATATTTAACGCGCACCATTTTATTACACCAAAAATGTTTAACTGTAGGTACTTTGCGAAAAACAAAACCTAAGTAAAAACTGTCAAAATACTGGTAGCAGTTTCAAAAGCAAAATTGACATTTTTAATAAAATCATAATATATTTTCTTATTATATGAATGTTTTGAAAGTGCGTCACGATAATCTAAAGTCTAAACATTTAAAAAACAAAATACATACTCAAATATTTAATAATGCTAATAGTTTAACAAGTGCGTTAACTTATAAGTTATATTTAATCACGTGCAATAATGAAACACAAGATACGAATTTCAGATTAGGACAATTTATACATTAGGAACAAGCAGGACTTTCGGCTCATATTGTTTTGACCATTTTTAATAAATGCGGTACACACACACACTTAATTCCTAACCTGAACATTCGTTTGTTTGAAATGTGTAATAATAACAACCAAATTGATTGGTGTTTGTTTAAAAGACAAACAAGATAAGATGTCCGGCAAAAGACATTTTATATTGTTATCTAAATGTTAAGAAAAGAAATGTTTATGAATTATGATTGAATATTTAAATAAATAAATGAAAAAGGGATCTTGTTCGTTATCCGTGCATCACACACACACACACACACACACACACACACTCATAAAATATCCAGTTTCTAAATTATTTACAAAGGTTACTTACGCACATTTAATAAAACGTTTGTCAAAATAAAACACTACAATCCGCCCATTTAGTTAAGATTGCGCGTACTTTTAATAAGTAATCGTTACTAACAATTGGGTAATGAACATGAGTGAACCTTTGTAGATAATCTAGCCTGGTCCGATCGTATCTTTAGATATTTTTTGATTTTCCCATTAAAGTTGCGTATTGAGCAGATATCGAACAAGAACCCTAAATAAAGTTACTATTTAGGACGAAGTCCCCACCGCAAGCAATCTCTATATGGGATGTATATACCTACATATATTTTAAAGAAATACATACATACATATATACTAAATATGTGTATTTAACGATACCTAGTAGTAAACAAAATATACTTGATTAATGGTTTATATAACTAGTATTTGTTTTTCTGTATTCATTTTGCATTCCGAATTCCACTGGACGTGTTCTCGATGTGCAATATGATTATTGAAAGGTATTATTCTGTGTTTAAGAAGAGTGTGCCATGTGACGTACTTGTACGTTTGTGTGTTGTTTGGCAGACCAGACACCCCAATGGTATGCGAGACAGAATGTGGATTAATAAAAAAAATTATATAAAAATATATTATAATATAATATACGTTATTTTTACATACACAGTCAAAATTTTGTACGAGTACACGTTTCCTCATAATAATTATATAATATTCAATCATATATTTAATATAATTATTATATATTACAATATATGAATGTTGCTATGAAAACAATATGCAAAATGAACATTATTTTGATTATACTTCTCCCAATATACTGAATGAATATACATTACTTAATATTTATATACTATACCTATAGGAATTATTCTATAAAATATGTAATAAATATCTAGCGAATTATACTTATAATAAAATGTATTTGTATTGGATTTGTTCTGTGTTTTCTTTTGTTTTCCCATTTTCAATCATCACTGCTAAAGTTAGACAACATTGGCTTAAAACGTTCGGTAAGTTAATCATTTTAGAATAATTAAATATGTGTGAAAAATATAATAAATGGTGATGGTGCAACGAATTATTTATTTATTGATTTATTATTGAGGGATTGAATGTGTTGTAATAATAAAAATACAAAGACACTGGCAGTCGTGTTTTAGTAACGTAAGAGAATAGATCGATTATGAATTATGACTAATCGAAATATATCAGTTTTGATTGAGATTACAAATATGGTCTTGATAAAGCTACCGTAACTATGTGAGTACTATTTATTAAATGTGTAATACGCCGAATCGGACAAACCTGTACTGCCAGTGATTATGTAAAACTATTATAATCTGATTGACTGTTTATTGCATAGGACAAGTAATGTGTTGTGTATCGTGTGTGTGTGTGGACGTGTGTTAAAAAATAAAAGGTAAATATAAAATACAACAGCGTCTCTGTTCTTCTATCGATTCTTCACAATACATTACTTTATTTATTAGTACTAGAAACATATTACGAAAACTACAAGCACGCATATATCACTTTGACTAATATGTTTAAAAATTTAGAATAATACAAATCTATTTTAGTAATAATTTCTAATCACTAACTTAGTTGTCATTTTCACTAGTAAATTCCGTTTACTTACGTAGGTATTATAGTGTGAGAACAAAAAAATAATTGCATTCCACTTTTGTTTGCGAAGCTGACAGAGACCCGAAAATCGTTCTTAAATTTCATTCATAAAGCACTACAATGCATTTCCTGAACAGCTGTGCAGATTTTGTATCACAAAAGCAAAACAACAATACATGTCTGATACTTACCTATTGGTTGCATATTTCTCGTAGGTCAGATACCTATGCGAAATTGAGCTACAGGAGTTTGTTTAGAAATGCATAAAAATAGTAGATACTAAAATAGCACGCCGATGTTTTTTTTTTAATAACACCAAACCTGTGTGCGTGTTTTAGGTGATTTTTGAATCATGAAGAACAACTAATGCCAGGGAGGAGCAAATGCTGCAGAAGTACATACGCGTTCAAGACAAAAGGCAGAGAAGTGCGTCATTATGGAAGGTAAATAATAGAGTAATTTTTTTCTATTTTTAAGAGCGTAGAAAATTGTTGAATTATTATTATTTAAATCGAAGAAAACCAACGATTAGGAGGCCTTAAATATAAAATGTTTTATTAAACAAATTGGTTTAGTTAATTTAATTTCTAATATTATAAAGGTTGACCTTAAAATATTTAAGTTGAATTCAAGAACTGTTAGTATTGGAAATGCGTCAAATTATTTCTGTTAGGAAAATAGTTAAATTCAATTTTTTTTTCCGTTTGCAAATGGTGTACCTGAAGAAATAATAAAATAAAATTTGCACGTAAAATTCTTGTGCAAGAAATACAGTATTCTCTAGAGAAGTTTTAACACTGGTTGATTTTTCTTACCTGGAAATTTCTTGTTCAAATATTAACCCTCGAGTCCGTGATTTCTAAAGGTGGGTTAGGTGAGGACTAGGGTTGTATTTAGGAATGAGCGAGGAAAAAGAAACTGTGTAGATTATATTCAGTGCTTGGCTTTTTTCTTTATTTGACACGTGCCTTTCAAAAACGCGTATTATGGATTTATATACATTTTCAACTAATATTTTGAGTGGAATCTTAAGCTACTATTTTATATTAGGGTGTTTTTTTTTTGTATATGTTTTAAGTAATTTAAGATATTCGAAATATACAATCTAACTAGATTTTTAAGTAAAATTAATTTGATTTACTATTTTACTAAATTCATATACCTAGGTAGATAAAATAAATTCGCTAACAATTTACACAGATAAATAAACCAAATAAATATGCTTTGCGCTCGGTTTCAGAAAGTTTTCATTATAATTCATATAATAATAATTATTTTAGAAAAAATAAATTTAAATAAGTATAGATTTTTTTACCAAATTAGAACTATTGTTAAGAGATAAAAAAAAAACATTCTGAAAACAGAAAATCGGAATTTAGACCAAATTGTGTTGCTCCAGGTACATGTAAAAATCACGTGATAAGAATTCGCGAAATTTTAAATCATCTCTAGAAAATTCCCGTACACCTACATGGCAGCTCCTACCTTGGAGAAATAAAAACGAAAAAAAAAAAAGAAATAGATTTGTGTTGCAATAGAAACTGTCATATCCCACGAGTCACGGAAGGCAGTTGGGAGTAAATTTTGACTTTTTTTTTTCAACGTTCAACACACAAACATACCGCTGCGTCGCCAGAGAGACAAGCCAACCAAGTACATACATACATACATAGTAGATATATGTCACGCAGACATACATACCTTTTATAGGAAGGGATGGTTAGACGTGAACCTTTCCTTCCGGGGTCACCGCTCGAAGTCGACTTCGACGGGTTCGGGTTCGGGTCTGGTTCCGACATATCAGAAAGATGAGAAACTCGGCCCGGGCGGTATCTCACCGAGTGGTTGCCCCCAACGACCGGTGGCAGATGTGTTCGCTGGTGGTTATACGTTATAGGGGGGGCTTACACGGTTCACACCACCCTCTGAACCACGGCGGAACCGTTTTAGGTATCACAAATTTAACAGTTACAACACAAGTGTTCCTGTCGTATATCTAACCTATGAGAATAGTTTTGCACCACTTTCATGCGGAATTATAATTTTTTTTCTATTCATGGTTTAGCGCACATTTAAATTAATACCTCTATACCTATAGGTAATAATAATAATTTCACAATTTTCCCAAAATTATAATATCCTGCCAAATCACGAAGCTATTGCACAAATTAACGCCAACATTAAAAATGAGATGGATTGATAAAGTTTAGATACGCATAGGGAACATTACAACAATATTTTTTTTAATTACTATAATTGACTTTCTGTTGTTGAACTAATCACCTAACCTACCTTGACTTACTTCTACTGAACCATTGTTTCCTATTGTAAAAATATACAAAAATGTTGTTTTATTTTTACTTCCTCCAACTAAATCACTTCGGAAATAACGTAGGCAGTTCATTTTTCAATTAGTTAATGTTTGCTATTTTAACAATGATATTAAATTGTATACAAAACTACTAAATCCTTCAAATCTGCAAACAGAATTTTCTAAAAACTTAATTTGCGAGATTAAATTTGGAGATTGACTAACAAAGCATACGTTTATTGGATTATCTCAGGAATATTAAATCTGATTGTAGAAAAAAAATTACAATACATATGCGAAAATCGTACTAGTGAACTTTGTTGTTTAGAAAATATATTTAAGCTCTAAATGGAATACCAATTAAAAATATGTTTTGCAAAATCCAAAAAAAAAAAAATGATTTACTATATTTATATGAGTCAAAAGGAAATATTTTTAGAAACAAATTGGTATTTAAATTAGTCGCAAACACAATTTTATTTCCGATATAAAAGAAACAATTTAAAAAGGTGCGAAAAGGTATGTTTCGTTTGATACAGAAATTTTAATAACATCGTTTGACGAACAAAATGCCCAACAGTCTGGCAGCTAATAAGCAATGTTGAGAAGTACCTACCTACCTATTTCAGAGTGTATTATTAATTTTGCATTCATTTAGAAAGTAGCAATTTATAACGAACTGAAATTGAAAACAATTTGAGACTGACAAAATTAAACTTATAATGAAAGATGTACGCGAAATGAGCTTTTCAATGTTCTACCAGTGGCGCAACAACCGCTTCTAACTTGACAGAGTGTCTTTTTATGACGTTATTTAGTATTTTGATATTTTGAATCGTAAATGCACCCAAATGTTTCCAATTATTAGAATAATTACATAATGTATGAGTCCACCAAAAGGTCGCTAATCAAAGTTATAAATGGAAATAATTAATAATTAATTGGTTTAAGTATGAATGAGGTACGATGGCAAATAAATATTTATACAAACAAATATGGCATTCAAATAGAGAGGTCGCGTCGCAGTCGCATCCGTCGTCATTGATTATTCAAGTGTTGTGATTAGATTCCGCCGTATCCCGCAATCCAATACGAATAAAAGTAGCATCACATCGCATCGCATCGCAAACGAAAATGCCCGGCATGCCTGCAACGGAAAAACAACGACTTCCTGGTTCTATCCCGATGTTGGTTCTAAGACTGTCGGGCTGTTTGGAGGGGTGAATGGAGGTGCGCTACCCTTGTACGAGGTTCAAACAACGCCAACATCGATCGATTAGCCTGCTCTGTATGTGTTTGCCTCGACTGCTGGCTATGCGAAGCGTGCAATATTGGACGAATCATATATTAGTACTTGGGTTTAAGAATCCCTGTATACATCTGGCTACTTTTTCAATATCTGTCATCTGTTAACATACACTTTTTACGTTCTTATACGAATTTATATATAATCATGAACCTTTCCGAACTCTATAATAATTCAAATATAGCGTAATGAATAATTATATTTCCTTAAATGTTTAAACATTTGTATTTTCATACCCTTCCTATCTAAACAAAACAGTGCAAGACACTGCAGATGTTTAAGTTCTTTTAAGATTAAGTAAAAACATATATGTATATTTTATATTGTTTTTATTTAAAACTAAATAATATAAGTACAAACATTATTGTTACAAGAACAATTGTTTATAAATATAATTCAAACATACAAATTCATTAAAAAAATAATGTATAATAAATCATATTTGTTTTTATCTGTTTAGAGGCGATGGGGCGCTGATCCAAGAACTGCAGATGGCCTGCAATACTTTTCCATCGACCGCATTTTCTGAAATAAATAAATACAATTAATAAGTTTAAATATCTAAGTTCAAAATGTATTTGTTTAAAACTGTAAATTAAGTCCAACGTAATAAATAAAATAATTTAAACAATATTTACAATTGTCTTCATTCATTCCTTTGATTCCTCTAAACTTTTTTTATCAAAATTTTGACCAAAATTTAACAAAAAATGAAAAAATTTAATTGAAATTTTTAGGTTATATATAACCTCAAAATTTTAATTAAAATTTCACACCTTTTAAAAAAAAAATATGAAAATTTTGACCAAATTTTAACAAAAATTGAAAAATTTTAATTGAAATTTTTAGGTTATATATAACCTCAAAATTTTAATTAAAATTTCACACCTTTTAAAAAAAATTATGAAAATTTTGACCAAATTTTAACAAAAATTGAAAAATTTAATTGAAATTTTTAGGTTATATATAACCTCAAAATTTTAATTAAAATTTCACACCTTTTAAAAAAAATTTATGAAAATTTTGACCAAATTTTAACAAAAATTGAAAAATTTTAATTGATATTTTTAGGTTATATATAACCTCAAAATTTTAATTAAAATTTCACACCTTTTAAAATTTTTTTATGAAAATTTTGACCAAATTTTAACAAAAATTGAAAAATTTTAATTGAAATTTTTAGGTTATATATAACCTCAAAATTTTAATTAAAATTTCACACCTTTTAAAATTTTTTATGAAAATTTTGACCAAATTTTAACAAAAATTGAAAAATTTTAATTGAAATTTTTAGGTTATATATAACCTCAAAATTTTAATTAAAATTTCACACCTTTTAATTTTTTTTATGAAAATTTTGACCAAATTTTAACAAAAATTGAAAATTTTTAATTGAAATTTTTAGGTTATATATAACCTCAAAATTTTAATTAAAATTTCACACCTTTAAATTTTTTTTATGAAAATTTTGACCAAATTTTAACAAAAATTGAAAAAATTTAATTGAAATTTAAAGGCTTTTACTTTATTTTCGACTAATATTTTACTAAAGTAAATTAATGTTGTTAGATTGTTTATAACTGAAATGTTAACTATTTTTTAACATTATTTTAAGGAGTTTTTAAGGACTTTTTGGGTAAAGTAGAAGAATATATGTATATTAATAATGTTTTTATTTAAAACTAAGTAAATAAGAACAAAAATTATTGTTACAAGCATAATTGTTTATAAATATAATTCTAACATATACATTCAGTTAAAAAATTTATAATAAATCATATTCGTTTTTATCTATTTAGGGGGGATAGGGTGCTGATCTTTGAACTGCAATAATTGTTTTTAACTGTTTAAGGGTAAAAGGGCGCTGATCTTTGGACTGCAATGTTCTTCCAGCGATTGTATTTTCTGCAATAAATAAATAAAATTAATTAGTTTAAATATTTAAGTTCAAAATGTATTTGTTTAAACTGTAAATTAAGTGAAGCGTAATAAATAAAATAATTTAAACAATACTTACAATGTCATTGTCTTCATTCATTCCTTAGGATCCTCTAGGTTCCTCCAGAAGTTGATGAAGATGTCTGTCTTATGATTGAAAATGGTTCCTCACACACATTGAACTGCCGATGGGGTGGACAGCAAGGATCTTCAATCGACTGCATTGTCTGAAATATATAAATAAAAGTAGTTAGTTTAAAATGTATTTGTTTAAACTGTAAATTAAATGAAACGTAATAAATCAAATAATTTAAACAATACTTACAATTTCATTGTCTGCATTCTGATCCTTAGAATCCTAGAGATTCTTCCAGTTGATGAAGATGTCTTCTGATTGAAAATAGTTCCTCAGGCTCATTGAACTACCGATGGACAAGGATCTTCAATCAACTGCATTTTCTGAAATAAATAAATAAAAATAGTTCAAAATATATTTGTTTAAAATGTAAATTGAAGCAGTGATACAGGCGTAGGACCCAATGACATATTTTATAGAAAATGAAAATAAATAAAACTTTTGAGACCTGTCACCCACCATATAAGCTTTAGCAGGGTGAAATAGTTTGGCCTGTCATCTGATCAATAAATCAATGATAAATTGTGGGGGTTTCCTGTGATTATAGCAAAGTATCCGAACTCACTAATTTATTATTGAACAAATGTCCAACTGTCTGCAATCGGATGTGGCAGAATTGTACGATTTGTACTTGTACATTTGAAAGAATTCACACATATATTAATAATTATTAGTGATTTATATATGATTATTTGTTATATAGTGTATAATTTTAATTACACCGAGAAATATATCATTTATGATGAATAGTATAAGAATTAAATTTAAAAGCAATGACATATATTCTTTGTTGCCTATAAAACTATCCATAATTTAGTTTATGTTTAACGTTTCTATATATATATATATATATATACGAGTAGAATGACAACTATTTTATTGAAAGCCGCTAGAGTTCTTCGACCTCCAGGATTAAAATCGGCAAAGCATATCTAGTTGTAAAATTATTTGGTTGCTGATTTATAGTATTAATTCAAATATTGTTTATAGATTGTTTTAAGATAACTGAATTAAAAATGCTTAGTTGTTGATTCAAAAATAAATTCTAATATTGTTAATAGACAGTTTTGCATTTGTATTACGTAAAATAAATATATTTTTATTGCTACAGTTACGTAGGTATAGAAAATTATACTTATGACAAAAAGCTTTAGTTTAAAAGTGTTTCAAAGGCTAATAAAATATTATAAATATTATATATGAATATTTTGTTAGGTGTTAGGCCATGATGAAGATATAGCGTAATAAATTATTTATTGTATATTTCAATATCTTTCCTATCATACAAAATATACCTACTACGTATAAGAAAAGTCCAGTGGAAGACACTGCAGATGCTTTTAAATCGTCAAAGCTTCACCTAATCTTTCGTCAATGGGATTGACACTGTGCGCCTAAAGAATTTCACAGACTCAAACGCGCTTTTTCTGTTTTCTTCCTTCTCCGACAGTTTCCTTCGATTTATCCGCATATAACCGTTGTGTATTTGCGAACATTTGTGATCGCGTGACGAGGAAGGGCGGTAACGACGAGGACGCTGGCGGTGGTGGCAGCGGCGGCGGCGTCAGTCTGCAACCCCCGGAGAGCTGGGTAGTAGTTCTGTGAGGGAACAAACTCTCTCTCTCTCTCTTTCTCTCTTCGGTTTGGAGTGGTGTTGGTGTTGTGGCCCGGTAACGGGGAGAGAACGCCACGGCGCGGCGCGAGCTCCGGCTGCTGCTGCAGACTCCCCGTCGCCATGGGAACCCGCGCCGCTGCTCTCACCCTGTTCTTGTATGGTGTGTGTGGGCATGGGGTTGGTATCCGTGGCAGTGAAGGGTGATGTATGCAGAGGGTAAAGCACGGCATAGAAGAACACACATTCAAATCCACGGTAGAACACGAACGCTCAAAGCAGTATACCTCCATACAATAACAGAGCAATGGATATCATGATAACACCATGCAGAAAATAAAGTAATACTGACTCATGTGTATCCAAATTATTCATAGATCCTGGTCAAACAGATAAGCTAGTACTTTGTAGAATAAATAATATAGGTAATTGTCTATGTGTACCTTAATATAAATGCAAAAATGGAACCTAGGTTATCAGGATAGTGTTCACCTACACATACTTTAAAAAAGAGTAATATATCAAAGAAGATTCATGGACTTCAGGATAGTGTACATACTTCATGTCCTTTTTAAAAAAATGACAGTACCTTTACAATGGACACCAGAACAGAACAGCTCACGTATACCTACAATAATGCTGAAAATACATAGATAGTGCCTTCACACATGGGCGGCATACGAGCAAGGCAAGCGCAAACTTTTCATTAAACTGTATGTTGTCGGCGGTTATATTTGAGCTGAACACGTCGACGTCGGTGGAATTGTTATTGTTTCCAACGACGACCACCGGTGCACAACGGAGCGAAAATATACCGAACCAAATATACCAATCGTCGCTATAGTGAACATAACAACGTAATTGAAATATTAGGAAGTTGTCACACCCTCAGGTATTACTAAAAAAAAAAGTTTTATAATATCTCCAAAATGGATAAGCATGTATATTTTTATATACCTAATAATTAAAATTATATGCTTGTAAAGTTACGCAGTTTGTATATGTTATTATAAAAGTACAATTTTTTATAAAATATAAATATTTATAAATTGGCATTAAAGACATATGTAGATTTACCTAAATTATTTATGTCAAAAATGTAATACATATTTGAAAATGGTTAATATATGGGCAACAGGGCAATGCAATAAATTTGGGCACGTGCTGTGATAATCGCACGTTGGGGATAATCAAAAATGGCTTCCATGTAATAAAGGTACAGTTGACATCATAATAATTGTCATAGAGAAGGATTCCGCGTGGAAGAAATTCAAAGCGCTGGAGGTATATTATATTATACAATATTGCATTATATATGTATCTATATAATAAACCACTTCAAAAATGGAGTCAGCTTGCGCGGGACGATGGTATTATGATTCGCAGTAAGAATTCGTTTTCAAGGAGTCGTGCACTCTTATTGGCAGTGGAAGTACCGCACTAAATTGGGGTAAATGTAGCTTAAAATTACATGGAACTGTCACTGTGTGAAGGGGATGCCAACTTTAGCATACATAGCATATGCGTACATAGTATATAAACATTCACCGTATATACGTAGCTACGTAACAAACATCGTTACCTTACGGACAAACAATTACTATTACGCATATATTAGGAGGAATATAATACACTTGAGCCCTACCCTAACGAGATAATGTCATCAATACCTTAGAAATTCATTATTATGTCCGAGTACATACTAACACATTCCCCTTACTTCTCCAAATAGACTAAACAAATTAAAAACATCTTTAAATACTCTAATAGAAATAAAAACCACAGCCAAGTTCATTTTTGGCCGTAAACCTCGAGTCAAAGACTTGCCCCGTTACTATGTTTCATACATGTAACATATACATAACAGGTCCTCTTTTAACTATTTTCATTTCACCCTTACCCTCTCTTTTTCATTCACATATCTCGCACAATCGCGTTCACTCTCTCTAATAATACAAAGGACATCAACTACGGTTTGGTAATACAGACAGAAGGGTTGGATATGTGTGTGTGTGTGTGTGTGATAATCCAGGATGAAACATATGACGCGAAAACTACATGTGTGTGTGTGTGGTAACTATGGTTACGGTCTGGCAATCGCCAGGTCAATCAAACATTCGCGATCGTAGTATGGTGGGTCCGTCTGCATGGAGCAAAGGCCTGCAGCCGCGTTGGCATTTATTGGACATTGGTGCGGCGACTACTGCAATAGCAATAGCCATGGATACCATACCCATGTCCAGACTTCGAGCCAACGAGCAAGCGGTTTCCGGGAGCATATATGTATATCGATCAACATTCACCGTCCATACATACATACATACATACATACATTCATACATGTTTGCTAATAGTATTTGCACGTTTATGAGATTGGGGTTGGTTTGGTGTATCGTTTCAGTCGCTTGTGTATATATGTATGTATGTACTTACATAGGTACATACATGTATAAGATCATATATTCATTTTATTTCCGTAGGAAATTTGATCGAAAGTAGCTAGAGTACGGAAAGTATCCGGGGGAGAAGTTGATGTATTTTGTACCTATAGTAAAGTTATTGAAGCTTCACTAAAGCGGATGTTATAGCTATAGAGCGAGTGATCGTTCAGTAGGTATAGGTACCTATTACTACTACAAATTAATTTCTGTATTAAATTAATATTTGTAGTCGTAAAGCCAACAGGCTAATATCTGCGGCAACTGTGGTTACTACAAACTACATTTCATTATAGGTAGGTACTGTTATTGCAAAACTTACAGCCACAAGCAACTAGATGAACATTGAGCAGGGGCAAATCTTTCAACTAATTATAATTTCGGTGTATCAAATAAACTATTAGCTACCTCTACTCTCTAAGTATTTGAGGTTTCGTCATCCAAATAATAAACAATAATAATTACTATTTAATTATTTAGGAAAGTGAAATAACTTTTCCTTAGATGGGCATGGAACAATGTGACAACGTTTAAGATTTATTAATTTGCGTAAGAGTAATTTATAAATTGATGCCGGGTATTTCTATTTACTACGCAGGTAGGATCCCTGATCAAACATGCATTGAATTTAAAAGTTTTAGAATGCCTGGTCGAAAGTTAAGTATTCTTGGCTGTCGTATCTGTGTTTCTCCGTAGCGGCCAAGTTCAGCAATCGATTTTGAATCGTTTTCGTAATTTTGTTTGTAAAACTTTCAAAAATCAAGTTCAACAAAATTATGTAATGCAATCATATACAATTTACTCGCAAAGTTTTAAATATTAAATCAATTTTATTGCTTTCTAACTTAAACTTTTGCAAAATTTATATCAATGTTCCAAAACTGTTGTGCTATACCTAGGTATATACCATTATTTAATTTGGTGAGGTTATCAAATTAAGGTGAGAGAACTTAATATACCAGTTAATGAAATGTTGTTTAAAATAATATTCGTAGGCAGATTTTTACAATTTATTAATTAAATAATATTTAACAACCACATTTTTAATTAAAAAAAATTAATTTAATTTAATATTCTTTGTGTTATTAAAAAGGTATGGGTATGATATAAAAACAGATTTAAAGACTTAAACGAATCCAGGCAAATATTTGAATTTTATGATTACTACCCAAAAAAATGTACAGTTTTTTCTAACAAAAACAACCGTAATAAAATAAAAAATGTTTTGCAATGTTTTATAAAATTTAATAGACAAAAAATATATATAAATATAAAACCGTCGTTATGAAATAATAAAATATACAACGTATTATATCTACAAGATAAAGGTAAATAGGTAGATAAAATCAAAATATTTGAATCGTGTATACAATGTTAGAAAATCATCATTTGCTTTAATTGAAGTCTCATTCCATTACACCAATTAATTGTAAATCAATAATGTTCTTCACATTCCACACTGATCAATAGATAGATAAAATGCGATTATTAGCGTCATTAGTAAGTGCCTATAACATAAATATCATACACACATTTTATATCCATTTTATAGGCAATTCAAACAATCACTGAACATATCTATAAGTACTAGACATTTAGAAACCAATATTATAATTTTGAAATTAAAATCACGGAGTGATTAAAATTAGTTAACCAGAATATATAAAAATTATCTGGTTTTTTAAAATAGGTACATATTTTATTGTTTAGCTAAACACCTCCACCCAAATGCACATAGATAAAAGGCAATTTTAAAATATATGTATGTTTAAATAATATTATCATTTCTGCATTTTAAGACAAGAAATGTATGTACCTATGCTAAATGAATTTTGTGATTTTTACTGAAATAATATAATTTCAGCGTCTCTGAATAGAAAAGTTAAACTATATTTTACGTGTACACCCCAAATGTGTATTGCTAACAGTTAAAAACCTGCTACATAAAAATAGTGTGTTTGTCGAAAATCCAACCCAGATAAAAACGTAAGGGAAACGTCTTCTTAATTTCCGTTTGAATCCCAACCAGAAACCTGAAAATGTACCACAGCGAACCTTTGAACATCCGTAGTGCGATGTATACGACGGCTAGTAGCGAAATAGGTAGAATGGAGAGAGGCAATAGAATAGTACATACATACATAATAGTGTAGTAGCCACTTGTACTACCACCGCCACCGCCGTAGTTGTTGTTGACGCCAAAGCACCAAGGATACACGCGGTAGTGTTACAGTGAGTAGTGTATATCATCTTCCGTCCTAGTGACGTCAAACACTGCAGAACTTTTGCCGCAGTCCGCACTCCCGCGATCTCTCGTGTCCGCAAACCGTACACGTTTTGTTCGTTCGTTCGTTCGTTCGCCTTCACTCATTCGTTCACTGATCGTTGCGTGCCGTGCGTGCCTATGTATTACACACACCTTTTGCCGTCGTTATTACGCGTGTTTTACAAACTCATCTATACTACTGATGTGCAGATGATTTCGCACTGTTAACTTGTACACATAACTGTGATTGCAGCCGTGATATATACAAAATTATTATTCAGATTATTTAATAATGAACGAATGGGTATACTACTAAGTTAGATATGCTAACTTAACCTTAACTTGTACAGAATTAAATATAGCTACATGTAAAATACTCCTCATTATATATAAGATCTTATGGACAATTTAAAATTGTACTGATTAAACGGCGCACCCATTTAAAAAATAATCATTTATAAAATTACACACCGTCCGTAGGTACTTTGATTGTAAATATTATTTGATGACTCTGGCTACTTTTCATTGGTCACGTTTGCTACGGCCTCGCGTATTTTATGGAATTAAAAAACCGTGAATAACAAAAAGCGCTATATCTTGTGGCCGCTCCATTAAATTATACTCTTCCGCGACCTACCAATCCCGTGGCATTCGTAATTTTTACTGTTTAGACGAAAATTAAAATTTCTTATTATAAATATACGTTGCATGAATTTTATTTTTTAAACGTCCGCGATTTTTTTTTACTAAATGGCAATACTATTACGATTAAATCATCTCTTAAAAGGTACAATAATTAAATAACAAAACGGTAGATATTAATAAAATGCATGCTACTCAATTTTGAGATATTTTTGTGTGGACTCAATATATATATATATATATATATATATATATATATATATATATATATATATATATATATATATATACATATATATATATATATATATATATATATATATATATATATATATATATATATATATACGTATACATAGTTTTTCCCCCAAAAACGTATTGATACCATTCGTCATATTGAATTTATAACATACACCAAAAACACGCTATTTTCTAATTATCTAGAGCAGGGGTAGATATAAGTTGGTTCCTAAAATCTCGTAATAAAATTGCGTATTACAATGTTCATGCGGATAATGCTTTGCGTATATTCTAGACGAAATGTTGAACATTACTGCGCAGCCTTTCAATGCGCATGTACAGTCGTAACATGAAAATTAGTATGCTCTGTAAGCTATACAGTAAACCGTAGATACTTTTATCAATTACATCAAATGAACCCTATCCTGAATCAAGGAAACCTTTTTTATATCTATGCAGTATGTGTCTCCACTTTTATGTTTTTATTTGTTAGACTGTCATCGTATACCTATACATACGTATGTACGTATATATTTGTCCAAGCCATACCAGAGTAAGTGATCTTTTATTAGAGACGAATGCGTGTCCCAGATGTATAACTATTCCATCAATGTTATTTGCACAAAAAAACACGTGTGTGGATTGTGACACAACAACCCTATTGATTTATTTTTACCGAAATTCTAAGCATTGCTCTTATACAATTATAAATAGTCCACATTTAAACGATTTTCAAAGTATTCCGGTCATTGGGTGTTATATTTTAAGAAAAATGTCACTTGCTAGATTTGTTCACTACGAAAGTACCATAGCTAAACTACATTATTAGTTTTCAATCATTTTTACTTTCTAATACTTTAAACTTTGTTTTTGATCTGTAAATGGCAACCTACTATTGAATTACTAACATATAATGTATTTTTTTGAATTTTTTAATTTTTATCCTTCCTATCTAAACTGATATACCTACTACGTACATATATGTATAAGAAAGTTCAGTGCAATACACTGCAGATGTATATAATTTGTAACAAGAAATTTAAATAATAAACTGAGTTTGCAATAATTAAAACAAATATTTAAACAATTTAATTAAAAGTATTTTTTTACATATATATTTTATATTCATCATATGTTGACTTCCTAAATCTGATTTATACCCTTTCGTAAAACATCCTTTGAATTATTAATCCATACCCTAGCATAACCTTACAATTTAAAATCACTAATGAAAATGTCAACCGAATTTGTAAACCCTAACAGTACAAATATTGAATTTATATCCGAGGCCACATTAATTATTTAGTGTTTTTTATTCAAGTAGACAAATTCGTAATATTTATTTACGCTACTTCGTACAGAACTAAAATAAACATCAAATAAATGAATTAATCCAGATAAATCTGTTGTATAGCTTCGCAACACAATACGTTTGCGTTATATATATTTTTTTATATCCGCGTATATAATAATTAATGTTATGTATTTATAATAATATTTGAGTCGAATGAAATATGGGCTGTGCACGCAGGTGTACAAGCAATTTGTTTCCCAGCACTCGAGCAGTTCAGAGTGACAAAGTGCAGGTATAATTTACACCGAAACTTCAAGCGAGTGTAAATTTGGTGTATCTCAACTTTGCAAATAAACAAGATTTGTTTATTAAGATTCGTTTAACATTAATCAATCACTACTCATTTCATTTATTTTTACTCCAATATTAAAATCGTTACAAATACTTTATGTCGGTTTGACTTTAAGATTAATTGTTGCCATTTTAGGTATATTTTGAAAATTTTAGAAAATAATTTATCAGAATTATAAAATAAAATGTACTGTGGGAATTTTTATTCCGTTCTCTATCAATATTGGTTCATACTATCGCCAGACAAGTCTGCTCGCCATCATTGTTCTGCGCCAGGTTCTACATCTCTAATTCAAATTCAAAATAATAAATACCGGTCCTTCTATATACCTAACCTAACCCCGAGTACGGGTGAATAACACAAAGGGACAAGTTGAGCGGGTTTTCGCCGCCAATACGACTGTGAACACTCGTCAGCGTTCGCAAACGTAGCGAAAGAACAGTCTTAGCAACTAAGAAAAAAGAAACGCACTAAAATGTCTCACATGCTCGTCTGGAACGCTAATTTGTAGGCTATAGTCACGGGGGCATTGCGTTTTATACAATTAAGGATCTCACTGCGTCATTTCATTTTTAATACTATATAGTACCTAGCAAATAATTAATAATAATCATTGATTTTATAAATAATAATATACATTTAAATAAATAAAAGCACTATGATATTTTTGATCATTTTGTGCATTTGATGGTGCAGAATTTTTATTTCATTTGTAATAAATATTTATAGTTGCATTGGTGGTTATTTTAAATATGTATATGCACAAACAATGCTATATAAATGGTAATATGCAAGAAGTAATAATAGCAATGTTTACATTACATATGCATATCTCCATTCCCGTAAGAAAACATGCTACAATTTCTATAATTAAATTTCAAAATTGTAAATATATTAAAATTTGAGAAAATAAATATAAACGATATAAAAATCAATGGAATATTTAACTACGTGTTAAATGTCGATCTATTATATTTCTAAATGTAACAAACGTAATTAAAGCTACAACAATAAATTACGTATTATTATATTAGAGAGAAATTCAAAAAGTCGTTGGAGCTTTTTTATTTAGTTGGCAACACAAGCATTTTACGTATAAAATATTCGCGAAATATATAGTGCGTAATTTAATTTCGACATTCATTCCTTTTTCGTGTGTCGCGTCTACAAAAAGGGGAAAACTCAACTGTCAAGGCCGTCCACGTCACCCGTCCAAAATGCCGCACGCGAATTAATAAAATGCTATCCTTTGTGTTAGTATATCCAACTAGAAGAAGTACAACCTACTATTTTTTAGGGTGGATATTACAATAGAAAAGTGCGACCCGGTTATGCTGATTCTAATAAGCGGTACTAAATTATATGATTTATCAAATAGGTATATGTAGAAATGTGTATAAATTAAATTGTTTTTAAAAATCAATCCATACTGTTCCATTCATTACCTTCTCTAATATAGGTAGCCTGCTAGCTGTAATTTGTAAATATGTACTAATTATGAATTATACTCCGTTATTTTGACTAGTTCGCAGTCAACCAGAAATAAGTAGTGTTAATTTATGAATGAATTGATTTATGTTTGATTATTTGTAAACAAATATTCATTCATCAATTCAAATTAAAAATATATACGTTTTTGTCGTATAAATTGCACAAATCACATTTGATATGCAAATATAAACATTGTTTTCATTATAATTATGACATCTACGATATCAAAGTACAAACATGTGTTTTTTATAAAATAAATTGTGAATTGAAAAGGGCCACGTGGTGATAGTATTTAATTTGGAATATTCAATTTAAAGTATATACATAAAACTATAGAAACCGTTTTAGAAAATGTGCTAACTCCATCACGTCCACTTATTATTATAGGTAATGCAATCTAATTATATCTATTATTTATTAAATAAATGTTGTGTTGCTATTTGTTGAATAATAGTTAATTGTTATTTTATTCTGCAAACATGATAAATTCAATTGAATGCATTTATAATAACAAAGATTTAAATAACAAGTGATAAAATTAGAATGATGATTATTGATTATACCTCCAGTCATATCATTACAATTTTATAAATAAAAGTATAGATTTCTCGAGTTCGTTGCCGCCTATGTTACCGGCAACGTGCTACTCAACGATGTTATGAAAGTAAATATTGAAAAGCACTCTTCATGACGTTATGTACACATTATTTTATTGAAAAGTTAAATGGAAGCCTGCCAATATTAAACACATTATAAAACTGATATTTCGTTTTCATTTTGCGCAGCACTTTTGCTTTTAATCAAGTGTGTGCAGTAGCCAAAAAACGAAAACAGATCAAGAAAAAAAAGGGCAAAACAAAAGATTATATATACGGACAGAATTAAAATATCGACCGTTCGAGTCTTGTGTGTAAGTTGAATTTAATCTTGATATATAATCCTGGTCCATATCTTCGGCGTCCGAAAACCACTCCCAACGATCGATCTTGCTAAAATTCATTACACTACGAGCCACTCTATACTGCTTCTTCTTCTTCTGCATCATGTAAGCGCACGTATGTATGTGTTGCATGTGTGTTTACTATCCTGGTAACTCTGGTTATTATTTTTTTACGTTATGTTTATGGACACTCTGAACAGCTTTAGGCTACTTTAACAACATCAAAATTACAGTGATTTCGTTATTTCTTTTTACGAAACTATAGAAAAATTGATTTTAAAAATTTACTAATATTGTGAAGTATCTGAAGTTTTACAAATTATCCCAATAAAAGGAGTATCTAAAGTATATTATCCGGATATCCGAGGTTATAAGTTTGTGTATGTGTGTGTGTGTGTGTTTATGCACATATAAATCTAGCAATGACAACAGACACGGTCGTATAAATCCGTTTGCGGAATCACCCGACTAAATCAGTCGGACCATTTTCTTTATGGCTGTTTTCTTTCTTATAACTCTGCCGAAGAAGACGGCTTCCGGCGCACTGTGTCGTTTGACGCGGCTGAAATCTTTTTAGGGTCGCCTTTTACATGATACGCAGTAAGATTCCCTTGACGACAACGGCAAACATAAAAGAGAATGCAGATTTTCGGGGAATAAAATCGCGAGGATAATGGGCCCAATATCAAACACAAAAACGTTTAACAACACTGTCAACTAATTTGCGAAGAAAGGCCAGCCAGAGCTACGGTTTATATTGAAATCGAATTTCAGAGATTCCAGAGAGAAAACGCTGATAACGGAAAAGGTTTATGAAATTAGAGAGTTGTACGATGTTTGTGAAGCTGGCTTTGATAGAATCAAAATGTGTACCTATGTATGTATGTATGTACATACATACATACATACAATGTTTACAAAAGAATTCCAATTTCTTATCTTTTCTAATATCTGCAAATACAGATATGAATTAGAATAATTATTTCTAGTAATTGAAATACATACATGTGTGGATCGAATATTGCCTACTGTTTACATGATTACTTCCACTAATCAATCCAATTCAGGTAATTTAATACTTGTACTATTTTGCTTTGAAATCTCTGGTGTATTTATCTATTTTGTTCTCTATTTCAAAGCATGTAATTCAGTAAAGCACAATATCACTGTAAAAGTAACATTTCCACAGAATTGTATGAGCAATAATTCATTCCTCTTGTAATTGCATTTATACATGGAACATTTTGTATGTTATATGTATATAATTTATATAGCATGTCTGCACTGCAGTTATATATTTTTTGGCAGAGAACTTGCGTCCATTTTTATTTTAGTTCGATTCTTTTGTGGTGGCAATAATAATTTACAGAAATTTCTGTAATTGTGATGAAAGAACGAAACTGGTATTTTGTTTGTTGATGGGTTTGGTTGCATCTGCTATTCGGTCAGCGCACCATCAGGTAGAAAAGTCGATGTCGGCTGGGGCCCACCAGGACCTCCGGCCAACACAAGCTGATGTCAGCTGTAAAGCAACAGAATGCGACGAAAAACGAACAATCTTATGATTTCTTACAACAATGCACCCGTTTACCGTTCTCCAATCATACATGTCATCTGTATTATATTCATAAATATAAATAAATATAGACTTAAATATTTCAGAAATACATTTCATATATACTTTTGATTTTCTTACGGTTTTCCAAAGAAAAGAATGTCATTTAAATAAACCCTTAACACAGTATTCCTCATATTTTTTATGAATCAATTATAGTCTTCTTTATGCTATAGGTATATGTTTTAAATGTACCTTTTATTTTTATATTATTTCGTAATATATACGAGCAAAATCCTCTTTTAGTCTGGATACATTATTATTTTAATTTTAAATATATTTAATTTGATTCGCAGAATTTTATATTATTATGAAATTCTTTCAAAATAAAATGTAATGGGTACAAAGAAATATTATAATGCTTCTACGATATACCTTAGTAAGCCTCTTAGGGCACAAAGTTGATATCTCCCATAGAATATGCTAAATATTCACGACGGAATTTTAAAATGTATACATTTTTAAAATTTATATTTTAATATTTGTAATTATTTATCAATCAGACGTATTACGATTGCGTCATCGTTATCAAACGATGTATTTGACGTTCTTAAACTAATTCGGAATGGTTATATCGTAGTTACGTAACCATATTTTGTATTGCTTTTCATTGTTAGGTAATAACGGAAAATTAATTATCAAATTCCATTTTTATACTGTCAATAAATAATTTGAAAATATATATTTATAAAGCGATAATGAATTAATGACTTTTTATAAAAGTTAAATATTCTTTCAAGCTGATATCAATAAAAAATGTCGAAGCCACAATTTTTTAACTTATCCTCCTAGGTAGGTATATGAAAATAAAGTAAGAATTTAAAATATACAAACATATTTAACTTACTGGGTAGCCATGTTTAAAATTGTAACCTGAGAATAAAGTATATTCATCTGGCATTAACAATGAAATGTGAATTTGTAAAATTATACATTTTACGATAATTTTACAAATGAAATGAATTAGTATGGTTGTTAGTTCTCGACGTGCCACAAATGGCGTTGGTTGAGTAACACACAAACTGTTAGTATAGGCTTTCAGTAATTTCAGCCGTTGATCCCAAGATCTGTCTATTTAACTACGGATACCGCACGGCATTGTTCTAAGGATTATTTCAAACACCACAGGCGTACACGTAATTTGCATATCAAATTTCTAACTTCATATATCCGACTGGGACGCATCCGGATATAAAAGTCACCAAACTTGTGCGAAATGGGAATTCACACGTCATTTGATACATTTTCAAATTCAACGTTTCATGAATAATATAATTATAAACTAGGTAGGTATATAAATTGTCTAGCGAAATAATATTATTATTTTGCTAGACTTGCATATGTAATAAGCACAAGCTGCATCCACGGATGAAATTGTAAATAAGGGAAGTAAATATCGCAAGGGTGCTTTTGAAATATTTCTGATGCTCTAGGCACTGAATTTAATTAATAAACCACAATAGTATTCTTTGTTGCAATGTTGTCATATTTGCACTATAGCAAATATGTACAAGCCCACAGCAAAATGCTAAACGTCATACAATTCTGTAAACAAAATTGCATATGCTGCAAACATACGCGTGATTTATTTTATTTTGCATCCCGTTTTCATATAATATAAATATGATATACATTTAAAACAGTACTTCAGTTATAAGTATTACATCCGTAATTAATCAAATTGGAAATGTTCGTTGCAACTAAACGAACGTTGTTTTAAAATTCAAATAATTATTTTAGCCATTTGTGAATAGTTTTGTTGGTTCGGGAGCTTTGAATCAAATCATATATACAGGTATTATATGTAATTTCAAAATGATTAGTAAACGCATTTCGTGAATATTAAATTAATTAAATTTGAATTCACAGAATGGCTTAAAAGTAAATCTATTGTAATTATAATAAAATGTATTTCTTTTATTAAACGGCTAGTAGGTATACAAAATAGAAAAGGTCACCTATTCAAAATATAAAAGTGAACCCTTTACGAGGAGGCATCATGTGAGAAACCAGGCCGGAAAATTTGTATTTAAATTTAAATAGAATATGCTGCTCCATGACGTATGATTTCATATCTCTCATGCGTCATAACATAATATATATATATATATATATATATATAGAAAAGAAAAATACGCGTGTATCATCACATTTGAATACAACCCTATTAGAAATATCCAAAGAAAAATAGTTGATATACAATGAACCTATTAAAAAGTACACCCTATTACGCACTATAGTACTGCGATGTGTGCGTGCGACCCCCGAACAGAGGGGTTGGTTTAGTAAAATATTCGTTGCAGAGTGATGTAGGTACGATAGAGGTTTGCTCTGGTCTGGTCTGGATGTCTGCGCCATTGTATTAATAAAACAGTGTTGTAGTACGAATCATTGATTGCATCGCATTGCCTATACTCGTGAGGCAATGGGCGAATGCTGTCGTTAGTCGCCCCTACTGACAGGATTGGATTGAGTGAAATGTCAGTCCCTACGCTAATGATACGTTCAGTCTAATGTATATCACCATTTAAGAGAAAAAGAATCAAGGAACGACTACTAAAAAGGATGCCATTTCTTTCCCATCAGCACTTTTTAATAGGTCTTATTTCATTTTATTAACAGATTTTATATCTAAACCTAAATTAATACTTTTTTTAAATACCAAAGCTTTCCAAACTAAATAGCGATTGCGTTTAATATTCAATACGAATTAATAAACAAAAATATGCAATTTATGTCAATAGTTAAAAATGACTATTACTCAAGTATGACGTTCAAGTAATAGAACAAAACTGTAAATTGTTCATTCATTGGTGGTGTAAATGTGAATATAATAAAATTTCGTAGCACATTTTGGTGATGGAATACGCAAATGAAATCATTACGACCAGTAATTACTTGTTGTTGATGATAAAATAATGAAACGGATAAAACAGTATTTTAATTATACGGCTACTAGGTATACCATTTAATCATCGAATAACTATGAATAAAACATCATGTTTTAATTTCAATTTAACAGCATTTTTATGTAAATCACATTCTAGGTATAGGTAAGTAGCAATAAAAACTTTCCAGATTTCGAGTCAAAGTGAGATATAACCTCGAAAAAATTTCATTTTCGTTTTTGTCAATCAATAAGGTTTCTGTGAGGCAAAGAATAAATCTTTCGACACCAAATTCACGACCGTTTTACACATGAAATTGCACCACAAACATACTGACTGGCATGTCGAAAGCTCGTCATGTAATGAAAATTGGATTTATAGAACACACTTTCATATTCATCTACATATATACCTACCATTCTTTTCGAATACAATTTTCTGTAGGTAATATCTTCATAAATAAATATACTTATTAAACTCTATCAATATTTAATTTAAATTAATTGATAACGCACACTAGCGCCGCTTGTCGAATATGTTTATTCTATTTATGCCATGCACAATTTTAACATATACTGTTTAAAATTTCGAAAATTAGCTCATTACTAAAATATGTTCCAAGCCTCAAGTTCAACTTCTTGACGAGGGCTTTTTAATAACGAATTATGCAAAGCTTTATTGTGATTAATTTACGCAGGCGAGTTTTTCGATATTTATTATAGTCATCGTTAAGGTATTATACATACATATATACATGACAGTATAATAGGTATAAGCTTTATATTAAACATGGTGATTTATATAATATTTTGAAGTAAGCTTATTATGTTTTCATCTGTATATAAGCTGGAAATCAATATCAAACAAATATATTATTAATATGTTTATCTATACACTATTATAAATTATTTTATCAATTTTAAAATAGCATATTAATAATTTAAAGTAAGTAGGTACTACTATTTACTAGTCTGTACAGAAAATCTATCGAAATCATTATAAATACACCTTGTTAGTAAGTAAAGAATGAAAAACAAAACAGCTAGATGTAGTTTATGTACAATATAAAACAAACAAGACGGAATTATTAAGTTGAAAAATACGAAAAACTTCTCTGAATTACAGAGTAGATAGCTGTGTTTAAAACTTCAAAGCTTTGCGAGACAAGGACAGCTAGCAAATAAATGGCGGGCATTTGCAGTCTCTTGCAGAACCTAATGCGTGTACACTTTTTATCTCCTTTGCTGCTACCGTCAAATGTTTTTCAGCCAAGGAGAATAGTAGGTACCTACTTTTTCTTCGTAGCTTTCCGTCGACTCGCAATAACAGACTGACTGCGTTTAAATTGTACCCTTTAAATCTGATTTTAAACAAATACAATTCGTAAGAAAAAAAAACAATCTACATAGATGCCTTTCGACCCAGTTGCAGTCAAATGCAATTTTTCAACAACTTACATTGAGATAAATAAAAATTAAACTTCTTTTCAATGTGTCTTTACTTTCGCATTTATTTCTGTTATGAAATTGATTCCTATATATTTCAAACTTACTTTTCAATTAATAGATTTGATGAGACATGACGTCATTGACACAAATTCCCAGAGTATTTACTAGACTTGGATATACAATTAAAAAATAACTTTAGATTTGAGATATGTCTCAAACACTTATTAAATTATTTAAATAAAAGAATTTATAAGCACACATACCATAAAATATTTAAGGAAACATTTATTAAATATACATTTGTTTATTTAAAATGTGTTTGATTGTTTTAAGATTAGGCTTAATTTTTTAAGGGTAACTATTTAATCAGTATAATCAGCAAATATGTAAATTTCAACCGTCCCTTTCCTCGGATACCGCACGTCCACGTATTGCCCCAAAACGTTTATAATTATCGACCAGTCCAGCGTGTCAGCTGTTTTATACGGTAAATAGATGCAGATCTGTATTTAAGGCAGATAAACGTGGTTTGATTAATTGCCTACACTAAATTTTAAAATGAAATATACTTAGTTCTAGCTTGTAATTGCATTATTGTATAATTAATCCTAAAGGTGCGATACTTGTATATACTGTTTATGTAATATATTATGCAGTAAAGTTTCAAATTTATATAATTCTATGTGTACGTAATATTCATTATGCTTATTATCAAAAAGAAATAGTTCTAAATTGTTATTTTATGAGTTTAAATTAAACTTGCGTAGTATATACTAATATAAACTAATCTAACTTCAATTATATTTCACAAATCAGATAAAAGCATGTAGATCTGATATTTTCAATTTCAACAATACCATGACAACTGTGAGACCTATTTGACTAGAAATATTAATTTCCGGATTGTATAAAAAATGCAATAGTATTCCATCTCGTTTCTAAATCGATATACATACATATGACATTGTCTATATAATTATAAAATATAAAACAAACTGTCTCTAATATAATCTATTTAAAACCATAAAAAATTATATTGTTTTGTACATACGTATAGAGTGTCATTATGAAAGACGTCAATGTACTCTAAGCAGCCAAGTATGATTCACTATGTGAAACACACGATATCGATGTTGTCGAATGAGCGAAGGGATGAAATGTTATCGTCAGCATGGTAGCTGTGTGATCCTGTTATGCATGGCTCAATTCAATTATACTGTATATAGAACCTGCGTGTATGTATTGTGGTTGTGACTGTAATTATGATGTGATGTATGCTTTCTCTATATCACCATATTTAGGTGCGTGCGCGCCTATCTGTTTGTTTGCTATCCTGGTATCCGTGGTTCTGTTCACGTTCTGTTATATTGCTGTGTGCTTGTGCTTATCCATTATTCAGAGCTTCCAAAAGTGCCTATATACAGTTCCGCCCTCAGTTTTTGTTACCTGACATTTTATATTTGTTGTTTATTTGAATAACAATAATAAATTTTTGATTGTTATCTAGCTGTTTCATCTGTTTGATTAAGATTATTTTCTATTGTACAAGTTTTTATATTAATAGTAAACATAACAATAGTATATATTTCTTTTAGAATTTTACAAAAATAAATTACAACAAATTACAAACAAGTAGTTGGCGATGCTCGTTTAGTTCGTCTTCAAACAAATCAATTTCATTACAAATGAATAATTCGGATCAAAGTGTGTAAAAAAAATAAAAGAATACAGAATTATTTACACATATGTGTTAGAACCGTGTGAAACAACCAGAAATACATCAGTTTATATAGAATTCCAGAAACACATCACGCAATATAAAATGTATGCGTCATCCCCCCGCAGCCCAAAGCTAAGCTACCACAATTCCCGGGAACGGAGACCGTTGAATACGCCGTCACCGCCGTCGCCGCCGCCGCACGTCCGCATTGAGTGCCGGTGCACAGCCGGCGAATTACAGCCAGCTGCGCACTAAAATATTATCTGTAATTAATTCGTTATAGCACACACCTGATACGCACCAAAAGCAAGCCTATACAACGTGCTACGTCTTTTCAACTCCCTCACCGAGCCGAGCCACACATGCCAACAGCAAATGAAACTTTTTCTTTCCAAATCCGAATTTTCATTCATCAAACTGACGCCTCGTCTAAATAGGGTTGTACCCGTTATAAATTATGGCTTTAGTTTTGATTTTCCCGTTAAAGAATTTCGACTAACAAAACAATTTATTTTAGTGGGAAGAACCAATTGGATTTGGCAAAAATGTAATTTTAAAACGTGTTTAAATATTTTCTATTTTTTTAACCAGAGGTGATAAATATATCAGGCCGACAGAAAATTTAATATAATTTGAGAAAAAAATCGATTCTGAATATACTTTACGTAAATACGGTTTCTATAAATGTTAACAAGTTTCAGGTTTTCTAACAGGGTTGAATCATACAGCCTCTGGTGTTTTATAAAATAAAATAATTTACTAAAGCCGGAAACAAGCATGGCGTTTACTTAGAAATGAAATATATATTAAGGTTTAGTATTTCTTTCTTATTGCCACCAAATCTGAGGACTTGAAAATATAGATTAGAGTAGCACAAACACCCATGGCATTGAATAGTTTTGACCTATAGGTATATTTTGCACACCAGGACATCAGTGATGTGGTATTTATGGGTCTACTTATTCCTCATGAATAATTCGTTTTGAAACGGCGCAAATGTATAAGAACACAAACAAGCAATTTAAAGTTTCCCTCCGCATACATTTTTCACCCCAGAATAAGATCCTGGTGGTGGCTGGTGCAGAGAGCAGAGTACGTATGCGCATAACCCTTGGCGGGCAAAAGAGAGAGAGATAGAGAGAGAGCGCGCACCCTTGCTGCTGCTGCTGCTGCTTAAGGTCAACGAACTTGAACCATTTCACCGGGCGATAATGAAATTTCAAACCGAGATTTTCTTCACACACACACACACACAAAACTCTTTTTCACTGTTAGTTCACTGTTGGCAGATTTTCTAGTAGGATTAGAATTTAAATTCTTTGATCACCACTGTTCCGAATTTGGATTTAGAGGGATTTGCTATTATCTTTGCGTTTTGTCGACGTAAAGTTTTTCTTTCTTAGTATAACTGCGAGTTAATTCTTGTTAACAGATTTTACTTTTGTTTCGATGACCAATTACATTTTTGGATAATTTCGTAAATTTGTTTTGCTTACCGGTTATCCCTATAAGTATGTGTCTAAACACCAAGGTGAGAATTTACTGATAAAGCTTTATACAAATATAAGTATATATTTCTTTGGTAAATTTAAAATTTGCCTAACCTTCACAAAGTGAAAAATTCCAAGAAAACTAAAATGTACCTGTTATTCTAGGAAGGATAATTATTTTCTAAAGCTTATTTAGGTCTCAAAGTCATCGAACTTATTCAATATTTTACAATAGTGTCCATAAAAGTAGGTATGTTTATTGTTGTCCAGCGTATTCCACTTCAAACTGTTTACTATTACGAGTAAAATTCAAGTACCTAATTTCAACTGATATTGAAACATTACTTATTTTTTAGTATAATTTTGTTATAATTTAGTAAACGTACATGAGTTATACGTGTGACTTTACCTAAGTTATAATGCAAATTTGCAATAATTTTATATAATGTATATATAGGTATAACAAAAAGTGAATAATAATTATTATTATTATGGTACTATATCAAAATATAGTCTAATGGTATGTTACCTCAAATGTCCAAATTTATGTTTGACTTTAGACATGCAAATATACTATAATTTTTAAAACTGCTTAAGAATAAATTAATAACATTTCTAACAGGGTTGTTTTTCAATTTCCTTTTATTTTCTAACTTTGTTCATTTATTTAGAAAACATAATTTCCCGAATAATAACAAAATAGAAGTGAAAGCAGTAGTAAAGCTCGTCTCGTCAAATATACATACATACATAGAAGCTATTATATTGTATATATATATATATATATATATATATATATATATATATATATATATATATATATATATATAAATATATATATATATATATATATATATATATATATATATATATATAAATATATATATAAATATATATATATATATATATATATATATATATATATATATATATATATATATATATATATATATATATATGTTGTGTATATAGGTATACCGTTAGTAGATATATACGGTAGGCTTTTCGTAGGCGGTAATTACAACTTCCATTATAAAGTGGTTTGATAATCTAACTCTTAAACAACGAAACAATGCAGATACGCACCCCCGTGCGCGATCTTTTGTCTGTTGGGCCTACAGCAACATCGTAGTTTCGCTCGAGAAAATTCAACTTACTTCGCTCTTAGTAGTAGGTATATACATATGTATATGGTGGTATAGGGTGATTGATGGCATACGGAACCGGGTTGAATTTTTACTCAACTAAACGGAGTTTCAGCTATTAAATCATTCAGCATTTAGGCGCGTAGTTGAAAATATACAAAGGATTTATAAAAACATATAATATTCAAATGATGCATGTTATACCCTAGTGTATTTAATGTGCAATACATTTTAGGTTAATGATCACATATCCATCGTTGATTAATTAAAACGCATGATTCGTTTGTTGGATGATGTGATACATATTTAACGATTTATTATTTGTATCGTGTAAACGGGTCTTTATATGGACGGTATGCCACTCGGGTAATTGGTGTTTGCACGTATATGTTTTTATGTTACATTTGCGCTGGTCGTAATATTTGTGTGGGGTGAATTGTGTTACAGATTAATCATTTGTTTACCAGTAATTATAACGACTATAGTAGGGAATTTAGATTACTATTTTTATTACCCTGTTTTTAGGGTGGATTTTGGTCGTCATTTAAATGAATCATTATTATTTTTATTTAATGATCCATACCTACATGTAAACATCCAACGTTTCTAACAAAAGCGATATGAATTTAAAAAAAACCCTATCAGATTATCAAACAGCAAAGTTATGTTCTTAACCTATAAATTTAATATAAATATTACAGATTACATTTGTATCATATAAAATCAATATTGATTTATATAAAATGTACAATCTTTAAAAAAATGTTTATCGCAATTTTAAAACAAAATAAAAATGAAATCCTCGTAAAATCGTTTAAGAACTGCTATTAAATTCTCACTTAATCATCGAAAATTATAACTTAACACCAAAAACATTTCGGGAAGCACTTCGAAAATAATAATCCACAATATTTACAAGTAGCACGTGCTTATTTTATTTTCACAGCACACTTTAAAAAGCATGAATATACATAACCAAAATGAAAAAAAAAACTACCTATATAGAAATGTATTTTTTATAAGCGTGTGTAGGTATATGAAAAACAAAAAATACCGCTTGTTAAAATGTTGATTAGTAAAAATAAAATATGTTAGCCATTGCGTGTGTACTTATTCTTTGATATGCAAATCACCTATAGTTGCACCTGTATGTTGAAACAGGGAATTTGATATTTCCACCACGTACGCGAATGTACGTGCAATTTTTTTAGTGTTATTATTTAATTTAGCAAAGTTTGAGTGTGTGGATATGGGGCGCCGTCACACCGTACGTACGCTTGTCTATATAATTAAATTAGTTTTGTTCACCGTAAACCCGATATCAGTTTGTGATTGTACTTCCTTTTGGTCGATTTTCTTGACCCAATTTTATTACCTCTACAAGGTTCTTATAGGTATATCGGATGATATAATATCAAAAAGATAATAAATAGGTGGCAATGAAAGTGTTCATTATTACCACTAATAAAACTGGATTGCGATTTTATTTTTCTGTTTGTCAATTTATTTTTTATAGGTGCACCAATGTGGGAATATGTAGGTACTTAAAATAAAATCACACATCGAATGTTATTTAGGTATATATTTAACCATAAGATGGGTAAGTACTTTTTATTAGAAGCCTTGGAGAAAAATCTTAAGGTCACAATAGAGAGATTTTAAATTTCTTGCCTTGAGCATTCGAATGTTTTGCCCGAGTTTGATTTAAAACTTTCATCTATTTAAAAGTTTAGTTATGTTATCAAATACCCTGAAAGTGTGTTTAAAAATAGAAGCAGCTGTGTAAACTTGAGTATTTAGAGTAAATTATAACGTAAATCTATATTTTATTTATTTAATAGTTATTGTAAAATGACACCAAATAATGATGAAATCATAGCACGTAGTTTAAAAGTGTGTAATAGAAGCAGCTGTGTTCGTCTATTTAGAGTAGAGTGACCTACGATGAATTCTGATTAAATTGTGAAACGTAAAACCATCACAACAGCAACCAAATTAGTTTGAAATATTTTCTAAATTATCAAAGTCAGACAACCTTTTGGGTTCATCGAGACTTCTAGAGCGATTGAGCAAGAGTTATTTGGACCCAGACAACAACAACACCGTCTGCAGACCTCCGCCAGGTGATGTCCGAATAACACCTGCCATTTTTTATTGCCCTCGTGCAACAGAGAGGTCGGGTCGCCCGAAGAAACCTGTGCGCCACGGACGCGTCGAGGCCACTGCCTTTATTAAATAACCCGGCATTCATTATCACAAGAGTATAAAACGAAACGTTCCAATTTAAATAACTTCAAGAAATGTCATTTTTTTACTATGCTTTACCTACATTTTCGACACAATTCGAGGTGAAATCAGAGAAGACAAATACGTGCGCAAATTTTGAATGATGCAACCAGAAACTCATCTAGATTATTGCATGTTATTCCGTTTTATAGTCGTCATGTATGATTGCCATGCAATGATTATTATCATATACGCAAATGTACACGATGCATTGATGGTTATTACATAGATGGACCCATTGCCGTGCGCCCAACGAATTATTAAGTAGGTAATGGTCGTTGTCCCGTGCTGATGATACTGTGCAAGATTTATGTGCACACCGAGCTTTTGCACTGTGCTGTAGACACAACAATGCTACAAGAATTACAACAGGCCTTTTAACCGTCATATATTTGCGAATATTTTGTCGTTTCTAACATCAGTTACTATAATATTTTTCTAAGCTAAATTGTAATATAAACCCCAAAAGTGTTGACTTTTCTGACCTTGACTACTAACATAATAAAATATATTTTTCTAAATGTAATTTGAATTTTACTAAATTTAAATTGAATCTAGTCGATTCACAAATATTATTTATTGATATATGAAATCAATAAACAAATATAAGATATGATTATAAAATTCTAGATAAAATTACAAGGTGTTCAACCGGAATTTTTATAAATTTTATCTGTATTTCCTGTATACTCACTTTGTATATATACAGTGTTTAAATGCATGTACACTGTAAAAAAATATATGTAATTTAAGTCTTAACATTAATAACATTTTAAAATCATGTAATTTTACTAAAATTAACAATATTATTTATTTAACTATAAAGCAAGTGTTGAATTAAATTACATGTAAAGTTTCTCTAGTTTTTTTTTTCAGTGTATGTTATAAAACGTAAATAATCTTCGCTGAAGCGAATAATTCTTATTCTATGGTCGCATATGGTACAAACAACCCTGATAATTACATATAAACTTGTTTTTCTTTTTTTGTAAACACTGTCATGTGGTTGTGCTAACGGAAATTTTATTCTAATATTTACTAGCTTTTAAATACTATTTTTGTTCCGTGTGAACTCTTTACTGGTTTATACATTTTTGGTACACAAAAAAATCTATGCAAGTTCCCTAATTCCCCATAAACCGATGGTGCAACAATGGTCGCGCATATTTTTAATATAATCTTACAATTGTAGAAGATTTAAAATAGCTAATACGAATTTATTTGCAAAGGTTGTAAAAATAGGTTTATATATGCGTTATAATTAATTCACTATTATATAATCTTCTGTTACATATTTCCAATAAATGACAACAGAATCCAATAGCTTAAAATTAAATTTGCAAATCTGTATCGATCAATAATGTGCTTTTAATTAATACTACAAAATTTCCATAAATGATTTAAATATCCTTTATTGAAAACAGAAGCAAAAACATCTGCACTTTCTTATACGTAGTAGGTATATTTTGAGTAGATAGGAAAGCTATTAAAATTAGTTAAATATATTTTGTATCCAATTGACAGGAATAGTTGATGCCATTTATTAAATATAATTTCCTATGCCTATGTAACTATGGGCACATAAAAAAGATTTTTTAGAATTTCAATAGTGATTTTCTTGTAATTGTTTCAAACAAAAGTGAAAACAAAAATAGCCAGACTAAATTCAGGGAAGGTCAAAAGGTGTATTTCCGTTAAAATCTGAAGATCGATTTTGTTCATGATTACAATACTTACTTATTACTTCGTATAAGAAAGTAATAAGTATTCCCAACGTTTCAATTTAGTTTTTGTTTTCTTCTGAATTCAAAATGAAAGAATCGCTTTTAAAATGGAATGCACGTAATAAATGGAATCTTTAAACTGTAAATGAGATTATAAGTTTTTCCCGAGACACCAAAGTTTAACGAATTCATCATGCCCTGGAGAGTTCATTTCTCCCTATTGCAGTAAACTTTTCGAAAATATCCAGCGACCAAAAATACGGATATTTGTGTCTGCTTTTATTTATTGCTAAATTATTTTTTCTAAATATTACTTTCCTGTATATGAATTTTTCAAGTATCTTTAGATACGCAGATATTATATATTTAGAAGTAATTTCTCATGTTACATGTTACATGTACATATGTGCATTTCTATGTAGCATATAGTTGTCAAAATCAATAGTGTTTATTATAAATGAAAACATCATAAGTAGGTAACAGATATGTGTAGCACACGTTGACTCTTTGACAAGCAGTACCACATATTCAAGAAGACATGCTACAGTTTGAATAAACATCAAATAAACAATATCGTCACATCAGCTTACATGACACATGCAGTGGTGTACATACATACATACATACATATAAGTGAGAGTTTGTCTACTTGGGCTAGTGTCGGTCGCCTTCGCCTTCGCCTTGGTGACTGAATGAGCCAGTGGCCCCAGCGGGGTAAGACGACTTGGCTGATGGGCCAGGTGGACCGACATGTGTATGTGTGTGTGTGTGTGTGTGATTCAAGTGCATACATACATGCATACATACATACACCGTTTTCATACGGGTTGGAAACAGCTGCCGTGCGGACTGGAAGTGCGGGCACATGCCTAAACCTCAAGGTGCAACCGGCGATGTCTTAAGGATTTCACGGCAAGCCAGGGCCTATTATAAAGTTTTATTTCAACCGTCTTGGGCTGCGGGGCCTTGGTCTTAGGTTGCCTGTTGGCTGTCTTTGTTGCATCGCATGGCACAGAAAGGCAAGGACGCACGGTTTTTAGGTAATTCATGCAAACAGGGGTACCCAAATTTATGGATTTCAAAATACTAAAGATATTTTATACTATACAATCTCTAGTTTTTATGTTTTATACCTACTAAAAAATAAATGGATATTAGGGGAGAAAGAAGCACACATTGACGTTATCAAGCGAGTTTATTGTGTTATTAAAAGTACTTTTTTCCTCAAAATTCAAAATCTATTCTAGCTAACTTCATATGAGCAATTATTTCAATTGTCTAATAACAACGTTAGAAACTATGACACTTTTCCGTATGTTGAAAAATTATATTAATTCAGCATACGCAACATATATCTCCTGTAAAAATAGTTTAGCCACCCCTATAATATACTAAATTCTTCGTCATTTTCTATGGCTTAAAGTTGCAGAGCGAAACCTTCCAATAGATAATATTATTTCATCTGAACTTTTATCACAAAGAAAATCACGTATTATCTTTACTATTTAAAAAAACTTGTAACACGAAAACCTTTTTTTTTATTACGCCATAACAAAGGTGCAAAAAATAATATCGACTCGTAAATGGTCATCAAAAAAAACCCGAAACAACCATCAGATCTCTTTTGTTTGTCATTTAAGCTTTAAGGCGGATGTGAGAAAATCTTTACTTGAAATGTTAGGTGGTGAAAGGGGACGGGGGAGTTCATTGTATGCGTTCTAATTGCAAACTTCATTACGGCAAGATGCTTTGGCAGTCGTGAAATGCGTTTTGTTGCTTCTAAGAGCTGCTGCTGCCATTAGTGGCAAAAAGGAGGAACTTTTTAAGTTTCTCATGATTGTAATATCATTTTGCGTCGAGGAACATGAAGTTTGCGACGATTCATATACCTAATTTTAAACATTTTCTTATTTTTTTCTTTTGCCTTTTGGCGTAACTCGGTATAGGATATTAATAAGTTCACGTTGAGTTTTATAAAAAGATGCTTAATTTAAAAGAAGATAAATGAGAAAGTAGCTAAATGAGATTATTTTTTATAAAAGAGACACTTTAACTTGGATTAATATGAATATTGTACTCAGATGATGTGGGTTATTCAGTAGGTAATAATAAATTGCGTTCATGTTTCTTGTAAAATAGATGGTTCATTTTGCAAAGACACACACATACACAATTCGATTTAGATTAGATTGAAAATTATCGATAACGCAAACGCATTTGGTTAATAACAAGCCTTATTTTCTAACAATTTGAACACAAACACATAGTTACTTGAAGTATGATAAGAAGTTGGGGTGCCAGTGGCAAACATTTTCTTTCGCTCAGCTACCTGTCCCTCGAGGCGTAACATTCGTATCGTGTATATATGTATGTTCCTTCAGTGAAATGTACATGTTTAGGATTCTTTTTGTGTATATATAAACACCGACGATGACTTCAACATGAACTGAGACCCCGGCCAGAGCCGACCCGGCCACCGCGGCTCTGTGTGTTTTTTTAACGAGTTTTTATTTTGTCTTTTTGAAAATTCACTCCACATCCTTTTACAGCCCTAGAGAGATCGTTGCAAAAAGGGTCACAGTGCTGTCTACGTGTCCTTAAAGGTTAAAAAAAAAATGATGTTGTTAATACATCAATTTTATATCCTTCAGTCATCGATCATAAGTCACACTTTTAAAGGTCAAATATTATTTGATTAGCACTTTCATATATAATATTTATAGGGATGTGAGTTTGCTTTTGTATTTTATAAAATATACTCTACATATATATTAAACTTTTTTTAAATGAAATAATTGAAATATAAATTAAAGCATTTCGACATAAATAAAAGGATAACCAGTTTTCAAATAAAATTTCCTAGACATGTGATACAAAACAAAATATAACTCTATAATAATTGATATATTTAGGAATCTGTAACAATAATTCTATTAATTAATCATGATTCCTTTTCCTGTTCTACAAACCCATTTTTTGTCCTTGTTTACACTGAAGAAACGAGTGTAGACGGCAACAATTGTCTTATATACATTTTGATGTCTGTCTGGTGAAACATAACAGTTTAATAAAGCAAGTGATTTCTTTGCTCGGCGAAAATTTCCCACTTTCTTTGTTATGTGTCCAATTAAGATGTCGGAAAGACAACCTTGCCGGTAATACAGATAACAACAATAAATATAGCATATCAAATAATCTTTGGTTTATATAGATCATTTTCAAGTTAAAAACTTAAACTTGTTTTTGAAAAACTGATTTATTTTGGAAAGCACAAAATCTATTACCTATACGGTTTTTTAATATCGCGTGCTGAAAAAATGTGCTTCTAGACAAGAGGGCATTTCGCTCTTTCTCTGTCTATAATACACAAAATTTTACTGGCGTGCAATAAATTCTTTTGGCCCTTGACCGGTATAAATCATATATTATCCGGTTAGAATTTTAGAAATATGGCGAATGTCACACTATACTTCGATGCCTCACAGTTTCAACATTAATCAAGTATCTGCAGATATACGTAACCATAATATTTCACAGTATACAGATATTACTTTTCACACGTCATATTTACTCCATTTATATTTTACTCGATAAACAAATGTAACACTCCCACGCAGACGTCATCGAGAAAATAAAAGTACTAATTCAAAATACAAACTTATCATCATCTATAAAGATGATATCCTATGATGTACAATTTGGAGAAAACGCAAAATATAATATTTTTATTTTTGTAGTAAGTACCTATAGATATTTTATTGAAATTCTGAGTCTATTTGCTAAAACGCGTTTTTTACGTATAACTAAGTTTAGAAAAATCATTTTAACCAATTTGTTTACATCGTTGACAGTAATCCTGTTTTCTTTGGCGTTTTTGCACCGAAATTCGCTACAGCTTATACTTGAGCAATACCTGCAATGCCTCATCCTCCCTACAATACCCAAGGTAATACGTACGTTTCTCATTTTCATTTTCCAGCGCTTATATATTTACGTATATTATTACTACAATATTCGTTTTGCTTCGCAACAAAAAAACGCGCTAAAGATATTAAATGGAAAAGAATTTTTCAATTTATAAATAGCCTCACTAAAATGAAAAGTTATATTAATCATATTTCGACTTTTATACAAGAAATGACAGAGAGTCATTCGCTTTGAATGATATATTTGGAAAGTATAAAATGGAAATTATAATCATCTAATAACTCAAAAATTCATTCAACATTTTTCTAGATTTAGCAAATATTACTATCTAAGAAGAAAAAACACGTTAATAATTATATATTCAATATTAATATCCTTTATAAAAAATTAACAATTGTTTATCAATGATAGTTTTCTAAAAGTTATAGAATCTTTTACCTTGAACTACTTTTAAAAAGTTCAACTACTCCTCCCGTGTTTTAGACCCTTCAAAGTTGTAGTACGAGAATAAAAGACGGGATATGTATTTTTTTCCATCTTACCAGAAAAAGTAGAGAATACATTTCTTATGTTTATTATTAAATACTAAAAAGACATTGAAAAAACTTTCTCCTATCTGTATAGGTATACCTGACATCAGCCTGGCGGGTATAACCATTGTTAGTTTTTTTGTTGTTAAAAATCTATTTTTCGTTAAATATCCGTGAGATTTGCGGAACGGTACAACAGATGTTTCGAACACATTCTGAACTTGTTAATTGAGGCCAGGCATATGTTGCTGAATTGATAAAAATTGGATTTTTTTTTTATTGAACTTATGTGGGAAACAAGACCAGTTCCAGGTGTAAACAGTTCGGTTTATAATCAAGGGAATTTTTACAAGTAAAAATAATGATTATCCAATAGTGCAATTTAAAACGAAGCCTTTCTCAGGCCCATCGTATTTTCCAATAAAAGCCCTCCGCGTACAAACGACTGTTACTTCGGTTGATTCCCCCAAGAAAGCGCAATTCTCTAAGACTCTCTGGTCCTCTGTCATCATAAAAGTCGTTCAGCCACACAGCGGGACTATAGTCTTTAGTACAAAATAACGTATATTGCTATAATGATGATCAATTATTGTTAAAAGGTTGTCATCGAGGAAGTTTTTAAATTTTTATAAACGTACTAGTCGTTTAGAGTGTAAAATATATATAAACAAACTCGTCTATATAATACACATTCAAGAATGTTGTGAACATATTTAGTAAATTCAAATGATTACAGATGATACAGAATAACAGATTTATTCGTATCTTTAATTGGAATAAAAATTCTTTAGTTTTCATTATAAACGACTTGAAATGAAGCTGATAGACATTGTGTTCTGTATTTTATTTTCCGTGTAGGTATATATATATATATATATATAAATCAATAGTACTTATCATTTCGTTTTATTATACATAGTTTGTTCAGCGTAAAGTTTGAAGTATCACTTATTTGAAAGCAGAATAAAAGCGATACCTACCTACTTGAACCACTTTGCCTGTAGCGATATTTTCAATTGTATAGCCAGTCAACAAAGGAATAGTTTGAAATAAACATGTCCTTGTAGATTCCTTGGAAAATCACGATAACTTTTGTCAATAAAATGTTATCAACTGCGCAGAGGAAATTTACTTACTTATTTGATGAACTCTTATTAACTTGAAACGTAAAAATAAAGAAACAATTCAAAGAATTTGTACAGACTCTCTGATTTAAATTGAAGCCAAAAATCAAAAGACTAAATACATTGAATGACTGATGCCTTCTGCCGTGATTAAACAGTTTACCGATTCTTTTCAATTGACACCGGATTCTCACCGGCCCGGCCCGGCTCTTCCAACGCAATCAGGAAATTAAATCACTCGCTCACCCCTTGGCCTCAAACTTTCAAAATACATTCGTACGGTCAAAACACATTTCGTTACTCGTTCGAAAACCTCATCCATTTCTACGTGCTAGAAATACATGTAATTCATCTCATCCCCTTTAAAGATTGATATTTTTTATATTTGTACATGAAATAATTAATCAAAGAAGAAACATTACATCGCAAAAGCAATAAAAAATAAAGTACATTATTCGTCTAGACTAGACAATATTGCGCAGTTGTGCCAATCCTCAGATGCAAAATCAGTGGCGGCTCACAAAGAAAAGGTGCGGCAATTGAATATCGGAGATGGAGCATAATTCTCTAACTGCTTGTAGACGTTTGCTAATTTATTATTTTCATCCGTGTATCAATTGTATAGACGAGCCGCCACTGTGCTTAACGTTCAATAATGCTTCAAAGTAACGTGAATATTTTAGTAATTACGCCTTGTAAATGTTGCTAGGGGGGAGTGAAAGACTGTGTTTTGTCGAATGTTTGAAATTAAATGAAGGGGAAGTCACGACTCACGACACGACGAGATATTTTAGACAACGTGCATCAAAGACACACACACACAAATATATATAGTTATTTTAGTAATTATTTTAACTCTTTCAACCCTGAGATTCAAATACGCATTGCGAAAGTTTGTTGCAGATGCTTCCGGGGCATTAACTTAACAATTAATGCTTTGAAGATCACTGCTAATTATTCTCATTTAATTTTATGAGGCAATGTGATTATCAAAAGCAGAGATGGCGCACTGTGATACCGTATATAAATTGAAAATCAATTTTTATTAAAAATCTACCATTTCTGTGGTTTAAATATCAAATACATAAAAGCAATTTAACAAAATAAAACGTCACTTTTAAATGTTCAAGCTGCCTTATTATTAATTTAAATTATTCATTTACTTATTTAATTTCATAAATGTCACAAAATATAAACTGCGTCATACAAATATATATTAAGATTTTCCCAACTACTAAATATAAAACAAGTGACTCAAAAAAAAAAAGGCATAAAACAACTGCTATAATATCAAAAAATATTGTGACATTGAATAATTCTTTGTTCTGTTCTTGACTGTCAAGATGTATTCATGAATTTTCCAACTTGACGCGCAAAAACACATATTACAAAGTTTGCTCGTATGCAAATATATACAGCCGTTAGAAACTGGTTGTTTTCAATTTGCACAACAAAGACCTGAGTTTGAACGGAACCAATTATTGTAAATATTCCAAAATTGTAAATGCGCATTAGTAAACAGGTCGCGAATTCGTCCAGCCTGAAACGTCCACAGCCCACGTTGCATGCTGGTAACGTGAGGTCGTGGCCGGTTCGGCAACCGACGGATTATAAAAGGACCAGGAAGAAGACAAGCATTTAGAAAGTGTTAAGGTTAGGTTCGAAGTCCTCTTGCAACACTTTATAGAATCACGTTTCAAGTTCCAAATAAAATTTAATTCATTATTAGAATCCATAAATTTAATTTAATTACAAATTAGCAATAGCAGCATGATGTGTACGTCATGCTGCTCTTTGATGAATAAATTAATAAATTATCTAAGTAGTAGTGTTAATATTATCAATAAAACTAGACATAAATTTCGATATAATGTGAACGACCCTGATCGAATATAATGCCTTCCGAAAAATCAAAAAAAAAGACAACTAAAATAATTTCGCAAGTTCGCTATTGAAAGGCGCCAGTTTCCACTGGTCGAACAATGCATGCGGTGTTGTAGTTGTAGCAGCGAATGCTGTGTGTTCGCGCTCTGCTTGCCTGCGATTGTGTTTGGCGGCATTAAAGTATTGGTGTGTGTGTGAGCTGGGGTTGACGCGACGCTGCCACCCCGCCTTGTGATCGATAACAACACGCTGGTGGTGGTGGTAGTGGTGCGAGCCTCGTTGCTAGCAGTGGCTACGTTGCCATATTCACTACTAGCGACGGCCGCGCCCCGACTGCCGGAGCGTCTCGACGGCCATGCAGAAGCTCGCTCCATTCATGCGCGCGCGCTCGTTCGCTCGCTCGCCCTTGACGCTTCTCTACACCAGCACTCCCGCTCTTGCCACAAAACAGAGTCTAGAATATTCCAGGATATTTCTGCAGCTAAGGGACTCTTAAGGAACTATTGCAACACTATTTATTCTATAGTCAGTGTAATCATGTAAATTAGGTATTCAGATTCTTTGAAACATGATTCGTTTTCGCACGCTTATATTTTCGTGATTGCTTTCGCCCGTCCGGACTCAATCGAGAAAATGTATAATTTATTTACATTCTTGTCGTCAAGAACTTAAAATTTTAAACAGAAAAGTAGTTTCTATTATATTATAAAATGCACACTTTCCTCTCAGATAATTGAAAATGTGTGAATGTATAAATATAAATGAAAAATTTTAAATGCAAAAGTTGAAGTAGGTGATGTTTTGTTTACGAAGACGAGCTTAATTTGCGAAAATAGCGTGGATTAAAGTTGAAGATAGTGAGCGATGGTACCGCACCCCTTCGCACTGCACTGCATCACTCGATTTACGTTTGCGGAACCGTATAGCAGCGAGGTCACCGAACGATCGAGCTTGAGGGTGCGTTCTGCGTTTTCTGATCCTGTTCCAGAGCTCACTTTCATCGCACTGCCACCGAACGTGCTCACCACCCATTACCAAAAAATGTATAAGTACCAACACACGATATTTCTGCACCAAAAACCTGACCTGAATAGAAATCACATCCCCTAATGTACTTGTTTCATAAAATAAACAAAATATCCTTGTATATAAGATCCAGTCGATTCATAAATACTAATAATCGTTAAATTGCCTTAAACTCCAACCGATATTCACAATAGAAACCAAAATTCAATGTTCCATAAAAATAAACAGTTATGTAGATGGGTAACGGTTTTTTTTTGTTGTTCTGTGTATACGATAAAAATTTACATAGTCCATAGTCATGGAATTATTACCTGCATTATATTAGCATCATGGGTACATTGTTATACTTCTATTTCCATAGAAATACATAGAATGATTTTTTAAACCTGGAGATGTTTTCTCGCACCAAAAATTCATGTTGACCTTACTAGTTATATGGCATAATACATATATGTATGTAAGTCACTAGTTCTTCTATAGGTATGCGTATAATTTTTTTGCACCAAAAATGTGTGTGTGTGTGTGTGCTGGAATATTCAGCACATGATAACGAAATGTAGTAATAAAAAAGTATAGTACAATACAAATAAGCAGCACCAATGCAGACGAAGCAAAATAATATTCATATATGTGCAAATTTCAAAAACCATCCAGACGAGTAAGAAACGTCGCATCACCGTTCTCATGGTAACATCTGAGAGCAAAACGATATCATTTCTCTTGTGACACACACACAAACATTCACACAGACAGACAAAACAATTTACACTTCGCTACACCATTTTATCCTTAAAATCAATATGATTTAACTCTAATGTATTTTCCGACGCCGTACAAAACGTACGTTCGTACAAGACATCGCATTGCATTTCTATACGTGAGAGGCATACGAAAAGAAAACACCCGAGCAAGACAGACAGATGATTAGAAGAAGATGATAATAACGGGACATCGTTTGATATTTGATTTGAATTTCATTTGGAGCACATGGACGTTCTTTGTTCCGTTCAAGTGCGTACCTCTCAATCTATTCCCCTCTACCTTCGTATTCTTACTTTAGAAAATACGCGAAGCAAGAGAGAGCGTTTCTCTTTGCCATCAGACACTGTATAGGTCACTTGGGAAACGCACAGGGGTAGAAACATTCGTGTAAAAAAACACTAAAATATACGACATTATACGCGGCCGAAAAGAAAAAGAAAATTATATCACCCCCTGTTGATGCCAGGAAAAAAAGGAAATGTTATTGTTTGGCAGGTGTACATTACTAATAGAATTTACCTGACTGAAATGAAAATGAAGATATTTTATTTTGTCTTCCGTAAGAAGCACCCGGGATGATGAAGCTCTGCAAATCTATTTATTTTGATTACTACTTATTTTAAAAGCTGTTTTAAATCGGACATATTTTAATATCGAGACTGCAGTTTAGTCTGAGTGAGCGCAAAAGTTCGGTAACAACAATACGGGGAGTACGCTATGCGTTGCGGTGTTGGATGGATAAGTTTGTAAACAGAACTTATTTACAGTTCTCCGTTGTTGGCAAATTACGTCGAGTTTCGTCTCATTCATCAATGTCAAACGCAAACTAAAAGCGAACGGATTCGCGCAACTGCATGAACCGAGCATTTCCTCTTGCGATGCTTTACGGCAACGTCGCTCTGGCGTATTGCGATGCGAACAACGGACGTGAAACGACCAACATCAGATTCTCCGCATGGATTTTTCAGCCACAAAAATATCGTTCTATTCTATTCAATAGGGACACTGGACAAAAACATAAATGGAACAGCGCTGTGAAATGTTTCTTCACTTAACGAAATTCTTCGTGAAATATTAAACGATATTATTTTATATATTGTTTTCTTACTCGGTTCTCCTTCACTTGTTCTCATGTGCCTATTTATTAAAATAAAGCACCTATGTATACTATTAGTTGTACTCCTTTTTACAAATTTACCCGCTACAAGCGCTACGACATATTTATAATTTACTTGCAGATGTAATACGAATTTGCTATAATAAAAATGTTGTAGTTAATTAATTTTGATCTTTAAGTGCGATGAACAAAACTAATAAATCGCTTCAAGTGCTAAACAAGTTTTAAATTTTATACAGCGAGGCCATGAAATTGAGAAAATGAGTAGATTCAATATTGATGTTATTAAACTGCAACGAATGCGGATACGGTTAAGGAAATGTGCTGGTGGTTGTTCTACTTTAAAGAAGGAAAGATTGAAACAAGGCGCGGTACGGTGCGGCGACATGCCCTTACAGAACGCCAAGGGTGGCGTCGGGCGCGGCGTCGGTAGAACAGCAGGGGCTTTAGGGGGTAGAAATCGTGTGCGAGTATCGCGCGCGGCGGCAAAGGGTCTGCAGTATTATCGTCCACGCTACTTTCCACTACGGCTTCCGTCGAAGGTCGCAGCTCGAATTTCGCTGTGTATTTATGATTATGTGGATTTCACACACACACGTATATACTACAATGACACCTTTACCAGCGCCACTACGGATTTTTAACCTATATATAAAGTTTTTTTATCGGTTGATTAAGTAGACTGAAACGATAAATCTGTATACGCTTTATATTTATTATAACTACCTCTACTTCAAAATAAATTTCTGTTTTATTTCAAATAACTTCGCTAAAGAATATACTAATTCACAAAGGCTTTACTTTAATTTATTTATTTATTAAGTTATCTGAACCATTGATTCAATAATGGTTCCATTTCAGGTTTATAATAGCAAAAAAGTTTGTTACATATAGGTAACCATGTATTTATTATTATTACTTATTTAATACAGATGTTTAATTTATAGTGTGTTATATGGCGAAGATCAAAGTGTAAATTTGCTGTAACCTTGACTTGGTTTCAACCATAGTCGTCGCCAAGTCTCCCTTGGGTAACTTTGGGGATTACACGAATCTCCTTTTTAGTACTATTACCCACAATTCTACACGTTACGCGCGCAACGTTGCGACCTTCGCAGAAAGTATGAAATGAAAATAGCATTCACTGTAGCACCACTCATGACACCAATGTTTAAAGGGTCACATTGTTATTTACAACTTTGACGTTTTGTTTGTTTTCAAATCTAAAATATTGATCGTCATTTTTCAGTAAATAATATATCAAAATTAATTGAAATTAAACTACCTACACCAAATAAAAATTACAAAAACTTAAACCCAACTTAATTAATCATTCAAACTAATTTAAAGTTCTGATTATAAATTAAGTCATACACAAAAAATATTAATTACAATCTGCACACAAAGCTATAACAATCCTAATTTCTCCAGGTGACAAGAAAACAATTGTGAACTTTAATTAGAAATGTTCATGTTCCTTTATATGTAAAATGATTATCACAAACAATCCAGATTTAATTTCGAATGGAATATTTACAAATTCAGGACGTATAGGTGCATATTCCCCCGAAAAGAAAAAGGAACACGAGCTATGAGAAATCTTATTATTGCGTGTTAGTAGTTCTTGCACGAAAAAAAGAAATCAAGATAACTACACAGCGTAAATTTAGTCCATATTTCCTTAACTGTACACATCGAACCATAATTCATTATATAATCGTACGATGTTCATAATATTTTCAGTTTCACCCCTTATTCAGCACGTAAACTTCAAAAAAACAAATACAATATGTAAAACTTATTATTACAATCGTCATTATTGTTTTTAATCATTTTAGCGAGAAATTTTGATATTTAATTACGAATGTTATGTTTCATATTAAATTAACGAACAAATTTAAATATTTAGGTACATTTTACAATTTACGAAAATTAAGCAAAAATAAAAATGAAATACAAATTTTACTGTAGATGAAATAGTAAGTTCCGTGTTATATGCCTTTTAAGATTGAAAGGATATTGCAAAAATCGGAAATTACATTTCTTATCTCGTCACAACACTGATTTCGTTACTCTGCTTTGTGAAAAATCAATACGACACATAAATATAGCTGTTCTTGTTTCGTGGAATGACAACTGAAATGCGTCTCATTTTTATAATTATTCCGCAGTTGAAAACGGTGTATATTTTTCCATTTATCATGTATGTCAACGTATAAAATGGTTCTGAAGTTTAAATCAAAGATGAAATCACTTTGAATGGCAGGGCATAAATTCTTAAAAGGGTCGTTAAAATTGTATAAGTGAACAGGTATATTTCCGAAGAATTACTGAAACTGTCAAAAAAGGCTTGAAGCTTTACTACTCAAGGTTACCAGTATTTCTAAGGGTGTTAACGGTCACTGACCCCCGTGCCGTTAATCTTATAGGTAATTTGTGCATATACAAAACTCAAATGGAATCATAAGTTATTAAAGTTATTTAAGAAAGATCAAAATATAACGATAAAAAACTCAAAAATAAATTCGTTTTTGTAAATTAGGCAATGCTTTTTAATTCAAAATACGGTTATTTATAGAAGCGGAATTAACTTGTTTGTAAAAAACAAGATTGTAGTAAAAGTTTATTTTGGCATTAACGGAATAATGTGCTTTTCGTTTTTGAGCGTCTATTTTGTTTAACAGTATAAACCGATACGAAAACAAAACAGATTGATCGATAATCAGGCGCATATACATCGATGACAGTCTCATTTAAATATATTTCCTTTCCGTTAAACATTATTCATGTACCTAAATTTGATTTTTGTTTGTACGTATTAGCCTGATCATTTTTCAAATGCAGGATTATTTCACCAGAATAAAATAGAAAATTGGCCCAAAATTGACACGTTAAAAAAATAGAAATTAATATAAGGAAGGAAAACAAACACCAAAGTTCAATATCACTTGTGTAAACATAGAACAATATATTGCTGGCCATTGCGTTTTTCAGGGGTTTGTTATCATCAGAACTCATGGGGATTGTAGTTACTAGAGTACATTCACAGATCAAACAATATCAGATAAATATCCTTATTCCTCACAATTTATTTCGTATGATCCTATATCGTGTACGGTGTATGCAGAAACATACATAAATAAAAAAATATTGACTAAATGCGTAGAACTTTGCGTAAATAGAATTACTGCGATAATTTATATGCAAAATGACCGTCTACTAGCGCAATTTGTTTCCGGGGTACTTTTCTGATTTGAATTTGATGATAATAGACGAATAAATAGCAATATTTGATCTGTAAATCAACTATACACAGAAACATAGAATTGCTGTAGGGGATGCAAGGGTGTAAAGAGCGCGGGGGTGTGATCCGGTCACGTACCCCGTCTGAACACTAAATATTCCGCAAGCCCCGGACAGGTGGAGCAGCAGAGCAGAGCAGAGCGCGCCTAGTGCGCAGGCAGCCAACAGCGTAGTACCAACGAGTGTATAGCTTCCTGGTTCCTTGCGCTCCCAGGACTGCGAGTGCGGAAGGGTAGGTTGTGGGGGGGTGGAACCGGCTCGTGATGCAGGAACCGCACTGCGAGGGTGAACGACCCTTTGCGACCCAGACCGTCGGCGTCGGACATCGATCCGCGCCGCCTTGCATTGCGCATACCGGTACGCGCACACACGTAGTACAGTCACGCTAATTGAAACTGCATTTTATCAAACATTGCACTCATCATCCCTATACGGACCAACCCCGCTACAATGTCATAGAACACTGTGTTTATGCTACCTAAGCGTCTGGAAAACACCTACGGATATAATATGAGTAACCATCAAATATATCACATTTCTAAAAGCTGAAATACGAAACTTTGCATTTGATAGATTTATATGTTTTTATTTCTCTATTTTGCCTATCCTGATTTATTGTAGATTCTCTTCAAAAACAGAAACTATATCACTCTTCCCCTAGTTATTTCAATGGATTATTTACGAAATTCGTAAAACTTTAAGCTGTCTAAAGTAAATAGATACTTGACGAAAACTCGTTCAAGGATCGCTTCATTTTTAAAATAGTTTATTTTTCTATCGATATTTTACAAGGATTATAACTTTTAACTTTTCGGTTATAAATATATGAACACTAAACTAACAACAATTCTCACAGACATAATTCACGGTAGTGAAATTCAATTAAAAATAATATATTTTTATTATTTCCTGCATAACTATCATATTATATAAGTTCGATTTTTAACCAGTGTCTTAAACACCCATCATTTCTGTATCTATGATGTTATATGAAATAAAATGGAGCAGAATGATGTTACAACAGTCAAATCAAACACCTTAAATCACGTTTTACGTAAATAGATATGGACATAAATTATCACAGCAAAAACTAGGTATATACGCCTGGTTAGACATGTGACTAGGAAACAAGGTGATATATGGTTCGCATGTCTGGAACGATTAATGCAGAGTGCTAATATATGGTGGATTTCGGTTAAATATCCCATAAAAGCACTTTTGTTATCCATTTAAGAGTAATAAAATTAGTACTGCTATATGTTCCCACTCAATTTACAAGTAGGCACGTCATAACAAAATTTCACCAGTAGGTATATGCAGTAAAACTACATTCATTTACGTGACTGACTATAGTTATTTGAGAGCTTACAACAATATGATATACATATGTATTATAATCTAAACTACTCATATTATATGTATGCACACTTACCTAATATCTCGATAAGGTTTCAGCTCTAGATTTCACTTGAATTCCAGTAGGTATATAATATATTTAACGCGAACACACACTTGGCTTACCACAAATTTACAATAATAACACATTATAGAATACGTATGTATATAATTACCACGGTACATAAATACACTTGATACATCGCACGACAAATGCCACTGAAGCTAAACAATTTATTCGACAACATATAACTTGTTTGGGTTTGTGAGTCGTGACGTCAGATCAGTGTTCATTATCATGTTATATAAAGTATGTATACTATTTTAAAATAAAATTATTTTTTTATTTGATTTAAATAGTAATGCTGCATAACACTGGTATACAATTTCGGATTTAATTTATTAAACAAAAACGTAAAGATGGTTGTCTGCCTCAATTCATTTGCTTGCGTGCTTTTTAATTACTCCTAGAACATCTTTCACGTCCTCGCTAGATCCTAAGAAAATTGGACAACGTTGATGAATGGATTCCGGTTGAATGTCTAGAATTGGGATGGACCCATTGCTAGCCAGACCACCAGCTTGTGTCAAAATGTATGCCATCGGGTTGCATTCGTAAAGAAGACGTAACTAAACCCACAAAAAAATTCTATTAAAAAAAAAAGGCGTAGACAATTTAGTGTATTTATTTTTTATATCTTAAATTCTCAATCTATTGTAAGACTTTTGTTATATATATATATATGAAATATTCTCTTTAAGAAAAACTGATAGATTTTCAATTTTCAAATGGATATATTCTTCGTGGTATCAAGACTGCTTTTATTTTTTATAAAGCCTTCGCGTGAAATATACGAACCGACTGACAGATAGACAGTTATGTATTTTATTTCTTACATTTAGAATTTTTTTTTTAAAATTAAAGACAATATTGACACAAAAATCAAGCTTGTAAAAACAAGAAGATAATAGAAATTCAAGGTAAATACAAAACGAGAACAAACTCAAAAATGTAAATAATATTTTTTGATAAAAACAAACGAAAATGTTAAATTGAAGAATGCTTGAATAAGAAAAATAAATTGAAAAAAAAAGTTATCCATGACTTCTAAATATCATTTACATAATTAATCATACGCTACAACTAAAGCAAATATTAGAATATAATTATTAACACCTAGTTACAGTAGTCGAAAAATATATTTTGGCAATCATTAAATTCAATAATTCGTAATTCGACTCATAATCTATTTATGGTTAGCGATATATGTAGATTTTTCGTACAAAATAGACTAATTAGATTCACGAGAAAAATAAAACACATTCCACGATTACATACATCTCCGTAACTACCATCACCCCTCTTACATGAAATATAAAAAAAAAGTATTGAAACCAAAGAGTGTTAACGCAAATCTGCATATACGAAAGTGATTTCAAATTGAAGTGACGCAAAACCTCATTCGCACAAAAATAAATATAAACACTTACCTTTCCCTGTGGAGAGTCCTTAGTAGCAGGATACAAAAAGATTCCGCCATACTTGATAGTTCTGTGGACATCGGCAACCATAGATCCAACATATCTGGCACCATACGGTTTGCCAACCGCAGGATTCTTCTTACTCTCCACATACTCTTTGATGGCAGCATCCCAAATATACGCATACCCTTCGTTGATGGAATAAATTTTGCCGCGGTTAGGGACTCGCATATTTGGATCGGTTAAGATGAACTCGCCGATGGCCGGGTCCAACATAAAACCGTTCACGCCATTACCAAGCGATAACACAAGCATTGTCGCGCTGCCATACAACGAATAGCCGGCGGCTACAATGTCATTACCCGGTTGTAGTGCATCTTTCAGTGACGGTGGGCTTGTTGAGTCTACTTTTTTATAGATGGCGAAAATTGATCCGATTGATACGAGACAATCAATGTTTGACGAACCGTCCAACGGATCAAAACAAACGATATATTTGCCCTGTTTTTCTATCTCCACCTAATACAAATGACAAGTGTCATTTTTTTCTCAACGCGTATGAGGATTTGTCATGTTATGTAACAAATCATTTTTTATAAACCTTTTTCGAAACACTCAAAGCTTAAGCTACTGATGTACATTTGTGTCATAAGTAAAATTAAATTCTAAGCAAATTTAACATTTGTTTTTGAATATTGTTATAATTACCTCAATTATATTTTCATTTTCTTCTGATACGAGTAAACATGTGGTAAATGAAGATTTCAGCATATTAATAAATAGTTCATTTGATAGAACATCGAGTTTCTTAACTTCTTCTCCTTGGACATTTGTTTCGCCAGCCATACCGAATCTATTATAATAAAACAACGCCATTAAAGACATTAAAAAAAATCTCTGAAAGTCTTTAATAAAAAAAACATTTTATGTTTGCATTGAAATATGCTCCAACCAGATACTAATAATTTTGTAAACAATACAATAAGATAATTAAATTAGATACAAAAAGACCGCAAACGGAAACCACAATCCGCTCATATTTGATGTTATTTCCAGTTCCATATTTTATTTTTAGTTAGTACTTTGAAATCTTCAATAACACAACTAAAAATAAATATTTATTATATTCAATTCAATTTTAACTTGTGAAACTATCATTTTTATTTCATATTTTTTATTAGCGGATAAGCGCTGACAATAAAAATAACACAACATTAAATTTGCTTACGTATATCTAAAAAACTGACTTTGGTATTCATTAAGAAAATAGTTTATTTTAATAAATTTGTACATTTTGTACAAATAAAATAAATATCACATAACTAAATTATGATTGATGAAATAGTTGATAACAAATGATATACGTTTTATTTTTATAAACATCAATTGTCTACTTTTCCGGAAGCAGAATGTACATACGTATAAATAGAACAAAATATGTAAATAGTGAATGAAAATCTATAAAAATGTAACTGAAAATCTGATAATATCCTATATGATAAAACTAGTTTGATATTATCATCAAATAAGTACTATTTATATATAATGCCAACATCAATATTCACTTACAATTTCGTGATTCCCGCCTTCCGAACGGCGGTGCTTACAGCCTTCACGGCAGTTTGTAAAGAATTTAACAGCTGCGTCAAATCTCCAGTCGCTGTTGGTACTTTTCGTTGTTCGGCAAGTACGAAACGCGTAAGCGTCATACAATTTGAGTCAAATGCTTGAGTTTGAGACATTTTGACTATTATAAATCAATCAATAATGTCGCACTCAACACTTTTAGCCGACCGCGCGAACACGTCTAAAGTCAAAAGGACAGCTAAAACTGGTCGCTGGTATCTTGCCACGTTCTGTTTACCACTGTTTGCTCGTATTGTAAATACGTAACACAAATGTCGGTGCATATAGTTATCAGAGGCGTAGACATTAAACTTCCTGGAAACTATAAAACTTATCTGTTTTTAAAGAGATAATTGAATAAACTACATAATCCAAAACGATTCGTATCAGTTTACATTAAAATTCAAATAGAAATATAGATTATCAGAAAGTTTGTTTTGAATGAATGAAAGTTTGTGCTACTACTCGTGTTTCGATTAGTTTTAATCAATTTATCTACAACTAATCTAAAATTATCTGAGTTTATATAAACTTCGCCGATTCACGACTGTAATAAATATATGTTCCGTCAATGTGTTTATGATAATTAATATATGTGATAATCAAATCACATAAGGTCAACTAAAATATTTAAGTTATAAATCTATTTGCGCAAAATATCAGCAATAGAAATGTATACTAACTATTCTAATTCCTTTTCACATCTATTATTAATATCTAATATTAGATCCTATACTAAAATTAATTAAACTATTTATCATATATACTAAACATTTATAGTTTAAATTACTTGCAATTGTATATTTACAGAAAATGATCCGAACTATTAAATAATATTAAATATATTATTGAAAAAACATGAGCAAATTGTTATTTTATTTTTCAAACATTTATTAACAAAATATTTGCTTGCAAATCAAATCATGCATTTTAAATAAAATTAATTAGTCATTTAATATATTCTAAATATTAGAAAGTTACTTATTTTCTAAAAAAAAAATACTTTAGTATATAAAAACAATAAACGCGCTTAAAATCAAATCTTTGCAACATGTATTCAACCTGTTGGAGAAATGGTAAAGTTAAAACGTGAGAAAAAGAAGACCAATTAAAATAATTTAACGGATATTAGTGTCAGTTTTAAAATACAATAATTTTAAAGTTCTTTAAAGTGTTCATAATTAAACTTTAAGCAACAATACTATTTGTAAGTTAGAACAGGTTAAATATACATTAATAAACTATGGCCTTTACATTAAGACAACAAAAAGAATTAGAATCAGACATTCACAATCAGTTATACACAAATATACTAATCTTAACAACGGAATACCCAACAACAAAAGAGTTTGATGCTTGTTTCAAAAATGATATGTTTGTTAAAAGCAATAAACTTGCATTCCAACATGTCGCACATTACCTCCTTAACATTCTGAATGCCGAATTATTTAAACAAAAAATAATCTGGCCTATCCTAAACACAAAAATGGAAACTCAGTTTCGAAATGAAGTAATGAAATTTTTAAACGATGTCAATTCTGTAAATAAAGATACTGGAATACCTCTCATAATGACATCGCATCTCATATCTCCAGGTGGTTATAAGTTCGCTGAATTCATGTTTCGATTGTCGCAATTTGTTTTAAGCGAACACATTAAACGCGATCCAAATTTGAGCAATTGTGTAACTTATGCGCCCAAAGCTGATACTGATTATGCGATATCTTCTCAACAAGTTAAACTTTATAATAAAATTATCGATGATCAGTATTATGAATTAACTAAGAAACATATTGAATTTAATTCGAAATATGATAAAGCTAAAATGAAAGCAATGCATATCATTGAAAATAAACCACAAGTTGAAAAAAATATAATAGAAATTCAAAAGGAAATGAGTGCTTTATTAGAAGTAATACCTGAACGCACAACAGAATTATCGGTCGCGGAACGCGAAGAGATTGTAAATAAAAAACTTGAAAAGTTATCTAAAACTATTTTACATTTTAAAGAATGTTCTGAACTTATAGATGTACTAAATAAAACATCTGAAACAGACGCTTATTCAGAAAGTAATTGTAAGATGGAACTGATCGAATATTTTAAATCATTTTTGGAAACTATAAAATGTAATAAAACTATAATTAAAGAAAGGAAAGATCACAACTTACCTGAACATTTAAGAATAACGACACAAATATTTGAAGATCTAAGTTTGTGCAATAGCAAATATGAAGAATTAGAATCGAATCTTCAGATGTATTGGACACAATTGAAAGATGCTGTACAAAATTATATATATGACGAAACACATCGAAATGAGGAATTATCGAAGAAAATCCAGGAAACTTTTGAACGTATTACAATAATAAATATAAACATTCATAACTAATATATTTATATTTTACATAAATTCTCATTTTTTATTCTTAAGTTTGTAATGTATTAAATTACTTCAAATATCTGCATTTAAAAGATTTCACAATTAGATACTGAATCTTATTTTTGCAAGTTCATTTTGTTTTGATTTTATATTTCATTTAGCGCTGTTCCGCTTGTTAGATATATTTTTTTAAAACAATTCTTAAATATTCCTGTATCCAAATTATAATTTATTAAAAATAATTAATACTCAATGTTAAATGGATAATATTTATGCCCTTCGAGTCCTTCTGCAGGACATATACGGCCGTTGCAATTAAATGTATCAATGATGCTTATATCATCGGGTGTTAATTTGAAATCAAAAATGTCGATGTTCATGCGTATTCTGTCTTTGTTCGACGATTTCGGTATTGGGATAGTACCAATTTCGACTAGATATCTTAGTATAATTTGGGTGGTTGATTTATTATATTTATCGGCGATTAGTTTCAATTTTGGGTCGTCTAATCGTAAAACTGGATCACCTGGTTTTGCCCATGGTCTGGATGGTGATCCTAATGGACTATATGCAGTCACTGCAATGTCCTTACTTTTGCAAAATGCAATCAGTTTCTTTTGATTTAAATTGGGATGAGCTTCAATCTAATAAATAAATTCAAAATTACATAAAATAATTTTAAAAACAATGCGGAATGTAAATATGCATAAAATTATTTTTTTAAATTGCTTGATACATCGTATGACGCAATTTTAATAATTAATTATATGAAATAACAATAACATTTATGATTGATTTGTTTTAAAAATAACTTATATATTAGAAATTCCTAACGAATGATTTGATTTTCATTTAGTAGATTTGTGATATCTCTAAAGGGTTCCGAGAGTGTGTTCTATAAACTTACTTGATTCATAGCAGGTTTGATGGTGGCAGATAACAACAATCTCGTAATTTGTTCACTGTTAAAATTCGACAATCCAATACTTTTGACAAGTCCCAATTTAACGCATTGCTCCATTTCTTTCCAAGTATCAACATAATCAATATCGCTGTGAATAACTTCTCCCGCTTCATTCACAGGAAACAAATCCGTTTTATCTTCATGGTACGCAAAGGGCCAGTGAACCAAGTACAAATCCAAATATTGCAATCCCAAATCTTTGAGACTATTTTTGCAAGCGTTAACTACTAATTCCGGACGATGAAATGTATTCCATAATTTACTTGTAATAAATAAATCATCACGTTTAACACTGCCATCAGCGATTTTCTCATTTATAGCTTCTCCAATCTCTTTTTCATTGCCGTAAACGTGCGCACAATCTATATGGTGATAACCGGAATCTATAGCAGTTTTGACTGCTACTTGTACTTGACCAGGTTCTGCCTAGATTTAATATTTGTTAGATATAAACCAAAAGGATTAATTAAGAGAATGCAAGAAGCTGTTTTAGATTTGTCTCAATCTTGTGCTTTTCCATTCTCAAATATAAATTACATACTTGCCATGTACCTAGACCGAGATTTGGAATTTTTCGCCCGTTATTTAAAGTAACTAACGGAGCACTCATTTCGAATCAAAATTGAATGAACCAACTTGATGGAAGAATTGAACAAAACTGCCAGGCATTCTATTCCCACGCTACTTATAAACGAACGAGTCGACCTTCAAATTGTATCGTGCATGTTAAGGTCATTTAAAAAAACTTTAAATATTTATAAATTATATATCAAAGTTAAAATAATATTAATGCATATGCATGAGACAATGAATTTAACAAATTGAGTGCATATTAAACATTATTTATATTATTAACCACTATTATCCAATAATAATATCTGTTTGGCTAAAAGATTCAAGCAAACACCACTGCTTTATTATAAATATAAATTGTTAAAAGAGATCACAAATAATTATATATATATATAAATACTTATAAGGTCAAAAATAAATCAAAAATTTACATTTAGTTACTGCAAACCTGTATATATATACATATGAAAAACCAGTATTAGTAAATTTGTTTAATAACTATACTAAAACAACAATAACAATTAGCAAAATCCAACTAAAATAGCAATGAGTTTTTATATTAAAAATATATGAGTCTTGCATCTGCTGGACTCTGTTCCACAGGGCAATACGGACATTTCATCCTAAACAAAATACAGTGTTAAACATCTAAATTACAAAAATGTTGTGAAAAATCAAATAAGAAACTCACTTGTTTCCATTACAGAGTTTATTCAATGCATCTCTTGATATAACATGTCCGCATACTAGACGCATCGGAGGATTATTTTCTGTCGATTGTTGACGTAAAATAGGACAAGCGAACATTGAATGATATCTGCTTTCTTGGCCTAAATCTATCTCAATCTTTAAAAAAAAAAAGAAGAAAAAAATCAATGTTATAATAACGAAAGTTTGTGACAAAATCACTAACCGGCAACTCATCTTTTCCATTCCAAATACCAGTGACTTGTCGTTGTAGCATAACTTGTTTTATATTTAATAATGCAGGCAAAGCCTCGCATCCAGCATTCACACAAATTGACAATGGACTATCAACACTAAGTCCAAGTAAAGCGCAGGCATCTTTTAAAAATACGTCATAAATTTCGACCCACAATTCGGAGTCCAGGAGATTCTTATATGGAGAGTTTTGGATACCATTGGGAACGAATAGAAACATTCCCATTAATATTTGAATGTCTAGATGCAAAATGTTATTGTTAAATATAAAATTAAGGCGTTTAATGTAAGAACGAACCTTTTTCGTATCTATGTACAAATTTCTGAAAGTGTAATCTGGCGTAATTTATCGCTTCTGTTTGAGTTGTCAAACCTTTTTTAATCATATCAATGAATCGTAAACGATGCAACTTAAATTCTAAAGCCGAATGTTGGGCTTCTAAGTTATCGTGATGACTAGTAGCCCATGCTAACGCCGGTTCTAATTCATTTTCTTTTAAGCAGTCTAAGATATAGTTTATTTCCAAAAATGGTTCTTTGCCGTTATCTTTTACAGCTATTCCAGCTTCCTGATAAATTCATATCCATGTCACCAAATTTTCGATACACCAAATATATTTTAAGATTTTATACATTTAAAATTGTTGCTTAGCAAAAAAAAAATTTTTTTACTGTCCTGCTTATTCATGCACAAAAAGGTTACCCAGCTATTTAATTTTTTTAATTCCTTATTATATATGAAACAGTACAATTTATAATAAAACTTGTATACTAACAACTAAACCCAGTCAATTATAGGATCAAATACGCATGCGCGCCGACCATGTATAAATCAAATATTTTCGGCTATCATCGGCCGAACAAATAAATTGAGATTTTACCTTAGCAATTTCATCTGCAACTTCTTTCATCCCTTGTCTATAGAAGTGTTGACATATAACATGATTCAAAAGTTGTACTTTTTCTGGTGAATTAAAGACATCTTCACGACTGGTAGATGCAAAATCGGAGACAAAGTTACGGTCTATTGCTTTGCCAACCTTCGATACAGTGCTATGTAAATCTCGATGATCTGTTGCTAATCTTTGAACAGTTTCTTTTACTTTTCGCATTGCTTGATTTAAAAGTGCCACCTGGCCCACGGTGAGCGTGTGATCAGGTGGAGCTAGAAAATAATGAGGATCCTTTGTTTCGTGCTCGTAGAAGATGACATTTCGTAATGTACTCACCATTATCCAGTTCAGTTTTCAAGCTTTCGATATACGTAAGAAGATCACCAAGTACACGTTCTGCATGTTCATTTATGCCTCCGAATTTTAATAAAACTTTGTCAACTTCTCTTTCGACAGCTAAGCAAGCTTCCATGTTTATTATTTGGTTTCGTTTACTGCGTTTACTGTAAGCCAACGTACGATTTTACAACAATACTACGTTTACATCGCACATATAACACGTTCTAAAAATTGGTTTTGTTGGAAATAGCGAGCTTAACCGAAAACACCCGAATATGTGTGTTTTATGCTTGTCCTTAGCGCATGCACTTTAATCAGAGATTTAATAGTCCAAAGTTTATTTTTTAACAATAAAATTTTACAGAAAATTTCATTTGTAAGTGTTGACGATATATATCGTAGCTAATTTACTTAATATAATTAAATTTAAATATTGTAATAAATTGCAAATTACACTTATTTATTTTTAAATGTAAACGTAGTGTATTAGTGACGAATCGCATCCACAAATACCAAAAAATACTTTTATCTTTACACTAGTCAGCAAATTATTTATAAATTTTTATAAACGAAACAACCTTCCTCATTACCATCTATTTGTGGTCAAGTCCAGATTTAATTTTAATTTTCGCTTAATCATCTGTCACCGTGTCGATTTATATTATAGGTTACGAACCTGTTGTCACTAGTGACAGCAAAGTTTAATCGAAAATGAATGCTGACGAGATGGACTCCCTAGTATTTTCACATCAGAAAATACTAGAAATGTTAGAAAAAATTACTGACCTCAAAGATCGGGATAGAATTATTACGGAGTTCATCAAAGCGGGAAAGAAAACTTCAATAAGCGACTTTCCAAAAGGTATTTATTACACACAATAATCAAGTCTCTTTTTAATTATTAAATATGTTTAAAGGTTTGGAATGGTTTAATGTAACGGAACCGTTATCATTTTCTAGTAATTTGAAAGGAAAATTAGTCCTGCTAGACTTTTTTACTTATTGTTGCATAAATTGTATGCATATACTTCCAGATTTAAAGGACATAGAGAGTAAATATTCTGTTGAAGATGGATTAGTTGTTGTAAGTTCATATTATAAGTGTACAGGTGGTTGCATCAAAGCAAATGAATCGATGACGAATTTGTATATTTCGTTTCGACACATTTTTCATTTGACAAATTTTACCATTCGATACTGTTTTCGATACACGTTTTCGGCAAATTAGTTCGATATTTCTTGATGTTTCTATATGCTTTCGAGGCATTTGTTGCTAGATAATTTTATTTCAACAAATTGATTATATAATTTACTTTCGATATATTTGATATTTAATAAAATTGGTGTTTTGTTTTAGATATATTTGTTTTCAGCAATTCATTTTTTTTTTAATATATTTTCTTGCGACAAGTTTACTTCCTAGTAGATTTTATTTAAGTATTTGTTTCCATATATATGATACTTTTATATTGATTACATTCGTTTTCGATACAATAGCCTGAAAAGATATTTAAAAAAAAAAATATATGCACTATAAAAAATATTATTTTGTAATTCAAGATTGGTGTACATAGCGCTAAATTTGACAACGAAAAAGTATCAGCAAATATCTTAGCTGCAGTTCAACGTTACAACATATCCCATCCGGTTGTCAATGATAACAATGCTGTGATGTGGAATAGTTGCGGAATAAATTGTTGGCCAACTTTATTACTATTAGGACCTAATGGCAATCCAATAATTATGCTTATGGGCGAAGGGCACAAAGAAAACTTACAATTATACATCCGAAATGCGCTTGCGTATTACAGAATTCGAAATGAAATTTCAAATCACTCGTTATCGATTCAATCTAGTTTTTATCTTTTACCCGAATTGAAAGGCCCTCTTTTGTTTCCGGGGAAAATAGCTAGTTTTGTTGATGTTTGCAATAATAACGCGGAACAATTAGCGATTTCCGATACAGGAAATCATCGGATTTTAATTGTATCGACGGACGGTGTAATTTTACATCAAATCGGTGGTGTACCAGGGTTTAAAAACGGTAGTTTTGATGATGCTCAATTTGACACGCCACAAGGATTGGCCTTTCAAAATGAGCATGTTATCTATGTGGCCGATACGGAAAACCACGCGATAAGACGAATTGATTTAAAACTAAAAATTGTTGAAACTGTTGCTGGAACGGGCAAACAAGGAATTGATACTACAGGGGGTAAGTGCGACTTGTAAACGATGATTAAAATTGGAAAAGATATTTTTATATTTATTCATCAGGTAAAATTGGGGTAGAACAGGAAATATCCTCGCCATGGGATGTTTGTATTTATCAAACGCCCGACATGGACATGAGTTTTCATTTACCAGATGAAAAAATTGCTGAGAAAGAAGTTCTTATAATCGCGATGGCGGGGACTCATCAGATATGGGCGCTATTTTTGGATGATGTGGTTTGGTGGAAATTCAAACGATACACTAAAGGAACGTGTATCTGTATCGCAGGATCTGGACGTGAAGAAAACCGAAATAATGCATATCCACATGCAAGCGCGTTCGCGCAACCCTCTGGTTTGGCACTGTGCAAAGAGAAAAAAGAAGTCTTTATTGCTGATAGTGAGAGTTCGAGTATCCGAAGATTGTCATTAAGTGATGGGAAGGTGACTGCGGTTGTAGGTGGAGATAGAAGTCCAACTGTACGTATAAAGTTCACCAAATTGATACGTTATTTAACAGTTTAAAAACACCTGGAATTGTCTATAATTTAAAATGAGTATGTTTTGTTTTATAAGGTGAAATAATTTTGATTTTAGAACCTTTTCGGATTTGGTGATATCGACGGTAAGTTATATGAAGCGAAACTACAACATCCACTAGGTGTAACAATGTCAAAGGATGGCCACTTCTTATACGTCGCCGATACATACAATCACAAACTTAAACAAGTGAATGTAGGTACGAATACGGTATCAACCCTATGTCCTTCAAATAGCAATAATATTTCATTGAATGAACCTAGCGGTTTGTGTATGAATGCCAACGGCAGTAAACTTTATATTTGTGATACAAACAATCACTGTATTAAAATTTTAGACTTTGCAGACGAACATATTACTAATATATCAAAACTAGACTTAAGATTAAATGATACCCGTAGACATGTAGATCAAAACAAATCTAGAGGTAATATAATCTCAGGGAAAACACTTAATATAAGCGCGTTAGGTGGTAAGATAATTTTAACTCTAAAATGTATTCCGATGAATAATTTTAAGTTTACTGCTGATGCTCCTCAAAAATGGTTAGTGATTTTACCGAATGAAACTTGGTCCTGTGTGCCGCATACAGGACGCAATATCGATAAAATCGATACCGTTATTAGTGTGCCAAATATAGATGCGGGAACGTCGAATAAATTTTATATTGAATTAACTTTTGTTCTATGCAAAGATGATTTATGTTTGCCGAAGAATTTCGCTATAGAATTTACGGTGAATTCAATGGAAAATGCTTCGATACAAAATCATGAAATTGTCAATTTTAATGTTGGACAAGACTTTTTACTAAATTAAACTAACATTTTTAATAAAATAATTATATCAGAATCAGGAAGAAAAAAATGCTTACTTGCTATTTTATATGATGTGTTGCATGTATGTTATTTAAGAAATCATTTGTTGATCTTTGCAATGTAGAAGGACTAGCTTTATATTTGTTTTTTGTTATTTTATTTTATTAAATACTTTACAATAAATGCTTTGTATTATAAAAATGTTTTACTGGTATCAATCCCGGATATATAAACAAATTTTGTACCTTATTGAATGAGTTCAACTTGTCATTCCCATTCTATACGTATGAAGAAACAACGATGCGTCGAAGCGCGTGCGCACATCGCTCGTCACAACTCAATAATGCAGTTCTAAACGACTTATCACAAACTGGCTTCAAAAACATAATATAAGATTTTTTTTTATTGAAAAGAGAATGCATTTTTAATATCTTTTATTCGATTTCCCAAACAAGTTCGTACATAAGTACAGATACAAAAAGGAATGTTGCAATATAAAACCATAAAATGAATTGGTAAAAAAAATTTATTTCAAAAAATCAAAAATTGATGAAAAAACACATGGAACAAAACGAAGTATATAATAAAATATGAAATAAAAATTAGACTGCTGACGAAAAGACGTCTAATACTCCTCGGCACCTTCGCCTTCACCTTCTCCAGAGTCCATGCCAACCTCTTCGTAATCCTTCTCAAGAGCGGCCAAATCTTCACGAGCCTCAGAGAACTCACCTTCCTCCATACCCTCACCGACGTACCAATGTACGAAGGCACGCTTGGCGTACATCAGATCGAACTTGTGATCAAGACGAGCCCAAGCTTCAGCGATGGCTGTGGTGTTGGACAACATGCACACGGCACGTTGTACCTTAGCCAAATCGCCACCAGGTACTACAGTTGGTGGTTGGTAATTGATACCAACTTTGAAACCAGTTGGACACCAATCGACGAATTGGATGGTACGTTTGGTCTTGATGGTTGCAATAGCAGCGTTGACGTCTTTGGGGACGACATCACCACGGTACAACATGCAACACGCCATGTATTTGCCATGACGAGGGTCGCATTTGACCATCTGGTTAGCGGGCTCGAAACAGGCGTTGGTAATCTCAGCAACGGATAGCTGTTCATGGTAAGCTTTCTCAGCGGAGATAACTGGAGCATAAGTTACCAGAGGGAAATGGATACGTGGGTACGGCACCAAGTTAGTTTGGAATTCAGTTAGATCGACGTTAAGAGCGCCGTCGAATCTAAGAGAAGCGGTGATTGAAGAAACGATTTGTCCAATCAATCGATTCAAGTTGGTGTAAGTTGGACGCTCAATATCCAAATTTCTACGGCAGATATCATAAATAGCTTCATTGTCAACCATGAATGCGCAGTCGGAGTGTTCCAGGGTGGTGTGAGTAGTCAAGATGGAATTGTATGGTTCGACGACTGCGGTTGAGACTTGTGGAGCTGGATAGATGGCGAATTCCAGTTTGGACTTCTTGCCGTAATCCACGGATAAGCGTTCCATCAACAAGGAGGTGAAACCGGAACCGGTGCCACCACCGAATGAGTGAAAGATCAGGAATCCTTGAAGTCCAGTGCATTGATCAGCGAGTTTACGGATTCGGTCAAGTACTAAGTCAACGATTTCCTTGCCGATTGTGTAGTGACCACGAGCGTAATTGTTCGCGGCATCTTCTTTCCCGGTGATGAGTTGCTCGGGGTGGAACAACTGGCGGTAGGTTCCAGTACGAACCTCATCTATATATTACAAAATTTGATACTTAATATTTTGAATTTTAAATGTTAGTTATCAAAGAAATTTAGATCATTTTTGATAGGATTTAAGGGTTTCTCAAATAATACATACCGACTACGGTGGGTTCCAAGTCAACGAACACAGCTCTGGGTACGTGTTTGCCAGCGCCGGTTTCACTGAAGAAGGTGTTGAAACTGTCGTCCCCACCTCCTACGGTTTTGTCAGATGGCATCTGGCCATCAGGCTGGATTCCATGTTCCAGGCAGTACAACTCCCAGCAGGCGTTACCAATCTGGACACCAGCTTGACCAACGTGGATAGAGATACACTCACGCTAAACAAACAAACAAAAAACAAATTAATTTTCTAGCTCCATACAAAAAACACGAAATCATAAACGAAACCAGAAGTCAAAACTTAAACAAAAATACCAATATAAAAATTAAATCGTATTTTATATGCAAAATTTAAATCATTTTACGTAAAACTTCTAAAAAACATGGGGCAAGCCAGTATTATTTTACATATGGTTGACTAATGCCGGTAGACACGCCACGTACTGTAACGAATTTTTCTTTCCAATCAAATATTTCTTGAAGTATATTAAATTTTCTAATAATATTAATTCCTCTTATTTATATAAGTGTATTTAATAGATTACTTACCATTTTGTATGTCGATTATAATGTTTTACACTAAAAACGTTTAAAAAGTCGTTTAGGACAAGCTAGTGATGCAGCTCTCTAAACAGACAATGGTCGCTTTTCAACTCGTCGTTGCTATTTATATGAATCGTGACGTCACGGGCCAACGCCTCAAATGCAACGTTTTGATTGGTCAAATATGAGTGTTAGTAGAAGGAGGCATTGAATGCGCGGGCGCGACAGACTAGAGTACTTTGAATATTGGATTTTATTTTAATTAATATGAATTAATATTATTAAAGGATTTTATTCACACAATTCTAAATGAAAGTTAGGATTCATTTCGTCTATATTATATGGGATTTTTATTCAAATTAATTTTATATAAGATCAATTATAAGCAAACTGTATTTGCTTGTATGCAAGTGTTTCGCATGACTTCCTCTAAAAGGCCGTTGACTTAAAAAATATAGGCTTTTTAAATAGAACAGTGTTATGAAGATTAGCTTTACGAGAATGTACCAGCATTCTCAATAATCGAATAATACGTATACTACTTGTAAATGTATTTCAAACTCTAACGGTAAATTTGGTCAGGTGCATGTTTGTATGTATGCAGTTGGTTACCGTTACTGGTAGGGTAGATTTATTTAAAGAACAGACATCGAGCAGACTTTTAAAAAACATTTCTCTTGTATGTATGTATAAATAGAATAAGTGGAAGGTTTGAAAAACAAGTTTCTCTTTGAATTATCCAAATCTTGACGAGATAAGCTTCAGAAAAATAATTTCCTTTGAAGACGTTTAACAGTATATGACTGATATAGTTATTTTCATTCATAAACTACTCACTTCCTATGGAGTGATATAATTTTATAAAAATGACCGTGAATACCTCTTATTATCATTATAGAGATTGACAAAATCAAAGTGACGCAAACCTTATTTATAACTTCATGACATTAAATTATTATAATAAATGTTTGGTAAGAGAGGTTCGATTGCTGCATGTATGCCCCGGTAGGAAGTATTAGTTTAATTGTTGTCCTATTGTTGGTGATTGTTGAATTTTAAAAATGTATTATTAAAAATTATTCTTATTGAAATAGGCGATTGATAACGGGTAATTAATATATTTATATTGTTCCGGATTGTAAAAGTTGTTAATTCAGATTTAAAAATACATATTTGGTAGCAGAACTCCATATTGTTATAGAGAATTGTAAATAAAAAATAAGGCTGAGTCACTCTCTCTTCAAAGTATTGAACGACCTACTATGCAGAGGTAGTGATCTCATACCGTATATGGCGTATCGTATACCATGGTCGTCAGTCACGTCATTGCGCTATCATGGGCCACATTTTGCAGGTAAATAATAACGTGGGCTTGCCCATTGCCGGTCGACAACTATTCCCCCTTATAAAGAAATTTTCAACAGAAACTCAGGTGAAAACATACAAATAGGAACATATGTTCTAATAGTCACATTAATCCACCCTATGCTACATTAGTATTAAGTTTGAACTTCATTTACTATATTCCTAAGTAAAGAATAACAGCAGGTGATAACAAAATCGATTATCACCTTTAGTAAACCCTAATATATCTATTAAATATATGCATTTCGTAAAATAATTAATTTATATTTAGTTTTACTTCAAACTCCTTCATTCGTAAAATTTTATTCATTCCTCAAAGTCAAGTACAATTTTCTGAATATATGAAGTGCAAAAATAAGCAGAGCATTAATTTCTAAGCACGTCACAATGATGATTTAAATAAGGCAACATTCATTAAATAATAATGATGCTACTTGTTAAAACTTTATTTATTCCGCATGGTGAGCGGTGGAAAATGGAGCGCCTATATACTGTTATATAGGCATTCCACGTTACATCAATACTATATTTGATTGGAGTGTCTATATAAAGTTATATAGGCATTCCACGTTACATCAATACTATAGTATATTATGTTGGAGCAGGTCAAGCGATATTTCACTTGATATGAGCAGAACCATCTAGTTGTAGTGTTGTATAACTATTTAGATGAATTATTGATCGACATAGAATAATTTTTAAACAAATGATAACATAAATAACTGAACATTAGTTGAATTTATATCGATTACAAAGATTTGTTGTTTAATAACATAAATAAAAAGACAGATTTTAGGCGAGCCAAGATCGCATAATTTTATTTACTTTATACACGGATTCGTGGTAAAATCTAACAATAACAGGTATACAATAAAATGTCTATTTTCTAAGTCCGGCCATAGTTTCCAAATCCCTAATTTCCTCATCGGCAGCCCTCTTCTTTTCGGCTGCGATTTTAGATTCTCGTGCTGCTTTTTGTTGACTTTCTACCTCACGGATTTTGACTTCTCTCTTCGACAACCTGCTTTGATGGGCAGCTCCATATAGCATACCAGCGATGAGAAAACTCCACCGGCCAAACTATAAAAAATAAAGTTCCTGTTATGTAACAATATCAAAAACGTCATATATTATATAACTTGAGCTGGTAAGTTAATAAAAGTATTCATAAGCGATTTTGATAAGTGTAAAGAATCGTTTTAGCATTACTTTACCTTAATTAAAGGTGAAACACGAACAGGAGATGGTAAATCAGCCATTTTTCAGAGTTAGGTTAGAAGGCTGTGCTCACAAATTTTCCAACAGCTGGCCTTGGCTCCCTGTCTATCTCTCTAACTGCTTCTCAATCGTACCACTACAATTTTACAACCTGAATGTAGCTGTTAACAGTTTAAGTTAATTTACTTTCAAACCACATTCTAAACTAGATGCAAATAAATATTTATATAGTTTAAAACTTAATTTTAAGCTTTGTATAAAGTTTTTATTAATACATTCACTCGTTACTAAAATATAATTAGAAAATAACTTCACGACATTCCTACATCATGTGATGTTGAGTAGATATGTCATGTTTAATTTTATTTTCATTACTAATTCGGCAATTTTAAACTATTTCCTTGTACAAACAAATATTAAACTAGCAAATAGTCATAAATTACAACGTCTTTTTTTATGTTTAGCGTTTATAAACATTGGAACAAGTAGAATAATTTTGGATCACATGCTTTATTTCACCTGACAGTAATGATAAATATATCAAAGAAATGTCAGTTATCAACATGGCGTGGCTTGCGTCGGTCGTGTCTGTGGCGGCGTCGTTCTTCGTAACGCCGTTTCTAATGTTTATGTTGTGTATCATATTTTTAGCGTCAATTGGTAAATCGTTAGGTGTCAGAAGACTGTATGTGAAGATTCTACTTATGATATTTGAGGTATGTTATGGTTTTTTATTTCTAAAACGTAGTACGTAAGTTTGACATTCAAGTAGAGAATTTACTAATATTATATGTAGTTTTATTCATAAGATTAGTAATGTTGAATTGTTTTATGGGTTCATATGGTTTTTAAACAAAGGTCGGAAAACATAGGCACACATAGGTCATTGCCATTTCTCAGGTGGATGTCTGTTGCATGCTTGAATCATGGTGTCCTTTCGGTTTAATTTTTTACCAAAAGTATTACTAGAACAATACTGATAATCAGTATATTATCTTATACCAGTTACTATTTAGAATTACAAATACGTCTATTCATTATTATAGTACTCAATAATTCAGAATATTTCGAGAGTGCTCACGCCGGAAATAATAAGTGAAATTTAAAATTGTCTATAATTAAATAATAATTTACGATAACACTTTTCCTACTAATTCTGAAAGTATTCATTTAAATTTTTATTAACTTAAGAAATGGACGTATTATGCTTAATTAACTTTGCATAATTTATGTATGTTTGCCGATTTATATAGAGTATTTAAATTTGGTTAAATTTCGCTCTATGGTTTTTTGCTTATATCATTAATTGCTAAAAATACTATGACTATTCGCATCTCGGTCAAGGTACAATATTAGAAGAACTTTGAAACAAATCTATGTTTACGTATTTAGTTTTGGGAATAATTTACTCATCAAATTTTGCTGTATCACTTGACTTTTTGTTAGATATAAATTTGTACTTTGTTCATTGTATTTCGTAAATTAGACGCTATTTTGATTAAGTAACGCGGAGTATTTCTTTGAAAAAAATGTAAATATTGCATGTTTTTGTTCACAATTGTTTATCTCCGGCGGTAGAGGTTACACACTTTTCTAAATTGCATATTGCGAAGATCTATTAATGTTGAACCACAAGTGAAAGTTACCATCTTTCACGTTTGATTTTAAATTTATAATGCAAATTGAATGATTTTTTTAATAAATCTTGGTGACTACAATTTTTATTTTCTAATTTCATATTTCTGTTCAACACTTTTATGAGCCATTTATGATATAAAAGCACTTTTTAGTATAACTTTCCAAAATTAGATAGTCTATTTTTAGTCTCAACTTAATAGAGTATGTAGCTACTCCTAAATAAAAAATGTGCCAAAATTGTATAAATAAGTTTTAACTTGTGATTTTAAAGTGAATCGTACAGCTGAAGGTCAATTTTACCTGACAAATTTGAATTTGTTTTGATTATTCTATCATTTTTGTTTATATTTAAAACTTGTATGTCTATTTTGTAAAACATGTTACAAATGTTTTACGATAATGAAAAATTGTTTTATTAATTATACTTATTGATGTTTTCATATATTAGATTAATAGATATTTAAATAAGTAATTGTTTTAAAAAACATTTAAACGTTTGAAGTATACTTTAACAAATTAATTGTTTTATAATAGTTTGATAACTCTTATCTTTAAAAAAACATTTCAAGAATTTTTTTCATATATCAATAATGGATATATTTCATGATAATATATATATATATATATATTTTTAAAAAATAGGTTGCCTACACAGTCTTCTACTTACCTATTATTTTTAAAGATAAACCTAAACATTACTTTTAAAATTTTAGTGTTGATATATGTATATTACAAAAAAATATATATATTTTAAAAAACAAATACCATTACTTCGTAAACAAGTTATTTTTTGCTAATATTTCCATGCTAAATCTTTAGTGTTTTTATCAATTTATAGTTTGTATCGCATACCGTAATTCTTAGTTTATGAAAAAATTATATTTAAAGAAAAGAATTAAAGTAGTTTTTTCTATGTAGTGTTTTACAAGGTAATGTTATGTGTTGTTAAAAAATTGCAACCATTTGTTTATATGAAAGACATACATCATGATTGAAACAAAAAATAGCGCATAAGTACTGAAGATTGTGTATATAAATATATTATTGCTATTCTGGTTCAAGGTAATGAGAATTTTCATAATCATTTGAACAATTTCATAATTTCAAACTCACATCTATGTTATAAAAAGACCCACTTATGATATATATTTATCTATCGTTATCTATGTATGCTATTTTATTATTTACGGAATGTGTTTTGCATAGTCTGATTTTTGTTTTCGCTTCCAGTTGGAGTATATTAAAATTAATTAGGAATGGTTAGTTGCACAAGTAACCGTATCGTCTACTCATCATATTTTATATGTATTTGTAGGGTTATTTTCTGTTTGAAATACATGAGAACCGCATTTTATTTATTTATTTATTTATTTAAATTTCAAGTATATAATTATACATTGCAGCAATGTGTAGACTTTAGGTCCAAAGGGTTAAATTAGAACAAGAAACAAAACATTATGAATATGCACATAAATTGTTATTTTCTTGTCGATCACCTATTATGATAGGTAATTATTTAAAACTTACCTTGACTTTATAAGTTGGAATATCAAATAATCAAATATTAACTTTATTTGCATTTCAATCATTTTGCTCTAAAATATATTTTGTAATAGATTAGATAACGTTTAGATACTATTAAAATAATATGTTGATTCAGTAAATGACCTGTGTTACTTCGCAACATTGATATATTTTGAAGATTTTTATCTTTAATCTAAAAATGTCCTCATAAATATTGCGACATCGGCCGTAACATTCATTTATTTATGCAATTATCTTAATAATAGGTAATAGTGTTATTATTTCAAAATAACATTACAACATATTAGAATATTAATAATATATGTTCACGTACTTATGTAATTATATTATCTAAATGAATTTGTTCTGTTTTTTTTTGCGGTACATACATGAGCATTATACAAATATATAAATACGTAGTTATTTTGTCATTAGAAAATTTGTTTCATTTTAAATTCCGAGTATATAAATATTGAAACAAATTTGAATGTAATTTTAATTATATTCTAAATTAAATTTGTTTCATCTTGTACAAATAATGTAATGTATTAAATTTATATCTGCAACACATGTTACCTACACAAATTAACTACAATCTTGAATAATGCTTCTGTGGAGTACACTTGGAATAACTATTTAATCTCAATGATGGTAGTATAAGTTCAGTACTAAGCTATGACAGTGTTTCTATGCAAATTATAAATGTTTCTGCAGTTGCTTACATTATTAGCTAACGGATTTACTTAGTTCCTATGTTATACTACCGGCCAATCATTTTTTATTGCAATTGTAAATTTTAAAAAAAATCACCAATCTGCAATAAAGGTATATTTTAAGAGGTTATTTTTATAGATAGTTAAATCTCTTAACTGCATCCTGGATGTAATGCTTATTATGGTTGTCACGCTAACAAAGTATTTTGTAATATATTATTTTTTATTTATGTGAACAAAATAATATTAGTATCGATTGATCTATGTTAAATTTGATATTCCATTTAAGTTAAATTTAACCTTCCACTGCAGTATATTAGACTTCGGTCTATTTTTTATTTTTATTTCATGGTCAGAATATCCAAATTTGAAAGTAAAATATTTTTTAAATAATTCAATTAAAATGAACTGTTGACAAACCCACTTTGCTAGATTCACACATTGGTAGAATTAAAATAGATTCGGTATTTATATATATATTTATTTATGAATATTTATTTTCATAATTTCTTTTGAAACCTATGCATAAGAGCCAATACGAATAGTTTACGTGTTATTAAACTAAATACAGTGATCGAATATTTATTTTATTTAAAAATAATTGAGTCATTGAGTCAAAAAACGAAACTTATATTAGTGTTTTTTTAATTTAAATACTTTGCTAATTACACTTTATTATTAGTATGTAAATAATCGATGAGTGCTCTACACAAATTTTTTATATTCATTGGTCAAAATGTGATCAGTGTTGTGTTTTCATCATTTTAAAGCCAATATAATATATATATATATAATAATAAATCAAATATAAAAATTGCATATAAGAATTTTCTTAAATGTATTTTCAGTATGGCCGAGCAGAGGTAGCATTGAAAATAATTAGAAATCAAAGTAATCGAACAATTGATCATAATTTACATGAAGAGGATGAGGAAGATGAAGACGAATCCGATCAACAACAAAATGAAGACAGTACATGTACGAAAAACGAAAATAGTACGTTGCAAACGAACAAACCTGATACAAAACACACCAATGGTGTAGTACCCAACTTGAGTGATAATTCTTTAATCAGTAGAAATAATTTAATATTGGTGCCTGATCCATCATGTAATGTGAATTCTGTTCAAAATAACAGTGTGCATAAGAAAGAAACGTCGCCTTTAAAGGAAAATGGCGAAGAAGCTGATGCTACAGAAAATACAACAATGATGGTAATGGTAAGTTTAGTTCACGTTTCTAAAATAAAGTTACGTATCAACTGTATGTGTTGTTGTCTCTAGGAAAAAGATTTCCCATTAACAAACTGCTTAGATTATGTGAAAGCAGGCGTCGAAGCTATAATTGAGGATCAAGTGACGTCGCGGTTTGAAGCCGAAGAACTTAAAAATTGGAACTTGTTAACGAGAACCAACAGACATTATGAATTCATATCGTGGAAACTCACTGTTATCTGGATGTGCGGTTTTGTTATACGATACTTTTTCCTGTTCCCGCTCCGAGTTTTAATTTGTTTTATCGGGGTAAGCGATCAAATATATTTTTCTATTACTATATACCACTAATTTTACCATCTAAATAAGTTCCAGATATGTAGAATGGAACCGTTCAAATGAAAATGCTTTATCTATTTAATGCACAAAATTTATTAATATTTTGATCTTTTAGGAGACAGCCGCCATCGTAAGCTTTTTTTTTAAATGATTTTTACTTCGCCTATTTACTTTTTATGGAACACACTATTGTATATAGAAGTTTTTCTCTGCTTATTTCTTTTAATACTGATGATGTTATACGTTTTTTGTTCATTAGGTTGCACTTTAATACAAAATTAAGTGGTAGACAAATGATGGATAAAATCAATTTTTTTGTTTTTATTTTAATTTAATTAATTGTTTATTATTTAAATTTTTTTAATTAACAGGTTTTATGGATTATATTCGCAACTTTCGTTATTGGTTTTCTTGGTGAATCGGGTTTCAAACGTTGGCTTAACAAAAAAGCTTTTATTATTACTTTCCGTATACTGGCACGTTCTCTATCTGTTGTTTTAACTTTGCATAATCGTCAGTATCAACCGAATGGCACTGGTGTATGCGTGGCTAACCATACAACACCAGTTGATATCATGATACTCTCCACCGAGTCCAGTTTCTCTTTGGTGAGTGCCAGAAGGAACGGATGAAAATCTCATCTTCATCTCTCGGTCGCTCGCTAATTTTTACCTCTCTGTCCAATCGCTTAACTGTCTTTCTGTGTTCTATCTATTAAATCATTTCACAGGCTCATAACACTGATCTCTAGATTTAGATTCATTGCTGCTTCGGGGATGCTTTTTTTTTAATTGTATTGTCTAATTCATTGTGTTTTGTAGCGTTTTATGGATGAATCTCTCTGCACAATTCGTTTTTTTTCTTGGATATTCATCCCTTAACATAACTCAATTTAATCCTACATGAACTTAACGATAAGACAAATGTTGACTACTGAATTGTGCGAGTGGAAGAATCCGTATCCCGTTCTCAACAATGTCCGTTGTCTTGGAGTCATATGTGTGTGATGTAAGCAGCATTAGTACATTTCAGGTCACGTGGCTGACCCTATGTACAGCATTAGTTGGTTACATCTCCGAAGGAGCATTTAAAACATGGATCAATCACAATGTGTCCATTATGTGTTTTGGGGTGCTGTCCAGTGCCCTATCATCTGTGATCACCTACCACAATCCAGAAAACCGGCCGAAAAACGGCATTTGCGTTGCCAACCACACGTCACCGATAGATGTACTGGTTTTAATGTGTGATAACTGTTATTCACTGGTAGGTTAGGTATTCCAATTTAACAAAACCATTTTGTGGTTTTTCTGTTTTTATTTATGTTCTCTCTTTTTATTATAATTTTTTGTTTGTTATATTTGTTTTTCAGCTGTTTGTTAATTTGCTTTTGCTTTATCATATCCTTCAGTTCACTAAGTTTCTTTTTTATCCATGCTAACATCACTTCATTTTTTATTTATAGTTATTTTAGTTTTTATTTTAATGTATTCTATGACTCAATATTATACTATATTTATTAGATTGGTCAAAGACATGGAGGATTCTTGGGCGTTTTACAGCGGGCGTTAGCTAGGGCTTCGCCCCATATTTGGTTTGAGAGATCTGAAGTTAAAGATCGAAGTGCTGTTGCAAATAGGTATATTAATTTCTTTCGTATTCTCTTTATTAAACTCAACTCATTCATCAGAGTAGAGCATAAATATAAAACTTCTGTAATGTTATTTTCAAGATTAAAAAAGCACGTTTCAAATCCTAAAAACCCACCAATATTAATATTCCCTGAAGGAACATGCATTAATAACACCTCAGTAATGCAGTTCAAAAAGGGTAGCTTTGAAGTTGGTAGCGTGATTTATCCAGTTGCAATCAAATATGATCCGAAATTCGGTGATGCATTCTGGAATAGTAGTAAATACTCAATGTTGCATTATCTATATATGATGATGACCAGTTGGGCAATTGTATGCGAAGTATGGTATTTACCACCGATGTATCAGAACGAGGGAGAAAACGCGATCGATTTTGCCAACCGAGTAAAAGGAGTCATCGCCAAACAAGGTGGATTAGTCGATCTCATGTGGTAAGTTTACATTTCAGTTTATTACTTGTTTTGTATCTTTTTGTTTGGTGTCTATAAGGTATAATTTTGCGTACATATATGTGTTTATTTTATATATTTAATTTATTGATTGTACTTTCAAAATGCTTGCCTAGGGAATCTAATAATTACAGGTTAAACAACTTAGTTAGTAACATCTTTCAATTCAAAGAGCGACAATAGTATTATAGACATATGGATATAATTTTATTCCTTATAGGGATGGTCAACTAAAACGAATGAAGCCGAAAAAGGAATGGAGAGAAAAGCAACAAGAAGAATTTAGTAAACTATTAAAAAAGGACTGAAGATAATTGCAATATACTCAACGCATATAAGGATAATTTAATTTTTGTATAGTCTATACATACATATATATATATACATAATTTTGAAAAGATTAACTTATTTCAAACAAGATTGTGCCTGTGGTTATGGAATTTCAGAGACTGCACTACTGCCCTTTTGGCATTAGTTTTGAGAGCATTTAACGATTTATTTTGCACAATTTTGGAAATGGGCTTATTGTTTGTTTCAGGTTTTCTTTTTTGGTCAAAAATGTATGAGGCGTGAATCGTGTTGCTTGTTGTGGTATTCTTTGTTTTCTTTTAAAGACAAATTCTTCATGTGCATTCCTCTTAATATCTGTCATGTTCGTTTTATGAAATACCGGTTGAATTTTACAGATTGCCTTCTAGTCTATAGTATATTTTTATATAAGTCAGTGCTCAAAATTGCGTTAGATAAGTTTTTATTAAAGTATGTTTGTTTTATTTGCAATGGGGAAGTGTCATCAAATTTAGATTTTACTATTTAAAATAATAAACCAGTTCTAATTCTAAGAATGCTGCAAGAGACAATAAAAAGTTTGGATTCAGTTAATTTCAAACATTCACAAGTATATCATTTATATTTCCCTATTTCACCGCTTGGCGCTCTAGTACCATTTCAGTCACCAAACATCAACATAAATCTTAGTTACAAAATAAAAACTTCTTTTTATAAAAAAAAAAAATCTATAATTATCAAGTGTTTAGGAATCAAGCTCAATGTTTTTGATAATTCAGCTCCCCCATTACAAATCCCAATTTTTATAACTGATTATACAATTTTCTATAATTATGTTTATACATTCATTATTATTATTATTACTGATATTGTTTAGAAGAATAATATCTCAAGTACTGTATATAATGTAAATATCGTAATAATCTCACTGTTATTGGTAATCACGTATATCATATTATTAACGAGTTGTTTATCATTTTTTTGAGTAATCAAATAAAATCGATGTAAATTTGAAACTGAACAATTTCTTACGAAGGAACAAAGTTGTTGGCCTTTATGATATATTTTTAACAGCAGCGAAGTATTTATAATGAAATCCCAAGTTGAATATTTTTGTACGTAACAATTAGTATACAGTAATCACTAATTATCTACATTAGTTAAATGATGATTCTCTGTAAAATCTGATGAGTCTCGGAAATGTATTCATGTCGCTAGAAACATAAAATCATATTCATATGGAATCGAAATGGTTATATTTCATGAAGTATGGTTGTGTAGTGTACTAATAGTTTTCCGAGCTCAAAACATTTCTTCCACGATGTTGTGACGTCACACAAAGATTATTTTGAAACTTAGTAGATGGTATAACATTTATAAAACTGCTGCAATTTGTATAATTTAATTACTATTATTCTATAAATTATTTAAAATTCATTTGTATATTTTAAACTGGTATATAACATACAATTAGATGTGTACAATTTGCTTATAATTTTGGAGTAATACCTCTGTTACCAGTTAAATGTGGGAATAATTTTTATTACTAGTGTGCATGATATTTTGTTAAATAAAATGTTGATATTGTTTTTAAAATGTATATACTTAGATTTGTTTTAAATCCATTAGTCAGATAATTTGTTTTAGAAAATAAACAATAAAGTTAAACTTCCAGTTTTATTACATTACATTACATAAGAATACCAAATATACATTTCAAACAAATCCTCGCTTGTTCGTTGTCGAAAGACTCTAAACAAATCAGTCGCTTGTTTGTCTCGGACGAAGTTAGTTTAATTTTGTGTACACATTGACTATTTTAAATATTTAAACTTTGAAATACTAGACGTGATAGTTAAATGTGGGTGTTAATAGATAAGGTATTCGCCGATTTTATACTAGCAGGTAAAGCAAAATTTTCAATTTTTATTACATACAAATATACTAACAATTTAATAAATAAAATTAAGACTCAGTTTTATTGCGGTCACTATCTGCAATTTGTTGCTGTTTAAATAATTCTATTAATTTCTCAGTTGCTGTTTTCGGTAAGTAAACTGGTTCAGATAATTCATTATTTGGGAATTGAACCTGGTTAAGTTTAGGGTCGCGAAAAGTAAATGGTGTCCAAGGACCTTGTATCGAAGGTGAATCAGTATGCCATAGTTTACGAAGTCGAAAATCTTTAGAATTTCCTTGTTGAGTTCGCAATAAGTTTAACCATTTAAGAATTTCTTCTCGCGTTATATTATGGCATGAAACAGTCTCTTTATCCCCATTTACTAAAATGAATTATAATTAACCTAAAAATAAACTTATACTAAATTTCACATACAATATTCGGCTGCGATGCAAGGTGATCTGTGTCTTCTCGGTTTAAGATAAACGACTATACTCGGATATTCTTTAGCAAAATCAAGCATGTCCTTTTCAATAAAATCTCTAAAATAAACGAAATTTAGTACAAAATTTGAGGTTATTTTATTTACAAATTACCGCATCCCTTTACTACCACCATGATTTTTACAAAACTTTAAAGTAATTCTTTGTAATTGACAAACATATCTACCAATTCCATTTTGTAAAGGAGTTCTTATAAATCCTGATTTGAGATAAAGCGTTTTGTTAGACATTTTTAAAGGTTATAGTATTACTTTGCGCATTACTGAATAGATAGCGTTACATGGTTGTTTTAAAAAGTATATCAACATTTTTTAGTAGAGCTCTAGAATATAATTTAAGAGTAGATCCATTTTGGACGCAAGTTATAAAAGCAAAAGCTGAATATTTATTACTAAAAATATATTTTGTTATAGTTCTAAAAGTAAGAACAAATAAATCTACATAGATATATATATGTTTATTGAATAATATAAGTAAATATATAAGTAACGCATTTTCTAAAAAAAGATTTTATTGTTTGTTTCTAGATACTAGAAAATATTCTTTTCAATTCTGGGACAGCTGTAATCTTCAGTCGCATGTTTCATCAATCAGCAAAATGTAAGTGAATTTTAAAATTATGATTTATTATAGTCAATCAATCATTCCAATATTATAAATACAAGGATACAAGCTTACTCTTTAATTATAGAATTTAAAATATATATAGTATATAGATGTATACATCTGATAGAAATTAAATTGAATAATATCGAAATTTATTCCACGGAAATATTGAAATTAAGTATTAATTTATGAAATTAATAAAATAATACGTTTATTTCTAAAAACAGCAATGTAGGTCATCCAGAGGGAAATTATCGTTATTAATTTTTAAACAGTCGCTAAGTAGTTTGAGCATTTATAATTTATGATTTCCACAATAATTCTCTTTCATTTAATATCCAATATAAAATAACGTGTTATTATTTGTTTCAATAAATAAAACCGTAGAATACAGTACAACTGTTCTAAGAAAGTAGTAATCAAGAAAAGTTGGTTTGAACTTTTATAATCGATTTTCTTCAATTATTCATAAACCAATTTCTCGCTCGAAAAAGGTTTTTTTTTTGTCATTACAGTTCGTTTTCCAAATGTTATTCTAAAATTAAAATAATAACCTATAATTGAGAACAAAACTGGAATAAATGGTTGTATTATTATGTGCACATCTGCATACCTACTTTAAAAGGCGACTTTTTGTCTTGTAACCGAATTTTAAAAAAAACATATTTCGAATTTGTTTTCGCACTATAAATAACGGGAAATTGAATCTCTTCTTCAAAGTAAAGTTCTGATGATTTTTCTTTTGAGTGTAAATAAACATAAACGAGAAACTAGTTTCTAATTTAAATTCTTGAATTATTTTGCTTTATCATGACAACTATTAAAAAAGTTTGTTATTATTTAACGGCAAGCTGGCGACGTTAAACTTTGTATCTTCCTGTCGTAAAATGAGAGTAAGTGAAGTGTTTTGTGGACAAAACTTCACCGAGATTGTAATTGTTTCATTTCAAACGAAATAAAAATATTCTTGTGAAAGTTAGAAAAATCAAAGATCATTGCCGTTTACGTCACGTTAGGGCCCCAAATTATAATATATATATGTATATATTTATATATATATATATATATATATATAT